>JAJLXU010000019.1:0-200988 GCA_030571545.1 Zygosaccharomyces gambellarensis
GTAGCTGTTGTGACAACTGTACTAAGTGTAACAAATGTTCATGCACTGGCAAACCAGAATGCCAGAGTTGCGGTACCAATTGTGCATGCAATAATGAGAAAAACTGTGGCTGCCATTGAAATAGGAACTAACATATCTAGGGTTTTATTAATTTTATAGCTAAAATTTTTGTAAAAACTCAAGAATTTTTTTTCCTTTATTTATATACACCGTCCATCTCTAAATAATGTACCGAACCATCGACATCTCTTAATCTTTGAGCTGCCTGTTCAGCTGTTAAATCCCTTTGAGCTTCACCTAAGAGTTCAAAACCAACTAAAAATTTCCTCACTGTCGCAGACCTTAACAAAGGGGGATAGAAATGCATATGAAACCAACTATTTTCCAATTCATCAGTACAAGCATTTAATGGCGCTTGATGAATGCCCATTGAATAAGGAAAACTGGTCTCGAAAAGATTGTCGTATTTTTTAGTCAATTCAAGTAAAATAGAAGAAAGACTTATTCTTTGAACCTCATCGAATCTGTCAATAGAGGCAACTTGATTCCTTGAAATGACCATTGTTTCAAAGGGCCAGACAGCCCAATAAGGCACCACCACGATAAATGAATTGTTTTCCAATACTATTCTCTTTTGTTCCTCTAATTCCAAACCCACATAGTCTCCCAAGAGGTGTGAATGATTTTCACTTCTGTAGTTTTTTATCGACCTTAATTCTTCTTCTATCTCTGTAGGAAGTGTCTCTAGACACCACGCTTGTCCATGAGGATGCAAATTGGAACAGCCCATAGCGGTTCCTTTATTCTCAAAAATTTGTAAATATTTAAATGGCTTATTATGAAGAATAGCATCAGAGGAAACCCTTTGGTACAATTCTTTCCAAGTATCTACAATTCTAGCCACTTCTTTCAATTGCATCTGTGGGAGGGTCAAATTGTGTTTAGGACTAAAACATATTACAAAACAAGTACCTCGCACTGATTCTGTCTTCAAAAGCTTTTCTCTTAGCCCTTTACCACTCTTTTCTTCTTCAATAGCATGAGGCTGATCTAATTTGACCGCCGAGAAATCATTAACAAAAATAAATGTCGAGTTATATTTCGGATTAACTAAACCGCTAGTTCTGGAGTTTCCGGGACAAAGGTAACATTCAGGATCGTAAGGTGGATTATCTGAAGTTACAGCAGCCTCCTTCTGCCCTAACCATGGTCTCTTTGATCTATGAGGTGAGACTAGAACCCAGGTACCTTTCAAAGGATTGTATCTTCTATGAGAATGATCATCAAGAGTAAAAGTAGCTGTCGTAGTTGGCATGGTTCTCGAAGACAGCGAAAGAACTAACCACTTCGAGTCAAATCTTTAGAACTAGTCCCATCTTTAAGTTGATTCTGTTAGGGCTTTTACTGTCTTTATATAATATTTTTAATATATAATGGGATGTATGAATCGCCGGACCGCAGTATTCCGTACCGCTCGGATGGCGGGGCCCCGTCGTCCGAAAAAAGTCGAGTCCCTTCCATGCCCACCCCCACACGCTCCAGCCGCACTGTTGAATGGCTGTCATTTTCAGAAGAGTCATAATAGCCTACGTCATAGAAGAACAGCGGTATCGATGACAAGAGAGAAATGGAAAAGTAAAAAGTAAACAAACGACAAAGAAACTGGTAGTAACTTTATGTAAACCTATAGACAATTCTCGATCTGTAAAAGTCTCCCTGCGATAATGTCACACTATCCTTCCACTTTTCATTGTTAATGGCGTTAACGTAACGTGCTGGTTCAATTGCAAAGCCAGATCTCGGTGGGAAACCGGCAAGCCCATCACCAGTGTAAAATTGGAAACTAGGCTCAGTAGTCAACACTTCTAAGGAGATATGAGAATCTGGATGTGAGGCACGAAATACTGGGCGCAATTTACCTTTGGTTGAATCTAAGGATACAGTTGGGTTTGCCAACACAAAACAACTATCGTAACGAGGCTCATGTGCATTGAGAGCAGTACTTTCTTCATCATTGTTGTCGAATGTGGATACGTCTATTTGTTCCAAAGTACCATCAAGCCTTACTGCTTTATTAGTTGCTAAACAGACTTCCGTCCCTTGAATAGTATCTGCATTAACTTTGTTCAAGTTGAAATAAGTGTGGTTTGTCAGATTAATCGGCGTAGATTCTCCCCTAGTCAATGACGCCTGATACTGAATATCTAACGCTTTAGCTTGAACATCTAATGTATAAACGACACTGACCTGCACGTCGCTTTCAAATTCCCTCGGTTGTTCGTCCAATAAAATGTACTCTGCGATGAATATTCCTCTAGAAGGAGTCTTCACAAGGGGTCCCAAAAATTTTTTATCACTGTAACAGCTAGTGCTACTATGGTTGGTGTTACCACTGTCGTTGACAGTTAATTGATAAACCTTATCGTCTAGAGTGTACTTACCGCCAACAATACGATTGGCATAGCGACCGATCGTCGCACCTGAATAATCATTTTGGTGACCAGGTCCTAGCACAACACTCTGTCCATCTACCAATAATTCAACAATTGAAGCACCTTTATTGGCAAATACCGCTTGGAATCTAGATCCGTATCCCAAAGTCACAAAACGATTTTCGTAGTCGCGCTTGTTTATCGTTGAACTGATAACTCCATGTTGCGAATAACCAAACGGGTTCTTCGTAACCCATCTCCACAAATCTTCACAGGACTCCCTTACATCGAACTCCGTTTGCCAACCCAATTCTAGTTTTGCCTTTGTGGGGTTTGCCACCAGAAGAGGTACATCGCCTCCTCTCCTACCAACGACCTCCTTAGGAATTCCAATACCGCATGCCTTGATAAACGAATTGTACATTTCGAGGACAGTAGACCCTTTACCGGAGCCAAGATTCCATTCACCACAAACGTCATTCTTCTCCTGCTGTAAATAATTCAGGGCGGCAACATGTCCCCGCGCCAAATCAACAACATGTATGTAGTCTCTTATAGGTGTACCATCACTCGTTTGGTAATCGTTACCAAAGACTGATAATTTTTCTCTTCTTCCGACTGCTACCTGTGCCATATAAGGTAATAGATTGTTGGGAATACCCAATGGATCCTCGCCAATAAGACCCGACGGATGAGCACCAATTGGGTTGAAATAACGTAAAATGGCAAATTTCCATCCTCCAGGTGCCGAGACATCTCTCAGAATATTTTCAATCGTAAACTTAGTGTGTCCATACGGGTTCGTCGGCTGCAGAGGACAAGCTTCTGGAACTTGCACCATTCCTGGATATCTGGTGTAATCACCATAGACAGTTGCAGACGATGAGAACACAAGTTTTTTAACTCCATACTTTTCCATCAACTGCAAAAGAACCAGCGTCCCACTCACATTATTATGGTAGTACTGTAGCGGGATCTGTGCACTCTCACCAACCGCTTTCAATCCTGCAAAATGAACAACACCTTCAATATCCCGATGTTCCTCGAAAACCCGCTCTAACGCCTCTAAATCAACCAGATCCGCCTCATAGAAAGGAATGTGTCTCTTAGCCAATACCTGAACCCTCGCCAAGCTCTCATATGAAGAGTTCGAAAGATTGTCAACTACAACACATTCATATCCACTAGCCAGCAGCTCAATAACAGCATGAGATCCAATATAACCAGCACCTCCAGTGACCAGAACTTTTGAAACCATCTATATTTTTTCCTAGACACTCTGCGTTGTAGTAGTACTCCCGATCAAGACTCCAATTCATTAATAAAAGTCCCACCGGGAAGGTGAATGCGCTAGCTTATTTATATTCCTCCAACCTTCTCTTGTCATATAGTTCTTTCTTACCACGGCGGCCCGGACCACAGTCCTCCTACCGGACCACAATCTTCCGCCGGAACACATCCACCCGAGCACTGGACCCTTATTTTTTCCTTTTCCATGTACCCCGCAATTTTTCCGTCTCCACCTATTTTTCTTTGACGCATTCATCAAACAGACACTTGATTTATCCTTCTAAAACCGGAGGAACTAGAACAAGAAACTGGGAGGAAAGCCATATCGGTCAGACGTAACATAACCACACCAATGATCCTCATCAATTCTAGTCACTTTCAGAACATGTCATTTCCTCTCTTAGCTCACCACTTTATCGACAACATCACAAGCCGCTGCTACTGAAGATCGGATAAGATTGCTCCAGAGCTTTTGCAAAAAAAGGACACAATATAAAAGAAGGTTTTACTCGCATAGATTCTACTACCATCGCTGCCGGTGCTTATATTCCGCTCTTTTTCTGTTTTGTTTTATTATAATGTATCTCTGTAACGATTTAACCAATATACCATTGAAAATGAGTGTGCCCACATATTCATTAGACAGATGCAATGAGATAACCCGTCGCTTCTTTGAAGTGTATGGAGAAGATGCAGATTTTGTTTCGCGTTCGCCAGGCAGGGTGAACATCATCGGTGATCACATCGATTATTGCAATTATTCGGTCTTGCCCATGGCAATCGATGTGGAAATGCTTTTAGCTGTTCGGATTGTGCGCGGGTCTACCGCCATCACACTGACAAATGCAGATCCCAGGTTTGCACCACGTTGTTTTGACATCCCATTAGAAACGTTTTTGGGAATAGACCCTGCACTTTCAGACTGGTCTAATTACTTTAAGTGCGGATTACTGGTTGCACAGAACTTTTGTCAGGAGACTGGTCAGCCCATGAGGGATATCGGGATGCAAGTTTTCTGCCAAGGTTCTGTTCCTACAGGAGGCGGTCTTTCTTCTTCAGCAGCATTTATCTGTGCCACAGCGTTGGCAACAATAAGAGCTGTAAAAGGACCGAAATGTGAAATTTCGAAACAAGATTTGACACACATAACAGCAGACGCTGAGCACTACTTGGGTGTTAACAACGGTGGAATGGACCAAGCTGCCAGCGTTTGCGGAGAAAAAGACCATGCCCTCTTCGTTGAATTCGATCCGATCTTGAAAGCAACGCCCTTCCCACTACCTGAATCCGTCAGATTCGTAATTGCCAATACGCTCGTGGTTTCTAACAAATTCGAGACTGCCCCCACGAACTACAACTTAAGGGTTGCCGAGTGTACTATCGCTGCCAGCGTCCTAGCCCATATACATGGAGTTTCTTTACAGGGTGAGAGAACTCCGGGTGATCTGCGACAAGTGATTTACGCCCTGTGCGAGCGCCACGGAGTCACCAATAACAATAACCAGATGGACATCGATGCATCAGATAAAATTGACATGGAAATCCAGAGGCTGAACTTCGCCTTGAATTTGGTCGAAGTTACTCTGGGACCAAAGAGCAAGGGTTACACCATGATAGAAGCATCAGAGGCTCTCAACATGACACCAGAGCAGTTCACCAGAGACTATCTGACAGCCTTTCCAGTGAGATTCCATCTCCTCCAGCTTTATCTGAGAGCAAAACATGTTTACTCTGAAGCTCTTCGCGTCCTCCAGTGCTTACGTCTTATGAATAGCATCCATGGCAGCTCTAGTGATACTCAGCTGTTCTTGCAAAATTTTGGTACACTGATGAATGCATCTCAAGCATCTTGTCGTGAAAACTGCGACTGCTCCTGTGAGGAAACCGAAAAACTTTGTACCATCGCCCTAAGTAACGGTGCCCTGGGTTCGAGACTCACAGGCGCCGGCTGGGGCGGTTGCACAATAAGTCTTTGTCCTGATGAAGACTCCGTAAAAAATGTAGGTGATGCACTTATCAGGGAGTACTACAATAAGAACTTCCCCAGCCTAACCACGCAGGAATTGGATGCCTCTATTATCGTCTCCAAACCAGTGGCTGGCAGCACGCTATACGAACACCTTTAAACTCCGGTATCTATTTTTTACTAATCATTATGTGATTTTTTAGTAGTCGTTAAAGGGCCGCTGACATTTTGGAAAAACAAGAATAACAATAAAAAAATAGGGGAGGCGGCGAAAAAAAAAAAAGAGAAGAACCGGAGACATTTTTTTTGTTTGTTTCTTCGCTAGAGACAGACGGACATTTTCATACTCGAGAGAAATGTCTGGAGATAGATGTCGCTAGCGCCGTACGTCGTTAAGTCCGCAGCAAATTACTAAATAACAATAGCCGTCTAAAATCCACGCACACCATATGCATACAAGCACAATAAGTATGCGAGTGTTCGGAGCTGACTAAGCGCGCCGCGCGCAGAGTTTCTCAAAGGCACCCACAGAAGCTTCGTCGGGTAGCCTCTAGCAACAGTGTCCGACGTTTCCGAAAGGAAATATCACTAGTATCCGCGGATATTAGGCTGTTTTATCCATCGAAGGGTCGATATATAGCCCTCTCTACCTTTTTTTGCCTATTTTATAATCGAGATGGATGTTTTTCATCGCTAAGCAACATAATCACTTTTGTCTTCGTATTTATAGATAACTATATATGGACTTACAAGCTCATCGCAAAATATTTGACATGAAGTAGTGCTTGTCTTATTTGAAGCATTATTCTTCTTAAGAGTCTCAGTTGACACTTAACGAACGTCTTCAAGCTTCAGTTTGTTCGATAGGTTTAATCTTAAAAGTCCAGTTCTCCGTTTCATCTGCCCACGACACTTTAAATCTTTTTTTTTTTTTTTTCTTTATTTTCTCGAGGGAAGTGCGAAAATTGAAGAAAACCTGCAAGTAATAGAAATGAAGGAAAAGGCTGTAGTTGAAGAAGCAGCTTCGTCTGGTTCGACACCTCCTATTACATCTACTTCACCTGCTTCCTTTGATGGCGCCAATATAGTTGGTGCTGGTCATGAGAATGAGCATGCAAAGGATAATGACTTGGAAAGGAATGAAGGTGAGGATATGAAATTATACGAACAATTAACAAGAAACCGAAGTAGTGGCCAAGGATCAGCAATTGACCCAGAGGTTATCTCAAAGGTTCAGTCGTTGGCAAGGACATTTTCTAAACGCAGAATGTCTAATGAACCTTCTGATCTGCCCTCAGAAAATGATGAAGACGGTTTCAATGCGGAGAGAATCTTGCGTCACTTTGTTCAAGATGCTAATGCACAGGGTATTGATTTCAGAAAAACAGGGTTAACTATGGAAGATGTCTCAGCAACGGGTGTTGATACGTCGTTTTTGGAAGGATCTACGTTTGCTGATCTTGTATTTCTTCCGTATACTATCTTTAAGTTTCTAAAGTCACAGAGACATAAGCACATGAGGAAGATTATTCAGAATGTTAATGCATTGGCACTACCGGGTGAAATGGTTTTGGTTCTTGGTAGACCGGGATCTGGTTGTTCGTCTTTTTTGAAAACGGCGTCTGGTGTCACTGATCAGTTTGCCGGCGGTGTAGAGGGTGAAATATTATACGACAATATCCCACAATCAACAATGATGAAGCATTACAGGAGCGATATTATTTACAACGGAGAACTGGACGTACATTTCCCTTACTTGACGGTCAAACAGACTTTAGATTTTGCTATTGCTTGTAAGACGCCGTCGGTTAGAGTTAACAACGTGCCCAGGAAGGAGCACATCCGGGCAACACGAGACTTATACGCGACTATCTTTGGATTGACGCACGCCTATGACACTAAAGTTGGTAATGAATTTGTCCGTGGTGTTTCTGGTGGTGAGAGGAAGAGAGTTTCCATTGCAGAAGCGTTAGCTGCTAGAGGTACGCTTTACTGCTGGGATAATGCTACTAGAGGGTTGGATGCATCTACTGCCCTTGAATATGCACAAGCCATTCGTATTATGACATGGTTGTTGCACTCTACAGCGTTTGTAACCATCTATCAGGCAAGTGAAAACATCTATGAGACATTTGATAAAGTAACGGTTTTACACAGTGGTAGACAGATCTACTACGGTCCAGCTAAAGAAGCTAAGGCATATTTTGAAAGAATGGGTTACATATGTCCACCGAGACAAGCAACGGCCGAATTTTTAACTGCACTAACTGACCTAAATGGTTTGCACAAGGTCCGCCCAGGTTATGAAAATAAAGTTCCACGTACGGCAGAAGAACTTGAAAATTATTGGTTGAATTCCCAAGAATTTACAAATTTAAAGAGGGACATTCAAAACTACAAATCCAGTATTAATCCTGAAGATACCCGACAGTTCTTTGCGCGAACTATGAAAGCTGAAAAATCTAGGCATGCTAGAGATAGGTCTTACTACACTGTTTCATTTCCTGAGCAGGTTAGACTTTGCACCGTCAGAGGTTTCCAAAGAATTTATGGTAATAAATCCTATACCGTGATCAATGTGGCTGCTGCTGTTATTCAAGCTTTTATCACTGGTTCTGCCTTCTACAATTCACCATCTTCTACCACGGGTGCTTTCTCTCGTGGGGGTGTTCTTTATTTTGCTCTGTTGTACTACTCTTTGATGGGTTTGGCAAACATTACTTTTGATCACAGACCCATCTTACAAAAGCACAAAACCTACTCGTTATACCATCCTGGTGCTGAAGCGCTGGGGGCGACATTTTCTGGTGCACCATTCAGAATGATTGGTTTGACATTGTTTATCATTATTCTTTACTTTTTGGCAGGTTTGAACAGGACAGCTGGTAGTTTTTTCAGAGTATATTGGTTCCTTGCTATGTGTTCCGAAGCTATCTATGCTTTGTTCGATTTTATTTCTGCAGGTTGTGATGATATATCTCAAGCCAATTCTATTGCTGGTTTAATCATGTTTGCTCTTTCCATGTATTCCACTTATATGATTCAACTACCTAGCATGCATCCTTGGTTTAAATGGATTTCCTACGTCTTACCAATAAGATATGCATTTGAAGGTATGCTCGAATCTGAATTCCACGGTAGACATATGTCATGTGGTTCAGAATCTTTAGTTCCATCAGGTCCTGGTTATGAAAATGTTTCTTCATCCCATAGAGTTTGTGCATTTATTGGATCAAAGAAAGGGCAATCCTGGGTTTTAGGCGATGACTATTTGGAAGCCCAATATCAGTATAAATACTGGCATTTATGGAGGAACA
Organism: Zygosaccharomyces gambellarensis; assembly: GCA_030571545.1. Classification (NCBI taxonomy): domain Eukaryota; kingdom Fungi; phylum Ascomycota; class Saccharomycetes; order Saccharomycetales; family Saccharomycetaceae; genus Zygosaccharomyces; species Zygosaccharomyces gambellarensis. The sequence goes on from JAJLXU010000019.1 coordinate 9,006, forward strand.
TTGGTATTATGTTTGCTTTCTTGATCGGCTATATTGTGCTGAAGGCTATTATCACAGAGATCAAACGTCCGATCAAAGGTGGTGGTGATGCTTTAATCTACAAGAAAGGCACTAGAAACGCAATCGCCAAGAAGAACAGACGTTCAGATGATTTGGAAGCTATGGATCAAATGCCCATCCAAGATGCTAGAGAGAAATATTCCAGTGGTAGTGAAATTACACATAACAACGATCAAGACAGCGTACAGTCGTTTGGAGGATTCGCGAGTAAAGGTGTTTTCATCTGGAAAAACATTTCTTACGTTATCCCATACAAAGGTGGTGAAAGGACCCTGTTAGATCAAGTCACGGGCTATGTGGCACCAGGTACTATGACGGCTTTGATGGGTGAGTCTGGTGCCGGTAAGACTACATTGTTAAATACCTTGGCTAAACGTATTAATGTTGGTGTAGTTACTGGTGATATGTTGATTAATGGTAAACCAGTTGACACTAGTTTTGAAAGAAGAACTGGTTACGTCCAACAGCAAGATATTCACATTGCAGAAATGACGGTTAGAGAATCTTTAATATTTTCGTCCCGTTTGAGAAGACCTCAGAATGTTCCTGAGGAGGAAAAAATTGCCACTGCAGATATGGTCATGAAATTGTTGGATATGGAAGAATATTCTGAGGCTTTGGTGGGTGCCCTGGGTGCAGGTTTAAATGTTGAACAGAGAAAGAAGTTGTCTATTGGTGTGGAATTAGTCGCTAAACCTGATTTATTACTTTTCCTTGACGAGCCTACTTCCGGTTTGGATTCCCAATCCTCATGGGCTATTGTCCAATTATTGAGAAGAATTGCAAGAGCAGGCCAGTGTATTCTTTGTACCATCCACCAGCCTTCTGCCACTTTGTTTGAACAATTTGATAGATTATTGTTATTGAAGAAAGGTGGTCAAACTGTTTACTTCGGCGACATCGGTGAAAACTCCACTACGGTATTAGACTATTTTGAAAGGAATGGTGCCAGACATTGTGAAGAAAAGGAAAATCCAGCTGAATATATCCTGGAAGCCATTGGTGCAGGTGCGACTGCATCTGTCAAAGAAGACTGGCACGAAATCTGGCAGAGATCCGAGGAGTATCAAGCAACTGAACGAAAAGCCACTGAATGGATTCAGGAATTAGCAAATCAAGACGACACAAATCATGAAATTGGTAGCGTACCAACCAAATACGCTACCGGTTATTTCTATCAATTCAAATATGTTTGGTTAAGAACTAATTTGATGTTCTGGCGAGATCTGCCCTATATTTTTTCCAAATTCATGTTGCAGGTTACATCAGGTTTATTCATCGGTTGGACTTTCTTTAATCCTGGAAAAAGTTATGTCGGGTTACAGAATACCATGTTCGCAGCATTTATGTCAGTCATTGTATCAGCACCTTCTATGAATCAAATTCAGGCAAGAGCTCTAGCTTCCCGTGAGCTGTTCGAAGTTCGTGAGTCTAAATCAAATATGTTCCATTGGTCACTATTGCTTATCACCCAATATATGGCAGAAATTCCATACCATATATTATTTTCTACTCTGTTCTTCTGTGCTGCATATTTCCCACTAAAAGTCTGGTTCGAAGCCTCTAGATCCGCGGTTTACTTCCTAAACTACTGTATTATGTTCCAATTGTTGTACGTAGGATTGGGTTTGATGATTCTTTACATGTCTCCTAATTTACCCTCTGCAAACGTCATTATGGGTTTGATCTTATCGATGTTAATTCAATTCTGTGGTGTTACTCAACCGGTGAATTTGATGCCTGGTTTCTGGACTTTCATGTGGAAGGCTTCTCCATACACTTATTTCATCCAAAACTTGGTCGCCATTGTTTTACACAAAAAGCCAGTGGTTTGCAAGGAAAAAGAATTAAACTACTTCGATCCACCTCAAGGTAAGACCTGCGGTCAATACATGCAAAATTTCTTGAGACATGGTCAAGGCTACATCGCAAATCCTAAGGCAACCTCCAATTGCGCTTACTGTCAAGTATCTGTTGGTGATGATTACATGACCCAAAGAGGTGTTGAATACGGTAACATTTGGAGAAACTTCGGTTTTTACTGGGCTTTCATCGTCTTTAACATGTTTGCCATGATCGGGATCTACTACATTTTTTCCGTCAGGGGCGTCAGCGTATTCAATCCATTTGCATTCATCAAAAGAATCATCAAGCGCAAATGATTGGGCTTAATCCACTGAATAGGGTTGAGTATCCCAGGAATCTTTTTCTTTTTTCCTTTTTTCCGTTTTTTTATTTCCTGCTTTCTCTGAACCAAACATTTTTTTTTTCGTTCATTTATCTGACTCTTGTAAATTTAGAGCCTTCATCAAACATTAAGTATAGTATGGTACAGTAATAATCACTATTAATACCCTTTTCTATTTCCTTTTTTTTTTTTTTTTTTTTTTTTTCTTTTCTTTCTGATGCCTTTCTCGTAATTGCTACCATCATTAGACCCATTCGTCTTTTTTACTGCTCCTATTTCACCATCATCAAATTAATTCCACTGCAATTTTCCTTCATTATCGTTTTAGCCCGATGAACCAATCTAAATGCCGTCGGTTCTTTTGTCTTTCAAGATTACAAGGCTGACGCATTTTTCTTGCAGCTCGAAATTCGTATCTCTCCGATACTAAGAACGTTGGGTAATTGGTCGCTTAGCACTTTGTTTGATAGTTATTGTTTTTCGACCAAATTGATAGAAACTGGGAAGATGTTAAATTCGCCTTATGAAGCAAAATTAATGATAGTGTAGGGGGGAATCATAACGAAAATGATGATGAGGATCACCATCGTTATTATGAATCATTCTGATAAAGGACTACTTACAGTGAAAACGTCACGATAAGATAGTGCTACTGATCAAGGGATTCGTTCGAGTCCTTGAAAAGACGTTGAAAAGATTAAAAATTTCGACAATATATTAAGACAAATATGGTATTAAAGTGATTTGCTTTCTAGGTTTGGTTTGTCAAGATTACTACATTTTTTTTTTTTCTGTTCTGGTTGCAAAGAAATTGAGGACGAAGATAGGTAGGTATTTCTGAATTATGCTTCTTAAATTTTTTGGTAAAAAAGACCAGGGTGATGGAACTCAATTTGATGGTGAATACGGTATGCATGAGGTGGGATCACCACCTCATGATGATTTAGCGATTATATTTAGCCCCCATTCACATATGCCTCCCGTTTCGAGCAGACATACAAAAATAGGAAGTTCATATTCGAATAGTAATGAAATAAGTGAGAGTGCTGACGGTGACGGTATAAGTAGTGGAACGGACCACAAGGATAAAATTGATGTAAAAGAGAGAGAATACGAGGGGACTACTGGTGATGTGGAAGATATTTGGGAACCTGAATATGAAGCGAAAAGTAAATGGCAAAAATTTTACTACAACTGGATTGTAGCTGACAAGACGACCATAGGAATTCCATTTTCAAGATCATTTTTGAATAATAACGATTTGAAACCTGTCGAAAAGAAAAGAAGAATATGGGGATGGCAAAATTTTTTCTACTATTGGTTAGCAGATTGTTTCAATATTAATACATGGCAAATTGCGGCTAGTGGTATGCAAATAGGCTTAAATTGGTGGCAATGTTGGATTTCCATTTGGATTGGTTATTTTTGTACCGGTGTTTTGGTCGTTTTAGCATCGAGGTTTGGTACAGCGTACCATGTTTGTTTCCCAGTATCTGTGAGAGCAAGTTTCGGAGTTTATTTCTCTATGTGGCCAATTATTAACCGTGTAGTTATGGCCATAGTTTGGTATGCAGTTCAAGGCTGGTTAGGTGGTACTTTAGTGTCATTGATGTTAAGGTCTATTTTTGGTAATGATTTAAATTCAAGAATCCCGGACCATTTCGGTTCGAAAAATGCAACTACGTTTGAATTCATGAGTTTTTTCATATTCTGGGCTGTGAGTGTACCGTTTTTATTGATTCCACCCCATAAATTGAAATATCTATTTGCAGTTAAGGCAGCTTTGGTTCCATTTGCAGGATTTGGGTTCTTAATATGGGCGATTGTCAAGGCTCATGGACATTTGGCGATGGGTGATTTAAGTCAATCCCATCCTCACGGCTCGGCATTTTCATGGGTTTTCATTAGATCCTTGATTAACTGTCTGGCAAATTTTGCAACTTTAATTGTCAATGCTCCTGATTTTGCAAGATTTTCAAGGACGCCTAATTCTTCATCTTACGTCCAGCTATTTGCAATACCATTTCTATTTTCTATTACTTGTTTGGTCGGTATATTAGTGACAGCTGCCGGTTACAAACTCTATGGCATCAATTATTGGTCACCGATCGACGTTTTGGGCAAATTTCTCGAGACTTCATATACAAGTGGTACTAGAGCTGGTGTTTTCCTAATAGTATTTGTCTTTACCTTAGCACAACTGGGTACTAATATTTCAGCAAATTCCTTATCATGTGGTACCGATTTAACCGCAATGCTACCTAGATTTATTAACATTAGACGTGGTTCAGTATTTTGTGCTATAATGGCACTCTGCATTTGCCCTTGGAATATGATGTCTTCTTCGAGTAAGTTTACCTCGGCTCTCTCAGCATATGCAATTTTTTTGTCTTCAATAGCTGGTGTGATATCCTGTGATTATTTCCTTGTAAGAAGGGGTTATATCAAACTAATGCACCTTTATTCTAATCAAACAGGATCTTTCTACATGTATGGCAATAGATGGGGTATTAATTGGAGAGCCTTTGTTGCTTATTTTTTGAGTATTGCTCCCAATTTACCAGGTTTCGTTGGGACGGTCGGCGCGCCCCAAATCAGCATTGGGGTTGGTGCATTAAGAATCTATTATTTAAGTTACTGGGTTGGTTACGCGATTGCATTCATTGTTTATGCAATTTTATGTTATATTTGGCCTGTTCCTGGAGCTCCAGTCAAAAATATTTTCAAAGACAAGGGCTGGTACCAATGTTGGACTGAAGTGGAAAATTTCGAACATGAATGGAGATTAACCATGATGAAGAAAGATTTATTAGATAATGAAATGGATTTAGCTGAAGTAGATCCTGGTAGAATTTTTTACTGAATATTGTAAATTATGATGACCATGAATTAAACTGTACTATCATTTCAATTTAGGATCATTGCATCCCACGAAACGCCTCTTTTGTATTTCTTTATTTTTTTTTTTTTTTTTTTTTTTTTTCATATCTCAAGATTTCTAGGTTTGGTTCATATATAAACTTTTGGATAATTTACATTAAAATTGTATCTTTAGGTTTGATGTGATTTTCATATGATTTAAACGTTCGATTTTACCCTGCGAAGTCAGACCACTGTGGACAGACACCCTTATCAACCCACCAATTTACATATAGAAGTTTCCATTGTCCTTACTCATATTTAATTCTCGAACACATCAACGTGCAAATCATTGAATCGAGGAAGGTATGAGCAACATTAAGTATTTAACTGGCAATATCCTTTCAATCTCGGGTTACCCACGTATCCTAATTCATTCATGTAATTGTGGTGGATCCTGGGGTGGTGGAATAGCCTATCAGTTAGCAACTCGTTATCCTAAAGCTGAAGAAGTTTATGTAGATGCCTGCAACAGATATGGAAATAAATTGTTGGGTAAATGTCTTTTTATTCCAAGTTATAGACATGATGATTTAATTATTTGCTGTCTATTTACCTCTAGCTATGGTGGCGCTATCCATGACTACAAAAAATCAATTCTCGATTACACTGAACAAAGTCTGAGAAACGTTAGAACTTGGATATATGAAGGCGAAAATTCTATTGAAGATCCAATTGAAAAAGATATCAATTCCGTAATTGGCAATTTGGATAAGCCTCTAAAGGATTACCATTTAGAGATGCCTAAGATCAATAGCGGTATATTTGGAGTTCCCTGGGGACAGACTGAGAATATTCTCAAGGAATTTGGCTGGGGCAACCAAATTCTGAATTTTACCGTTTATTCTTTATAAATACTTTACTTAAAGTTTTTTTTTTTTATTTTTTTCAACGTTCTCCTAATTCCTTGAGTCTCGATAAACCCATAAGAACAACTAACTATACATGCTTTTAACAATTTTTTTTTGTTTTTTTGATTTTCCTTAATTCCAAAATTAACAATGAACATCATTTTTCTGCCCTTGTAATTCTCTCTTCTCTTTCGAATTCTCTCCAGGTTCTCATCTTAATCTTGGAATGGTCAAATTCACCTTCATTATCATCATGCCCACTTTTACTATTACCACCTGCAATTGTTCTTGTATCACCCCAGGAGAAATCATCGAATTTCCAGTATGCATAGGAAGGTAAAATGAAATTCCAAACCGGTAATGCCAAGATATAAGCAAGCATCCATCCCAAATAAGACCATCTAGTTGCCGTAATGACCACAATCAAACCGGGCAAACCAAGGATAACCGCTAATAGGACTAAAGTAATGATAGGTGTTGGCTTACTAACACATGCAAAGATCACAACATAAATGGTGAAACAGATGGCTAATGGCAAAACTAGGGTACCAATCAATTCGATAAAAATGACAAATTGCATCGAAAAACAGAAAGTCCCACAAAGATCTCTAATCAGAACCAATTCGAAAAGATTATGGACTGTAGAATTGATCCACCTACGACGTTGAGAAAGTAAAACTTTGAATTCATCAGGTGCCACAGTTTTACATGCAGCTTTGGGAACGAATGTCTGCTTCCTCCTGGGGAAAGTTCTCAACATCAGAGATGACAAAAATCTATCTTCACCTAACAATAACAAATTTTTCTTATGCAAAGTATCTGTAACATTGTCCGAATAGCGTTCTACAATATCAGGGTTGGCCAAGATGGGAACCCAATATCCGTCAAGTCCCTTTGGTGCTTTGATTCTGTAGATGGAAAAACAGCCCGGCAAACAAGTGACAGATCCAAAAAGTGATTCAAATGCCTTGGCCTGGTGATGTGAAATATAATATTCAAAAACTTGAATCATTGTGACCCAAGACTGTGCTTTATTGGCGATCTTCGTCTCACCACACAAACCCATCACTAACGGATCCTTCACCATTTCGGCAATCATATGTGTCAAACAATCCGGGAATACTTTGGTGTCTGCATCAACCATAATAACAGTTTCATAATAATCTGCCATAAGACCAGTAATCTGCCAAATATTTTTCAACAATTGAAACTCTAATTCAGTCATTCTGTCATCAAACGTTATCTTTTGTAAGAAGGACATCAAGATGATTTGCGAATCACGTTTACCTCTGTTACCAGGTTTGGCAGAACCTTGCTCATCTGGAGTACCACATTTAACCACAGCAATCATAGGCACTTGTTGTTGGTTTTCCACTGGGACTGTCTCGTCGTTATATTTGTAGAAACCTGCGTAGATCTTGGCCATATTGTGGCGTTTAGAACCAGAGGCGACAGCCACATAAGAATACGGCTGAACATCTTGTGGAGCTATAACAAAATTTTCCATCATACCAAGAACAATCTCAGGCGTACTTTGATCATTACCAGAACCCTTAATTAACCCATCACAAACAACCATAATTAATTTGTGAGAATTGGGGTAATCCGTTGTTGAAAGAGAGTCCAAAGTTGTTCTTAAACCTTGCTCATCTTCAGAGTAACATGTAACAAAACACATAGTATGGATCAAGGGGAACCCAAATGGAATAAAGTTAATTGGTGGTTGTTGTACGCAATCGGGATGAATTATTGACGCATCCAGGGATTCAATTGAAGAAGGCACAGGTACAGGAGCAGTACTTGGTGGGTTAAACATCATAGAATTGGATGAAAACATGGCAGATTGGTTACGCAGCTGGAGCTTAGAAGCACCACTACCACTACTAGGTTGATTTTCTCTATGCAATTTGGCAGCATTTTGAGTCGTCATGGTAGTCATGCCTCTGTAACCACCATCCGCAAATAAATAATCACCTTCATTGTCAATTTCATTTGTAATTTCGTTTACACCAAATGATCTGGTACCGCGCTTTTTGAAAATATCGAACCTAGATTGCCTACTAGTCATACGTCCATGACCAGGTCTCAATTCAGGCGCCACTTCCTTCATAGGACCTTGAGAGTATAAGTTTTCAGACCAATCTTCAATGTTATTCAATTGCCTATCCATGGTTTTATTGTCTACACTGTAGGCGCCTTGTTTCCTAGCAACAGCCCAACGGAAATAACATGAAATCAAAAACTTCAAGATGACAACAGATAAGATGAACACTAATGAAGAATAAAGAACCACATCCGATGCTAAACAACCGACAGTCTTTGAGTCAACTTCACCAACTTTAATAAGTTCAGTTAAACAGCGTGCAACTTTCTTTTCATGACTGCTTGCCAAAACAATAGACAAATCATAGCCTTGTAAATTTGAATGACGCATATCATCAAACATTGGTGGGTAAGTAACCTGATCTCTTTCCAACCAATCCAACAGATTCAAATCAAGGACATGACCGTTATAAACTATCAAATTCCTTGAAGAGTTTCTTATATCATCCCAAGTGAAGTAAACATCTGCAGCACTTTCTAAATTATAATATGCATTTCTTGCTAATTTAGACGTATGACAAGCCCATCCGTCATAGTACCTTGGTTTGGTAAAGTTAGGCTTCGTAGATCCATCTTGAGAGAAAAGTGCGCAGGGGAAATACCAAGCTAAATTATTATTATTATCGTGAGGAATAGTACAATTATCTCTTGGCTTAATTAAATCATGACAGTTACCATTAACATTTTGGAAAAGGAACGATGCATCTTTACCACCTCCATTTATTGGTGGATATAAAACATTCGCACCAGCATCTATACCAGCTGCTGCTGGATGTGATGAGGAATCTAATGAAAAAGCCTTACCATTCATGACCATATAGCCGGGATCCACATGATTGTTACGCAAACGTAGTTTACTACTACTGCAAACGGTTCTGGTAAATCCAAAGGTCAAATATGCAACGAAAACACCCACATAACTGATAACAGATAAGAGACCCATTTTTTCTCTCCAAGCCATCTGTCTTTCTTTCTTAGGCATACCAAATAACGATAATAATGGTGGAGGCGCCCAAAACGTTACTACATAACAATAAATCATCCATGGTGAAAGCGGTTTACTTTTCTTATTTCTTAAATCAGGTGCCGGTTTAGGTGCCTTAGTAGCAGGATTTTCCTCGGATAAATAGTCTTCGTTCTCTAGTTCCATTAGTTCTTCATTCTGTGCACCATTTCCGCCACTGCTACTGCTGCTATCCTTGGTATCCTTACCACTCATATCATGCATTTGAAAATCCTCTGGAACCTCAGATAGGTTCTTTCTACTTCTAGCTGATGGAAGATTAACCGAAGAATTCAGCGATCTAAATGATCCAGGTGTCCTTTTCATGCTCGGTGTTGGTAGAACACCTGTCGTTGACGGCTGAATGTCTAGATGGTCCTTTTGCTGTTGTGCCTTTTGAACATAGTAATAGTGAGGATTATCTGGATTGTTAAACCTATTTCTTTCTGGTCTCACTAATGATCCCGTTCTTTTTGTACTACCAGATCTATGAGTGTCAATTCTCAATCTCAGTAACGATTCTTGATCTTGATTGAAGTTAACATAATACTCATCATCAGCACCGTAATTGTTCATAATGTTGGTAACGGCGGTGGTGATGCCAATGATCAAAGAGATACAAGAAGTGTATCAAATACAACAAAAAAAAAAAAAAAAAAAGGATTGGAAACACTTCGAGAAACAGATCAAATAATGAACTGAAAGATTTTTGGTCTTATTTTAAAAGTACAAATGTATTTTTGGTGGTTTCGTTGACTCTCTAGTTACAAGTCGGTTCCATTAATTGAATATCGATTTTTGGTAAAGGATTCTTGGGACGTGTCATACGCAAAACGTGAAAAAAAAAAAAAAAAAAAAAAAAAAAAAAAAAAAAAAAAAAAAAAAAAAAAAAAAAAAAAAAAATAAAAAAAAATAAAAAAAAAAAAAAATAATTAGGGCTGGACACGAAAGTGAAATTAGGGCTCAATAGATATTACTGTATTAGGGGCATTGACTAAAAAGGAAGTTATAAGCAGTGTACCCTAAGTTAGGGGTTGGATTGCTCAATTCGGACATACTACTTTATCAGGAAAGATTATTGAAATGGAAATGCTCCGGTTCGATTCCAGAAAGAAGCAGATATTTTCTAAAATAGATAATTCAGTCAGTTTAGAATTCCATAATGGAATAAATTGCATAGTAACTTTGGTAAAGCTTTTCCTATAACTTAGGACCTCTTTTGAATCTTTCTTCTTTTACCTGCCTAATGCGTCTGTGAGAGTGCTCGTTATCGTTGACATAGTGATAAAATATCAGCAGATATGGTACCTTATCAGACAGTCAACTAATCAATTAAGAATGCGCATCCTTCCAAATTTTGAGGTTTGGTTGAAATCCAACGAGGGTTTTAAGGAAGGTCTGATCTGAAATATTTATGGGTACGCCAATCGGTGATTTCTTCGAAGAATCCCAGCTTCCTGCTCCTCCGCAGATTGTACTTAGCATCCATGACTAGCACAACTGCGACAACAACCAGGGCAATTAGAACGATAGCAACACTAAATGTCTTACCAGCCGTAGCATCTCTTCGAGTTGTCCCTGGCAGGCTCAATGATACGATTTTGGACACTGGTAATCGGTTTGGTGCAGTCTCGAGATGGGGTCCCGCTTCCCATGAATTTGGATTGAGAAGATTAGCAGGAACTGAATTGGATGGACTAATGAGGGACTGGTTTGTTCATGAATGTGTCTCTTTGGGTTGTAGCATAAAAGTTGATAAGATTGGTAACATCTTTGCAGTTTATAAGGGGAAGGATAAAACTGGGAAGCCACCGACTGCAATGGGTTCTCATCTGGATACTCAACCGGAGGCTGGTAAATATGATGGTATTCTTGGGGTACTATCTGGATTGGAAGTACTGAGGACATTTAAAGAAAATGGATTTGTGCCGCATTATGATGTCTGCGTTGTAGTTTGGTTTAACGAAGAGGGTGCAAGATTTGCCAGGTCTTGTACGGGTAGTAGCGTATGGTCTCATGATTTGAAAATAGAGAATGCATATGAAATGACTTCAATAGGTGAGGATAAACCTCAGTCGGTTCTCGATGCTTTGAAGGAGATCGGCTACTTGGGCGATACGCCTGCATCTTATAAGGAAAATGAAATTGATGCACACTTTGAACTTCACATTGAGCAGGGTCCTATTTTGGAAAACGAGGGCAAAAAGATTGGTATAGTTACCGATGTCCAAGGTTACCAGTGGTCTAGATGTACAGTCAAAGGTGTTGGTGCTCATGCTGGGACGACTCCTTGGAATTTGAGAAAGGATGCACTTTTGGTATCTGCTAAATCCATAGTAAAAGCTTCTGAGATTGCAGAGTCGTATGGGGCACTATTTACTTGTGGCATCATTGATGTGAAGCCTTATTCAGTCAACATTCTACCAGGAGAAGCCTCCTTTACACTTGATGTAAGGCATCCTGAAGATACCGTTGTTCAAGCTGTTATTATAGAAGTGAGACAAGAGCTAGAAAAGATTCTTGAGGAAAATGCGGCAGGGCCGCTTACTTATGACTGGAAGCTTCTGCAACTTTCACCGGCGGTTAAATTCAATAAAACTTGTATTGATTGCGTCTCTGATTCGGCGCTCGCTCAGTTTAAAGACAGCGAAGTAAGAGTGATTTCATCGGGAGCCGGCCATGATTCCTGTCAAACCGCACCTCATGTGCCAACATCGATGATCTTCATTCCATCAAAAGATGGACTATCGCATAATTTTTATGAATATTCCTCGCCAGAGGATGTGGAAAATGGGTTCAAAGTCCTGTTGCAGGCAATTGTAAACTACGATGATTACAGATCTTCAAGAGGGTATTAATCTGCTTCTGCTAATATAACCTTTAATTAGTTTACAAAATGAAAAATTACTATTGATTTTCTTATTTTATTTTTTTTTTTTTTTTTTTTTTTTTTTTTTTTTTTTTTTTTAGGTATAGATATTCAACTTTTATGATTCATTTCAACTTTACGGACGTTCAAAGACCCTGTACTTTGAGCCTTGTGCTTGTATTTCACAAGCATACGCAAGTACTTCATGAACAAGAATCCAAAGGAACCAATTGCTCTAAATGCGGCCAAACCAGCAACCGACCATAAAACGAAGACTAGATAACCGTTATTCGTGTGTTCTGGTTCGTAGATTTGGGTAATTGTCATGATGAAAATTAGATTAGATAACATCCAAAGCATGACGATCCTTGTTCTGATATCTCTGTAGTAATCATTGCGTTGTTGAGCTTCATCGACTACGGGTTCTTCAAATTCAACTTCTTTTAAACGACTCTTAATTTCAACGAATTTCTTATCCACTTCCTGGGGCCAATCGGTCTCGACGATTTGCTTACCATCAGGACCCTGTACAACAATGGCTTTGGAAAGAGGTTTGCTGTTATTATTAGACCCCTTAGTACCCCATGAGACATCGTGGGTATTGCAGAATGAGAAAATTTGTAATGTGCAAGTGAAAGCGGGTAAAGTTATGAAGTACTGTATCGAAGAGGTGAAGACGTGCCATGGATCCAAATATAAGAAAGCACTGAGAACGTAAAGACCATAGGTAGATAACAATGACACAACCACGTTTAAAAACACATTGTCAGAGTTATCCTTTTCAATTAATGTCCTAATAGCAAAGACGAAACCAGAAATTAGAGCATAGAGGGCACATATGGTCAGAATTATCATGGAAAAGACAAAGAGATGCTTGGCACCTTGTGGCCTATTACCCATCGATATGATGAAAAGACTTGCCAAATCACAATAAATGAGATATTTGAAGAAAATGAATAGAGCATTACCATGCTTCATGATATTGTTCAAGGAACCAGCCAAATAGTAGAAGGTTAACACGAAATTTGCAATGGCGAACCATGAAAAAAGCATCTGAACAAATTGATAGAAGAACTCAACATGTAAGAAGAGTTTGCGGATGAATGAGTGTCTAGTTCTCCAAATTTGGTGAAAATGTAGTTGGGAATACAGGGCAGCAAACATTGCACCATTCAGCCAACGTCTTCTTTGAGAGATGAATTCGGGTATTTCTTCTGGGACATCTGTTTCACCTTGAGCTTCTTTCACGTACTTCAGAACCCATTTAGAATCCTTCTTCGCTACTAACTCCCAACATAAGATTCTATCTTCAGCCAAATACATGTTTGCCGTAAAGACATCCTGATCTCTACCTTGTTGGGTTTCACCCAAGAAATAAGAATTTAAAGGACCGGTCCCATCTTCATGGTTTGTTAGTGCACGGTATCTGTAAGCGGAGAGGGCACCCGGTAAAACTGTGATATAACCAAAGACACTTTCCAATGGTTTATCTAAAATGTTGGAAACTTTATACTCAAAGTTTTGTGAAGCCACAATTGGGTTAAAAAGTTTTAGGCCATACTTACCTTTCATAGTTTTGATCTGCCCTGCAGCACCAGCTACGTTAGAGTCCATATCAAACACTTTCCACAAGTGGTAGATAGCGGTATCATTCAAACGAGTTCCCACATCAATCAAAGTAACCACACTTGGTTGTAAAACAGGACAAAATGCACTAAATAACCAACGGTGGGAATTAATCTTCTTTTTGTTTTCTTCCTTAAGACAGAACACCATTTGCACTGGAACAATATCCTTAGAAACATAATCCAAGTTACTATCGATGGAAACTTGAGTAGTCAATTCGAAGATGTGAGCTTTTACTGCATCACCGTTAACCGATTCTTTTGCCATATCTTCTTGATAAACACCAAGAGCGGCTAAATAATCCAGTGCACCTTGGTTCACCTTAGTTCTACCATCACTGATTAGAATGACGGAGACCTTTTTCCAACCGTCAGGTCCCCAAACGTGAGATCTTTGGCGGCTACAGAGGTGAGCCACATTTCTCATAATCGAGTGAATAGTTCTAGACAATCCAAATTTATCTTCGTTGTACATGGTAACGCAGATCACCATTTGACATTCACGGTTCATTTCTGCAAATCTAAGTGAGTAACCTTCTTGACTATATTCCTCTGCTTCAACTGTACATGCAGTATATCTCATTTCAGTAAATTCTGGTGAGTCCCTACGTGGTAAAGTATCCAGTAAACCACGAGGAATTGGGTTATCCAGCTTTAAGATCGCTTTTGCCTTATCTACATCTTCAACTACTGGTCTTCTTCTGCTTTCAGAGTTAGCTCTTCTCACATAATCCTTGCGAACTGGATGATTCAGTTCGAATTGAGTCTCCGCAAAGTTTGACGAAGTAATTGTACTTCTATCATCATCATAACTTTCAAAAGAGTTTCTTAAGACCTTTTCATCTGTTGTTGTAGACATAGCAGCGGTTGATGTAGTAGAACTTGAGTATTGCCTACCTAACTGACTACCAAAGAGGTTGTTGCGAGGTGGGCCTAAGGATGAAGGCTGCCTATTTCCATGACTATAATAACTTGATGTAAAATCATCCTCAGGAGCATCATATTCGGGAACTGGAACCACTGTATGGCTTGGTTTTTTTGGTGATGACTGCAAATTAGCGGTAAATCTATCCACTACCGGCGAGCTAGCAGTACTGTCACGGTAAAATTGAGATCTACGACGACGGTCTGGAGAGTATCTCATGGCAGCCCTGGAAGGAGATGGTGGTAATCCTTGAAATTTTTTCGAAATATCAAAATCATCTTCACTTTCATAGAGATCGTTATTACCACGACTAGCACCTGGATAGCTGTAAAGATCAGATCTGTCGCTTGTATTGGTATGAAATCTTGTAAGCTGTGGTTGTAATGGTTTTATAGGCGAGCCACTTGAGGCTTCCACCATAAAGGGGTTTCGAGTCATTCACTTAACTTGATGAAGTCTGCTTGTAGGGCCTTTCAATAAAGTTATGGCTTTGAGGGAGTCTTATTCAACCAACCGTATATATACGTATGAAAGAGGAAGCAAAAGAAATACCAACAAAAGTGTTTAGCAAAAACAAGTACAGATTCATCGATCTTAAACCTTATGGGAATGTGATTGGAACCTCATCCAGAACTCAATGAAATTTACCATTATATCTTCAATATCATTGCCCTAGTGGGCAATGGGTAAACACTGAAATGGACTTTAAATATCAACAAAGGTTTTCTTTAAAAAAAAAAAAAAAAAAAAAAAAATGAAAACGTATAACTGGCGATGTCAACCCTGCTGCCATTGACACCTCATTGAGGATTTCTCTTGTTGCGCTGAAGTTTTGAGCCTCACTGATCGTAGCTTTACTTGTCGATATGTTGGTGATTTTGTTAATATGCTTTTTTATATTCTGTCAAGTATGGGACGACGTATTATAGAATCTAGGAGAAGGTTTTAAGGTTCAAAGAAGAACTTTGAATCAAATTGAGGTAAACTAACAGTGTGGACTGATATGAATTCATATGCGTGTTCATAGATTTCATGCTTTAGTTGCAATGATTACGGTCATTTAGTGGTGTCATAGTGAAGGATAAAAATGTGCTAGAACGGAAGTTGCTATCTTTATTGCATTCAAATTTAATACAGCGATCTTTACACTTAATATATAAGTGATATATCTCATAGTATTCAAGTTAATTTACTAGTGGTTAATATTTATCCGAATTTAAATGTTCTAGGTTCTTGGAGACTGTGACATATAATTATGGAGTTCTCTAGATGTCCAATTAGGACCGTAGAATTTGGGAAAAACTACATTTTGATCATAAAATTTTGAAGAGTTTTTTGGTAGTAATCTTTAGCTGTCAACCAGTGTTCTTTATGTATAATAATTCAATATTCTTTGAGCTCGTTCAAATGGTTTATATTTGTCATTGCTGACGAAAGGCGCGCTCATAAGATGCCATAAGATACTAATTCATTTCTTCATATCTCTTCACAAAGATACATACATTGGATCCAACTTATAGTGATCTTAGTTGGGTTGTTATGTCTTTGTTCAAATCACTGTCTTTTCTACCACGTACTATTAGGTTTGTTCCAAAAGAATCTGGTCTTATAAGACCTAATTATCGTTGCTTTTCACAGTGCACTAGAGCGTTTAATGAACAACTTCCACCAAAAGCAGCTCCAAAGAAAAAACCATTGAGTCGTATACCGATTGGTGGTAGTGAAACTGCACCTCAGACTGCATCTGATGGATCTATTGAATTCTCTACCTGGAAAGCTGCTTCACTCTTTCTGATTGTTGGTGGTGGATTATACTTTTATTTTACGAAAGAGAAAAGACGTCTCGAAATCGAAAAAGAAGCTGAGGCTAATAGAGGTTATGGTAAACCTCTAGTTGGTGGTCCTTTTTATTTAAGAGATATTGAAGGTAATCAATTTTCAGACAATGATCTACTAGGAAAATTTTCAATACTCTATTTTGGATTTACACACTGTCCTGATATCTGTCCTGACGAGCTGGATAAGTTGGGAACTTGGCTAGATAAATTAAAGTCGAAATATGGAACGAAAATCCAGCCAATTTTTATCACTTGCGATCCAAATAGAGATACCCCAGAAGTCTTGAAGCAATATTTACAAGATTTCCATTCTGATATTATTGGACTTACTGGTACTTATGATCAAGTTAAGAATGCTTGTAAACAATACCGAGTTTATTTTTCCACACCACCACAAGTTAAACCAGGTCAAGACTATTTAGTTGATCATTCGATTTTCTTCTACCTGATGGATCCTGAAGGTAATTTCGTGGAAGCAATGGGACGCAACTATGACAATGAAACTGGTGTGGAAAAAATCCAAGAACATGTAAAGGCATTTGTTCCTCGAGAGGAGCGTGAGAAGAGGAAGGAGAAATGGTATTCATTTTTGTTCTAATTCAAGAAGTAAACTCCTTTTTCCTTTTTCTATCTAATCAATAGTAGTTCTTTCTTTGCATGTATATAGTAATAAGTAATTATACGATCATGAAAGGATCAACAAAGAAAGTGTTCTGGTGATATTCGTTTTCAGTTCATCTAGTTTTTACCTGCGGCAGCTCTAAAGTAAATGATATCACCATCTTCCACGACGTAATCCTTACCCTTTTGTAGCAGCTTACCTGCAGATTTGATTGCATTATCATCCTTGTATTCAACCACATCAGGGTATTTCATGATTTGGGCCAAGATGAAAGTATTCATTAGATCATTGTGGATAACACCTGCAGCTTGCGGTGCCTTGGTACCATCTCTAACAGTCCATTCACGAACTTCATCAGGACCACAGGTGAAGAAAGATAGTAGGTCAAGTTTCTGTCTCATGGTAGTAATAATTCTTGGCAATGCAGACTGGGTACCAATTTTCTTTAATTCTTCTTCTTGTTCCTCAGGAGTCATTGCTGACAATCTTTCCTCCATACTAACGGAGAATGGGATGATAACATCACCAGGAGAGTATTGATCAACCCATTCCTTAACTCTCAAAAGGTGCTTGTTCTTCTTTCTGATGTAATCCCTTTCGGACAAGTTAATCAAATAGATACAAGGCTTAGCTGTTAACAAGAACATAGAGTTGATACTTTCGACCTCCTTCGCAGTCCATTCCTGATTAGCAACTCTTTGACCATCTTCCAGAAGCTTAATGATTCTTTCAATTAAAAAGGTTTCTTCCTTCTTTTGTTTAACCTCTAGGGATTGACCACCTCTTCTTGCAATTTTGTGTGCATTCTCAAGAGCCTTTTGAGCAAACTCGATATCCTTCAAACGTAATTCTTCATTGATGATTTGTAAATCACGGATTGGATCAACATCACCTTCAATGTGAACAATTTCTGCATCGTCAAAGCAACGAACCACTTGGTAAATAGAGTCAACAGCTCTGATATGCGACAAAAATGCATTACCTAAACCTTCACCAGCAGATGCACCTTTAGTCAAACCTGCAATATCATAAACGGTCAAGTGAGCGGGAACTTTAGAAGCAGGCTTGTAAATTTCACAAAGCGAGTCAAAACGTGGTGATGGAACAATGACACGAGCTTCTTCTGGTTCAATAGTTGCGAATGGATAATTAGCTGGGTTACCTAGTGGAGATCTACTAATAGACTGAAAGAAAGTCGACTTACCGACATTAGCAAGACCAACGATACCAGCTTTCAAATTGTTACCTGGGCGACCAAGTAAAACTTTCTTTTCTTCTCCGACCTTCTTCTTTGGAGGCATGACTGACTGATCGATTAGTTGATGTTATTCTATTATATCTTAACAGCTATTCAATAATTAGTTAGTAGTAACTTGATGAGTTCGAAATTTTGCAAACTTTTTTTTCTTCCATGTTGAAATTTTTCATAGTTTGTTACCCGGCACATTTCCCGTGTATAAAAGGGTAGCAGAAGAGTACGGCGGTTAAAAATATTCCTACCTTCTACTGTATTCAAAGCTCTAGCCGCCGAGTTGTTGTGGTTGTATTCTGAGGAAATAATGGTCTTTGCACGGGTCTGCGATAGTTAAAGTACAGGGAAATATTTTCGTTCAGATCACAGTGGTTCTTTCCTTCTCCATAACAACATTTATGTGGATGCAAACATTCTACTTTAAGAGGTTCTGGACGTGAATGTTACGTTGACGTTCAGAGTATTGGGAAATTTGGAAGGAAGGTATCAAGGTGTCTACTACATTGGGTATGACTTCATAGAATGCTGTTACTCAATCACCTAAATCCATTTCAAGCTGGTTTCATTCTCGCCATTCAATAATAATGCATGCAAGGAACCGACACATTTATTTTAATCGACAATAATGTTATCGTTCCTCTAGCATCTCATCTCCTATTAAAATTCTCCATTCACATACCCGCACGACCCATCCCTACAGGGCAGGACATCTAGCAAAAACTCAGCCCTAAAATACGATTCCAATCGCTTTGTACACAGTGGTAGAGTCGCTAAACGAACAGGGAATAATGTCCTCAGCCTTCCCTTCATCTATGCGTTTGCATATGTATTGGATTTTTTATTCCTAGTTCAAGAATGAAAATAACAGCCGAGACCTCTTTGTTGTCGTATGTACACCGGATTAAAACAAGATTTTAGACACCTGAAAGCCCCAAGCCTCTGCAACAGACAGAAACAGAGTCCATTCGTCGTTTGTTGTTTTCGACATTTCTGATTCCTATCATTGTATCACTTTATCAATAAATAGTGGCAACGAGAAGCTTCTTCCAACGTCGAGTAAAACACGAAATTTTAGCTACTTGCTCACACTTCACGAGGATTTGAAAGGTATTGTCTGGTGGATTGTTAAATAGAGAGGATTTGATAGGAGTTTTAAACCCTTTTGGCAATCCATTTTATTGTTGTTATTATTATTATTATTTCTTTTTTTTACTTTCTCAGAATCACAGGGGATTGAAGTTGAAGTCGAAAGTGGGGTTGAGATTGAAGTAAAACGGTTTTTGAAATAAGGTTGCGAACTGAACTCGCTAGCTTGTTCCTAGCTAGGGCAATAGAAAGATCAGAAACGAACCTGGAAAAGTAAGCTACGCAAGCGAAGTAGCTGGTTCTTGTCCAGGGAGAGGTGATTCAAACTATACCAAATCATGGACACCAGAATTTACTGGTTTGTAGCTGTCTTCAGTTACATCGTACAGACCAAAAGTCTCTCATATTTACAATCGAAGGCAAGAGATAACGAAAGGCAAGGTATTGATCACCAGGGAGTTGCAACTTTCTTGGCGTTTATGTACTTTGTACCTTGGCTCCTGTTACTACCATTCGGTCGTTGGTTGTCACTGGCAGGTTTGTCGACTGCTTCAAGACCTGTAACATCGGAATTGGGAGCCCTTGATGAGGAATTTGGTGCTGAAGAAGCAGACAGTAGTTGTGGTGAAAGTCACAATACCCAGAATAATAGTGTTGAAAGAGGTGCTCTTTTTGAAAAATCTGGTTACCTGGCCAAGTTGCTCGTTTTGTCATTCCTTCTGTTGGTGGCAGTCTTTAGTTATATGAATTCATTATCGTTAACGCCGGCCTTTGACGTTTCCCTGGTACAAAACACCTCAATTTTTGAAATAACTTCTTTATTATATGGCGTTTGTGGATTGACTCGACGCAGAAATGTGTTTCGCAATTTTATTCTTATGATGGTTGCACTAATCGGCATTCTTTTGGTCTCATATACAAAAGCTACCTGTGATGTTTTAGCTGGAAAGTTCTCTATTAATCAGAAGACAGGTGAATTAAACGACCCATTTTTATTTGACAGATTGAAGAGTTGTTTACTATGCGGGCTTGGTGCCCTTACATTGGGTCCTGTCGCAGTACTTTGGAATCGTTGGTTTAATTGTTCTCATCGTATTACAATTTCCCATCAATGTCAACATTTAACTTTTATTGCATCAATTTGCATGGTCACCTTGTTACCATTTTTACCAAATGCTTTTTCCACAATGGCAAAAGTCCCAACCGATAGAGCATTTTGGTTGGGAGCATTGATAACGATCTTCCTTGGAACTTTACCACATATTTTTTCACTTTTACAAATCCAGAGACGGACCTTTCCGTCTTATTCCACAACTGTTAATCTAGGCGCTATCATCTTTATGGGTATCTCTGACTGGATTTGTGAGCCCAAGCAGACGACGGTCGTGCGTTGGGAAGTTGTTGGATACGTCATGTTAACCATCTCATGTGTAGTTTTATCGGTCACCTATTATGAAAAAAAGCATATATCCCCATATTAGATTTGGAAACTGTATAAATAGACTCAAATTCTGTCTTGTTTTGTTTTGTTTTGTTTTACATTACTTCTTTTTTCTTTTTTTTTTACTATCAATATTACTTCACTACTTTATTTACCACTTAAATGCAATAAGGTGTTTACCCGAAGCATTAATTCTATTTTGAACAGTTTCTAAAAATTCTTGGTCACTACTGGTATTAGGATTGATTTCGGTGGTAATAATGTCGCTCTTGGGTGATACAAGTTTACCTTCTTTGTAGAGTTCAACAAGAGCGTTTATAGCATCAACCTTTTTACTTGGGTTGCGACGACAATTTTCAGTCACCCAGAACCCTTTGGACGTCAAACCTTTAAAGATATGTAATGAAGTTGGTAAAGTAACAGGTTGCTTCGACATACCACCGTACGTTAACATCAACGAATCATTTTCTAGTTTGCGTGCAATGGCAGAACTTGATTTACCACCAACGCTGTTTAATGCTAAACGAACCCTAGAATTTGGGCCCATAATAGCAGGCAATTCTTGTTTACCAAAAACTTTATCGTTATTTTGAGCTTCAGAAATCACTTTACTTGCACCATATCTCCTTTCTAAATTAGATGCAACTTCATCGAAATTATCACGATCACGAACTACACTTAATGTATTGATACCAGCAGCCTTAGCCACTTGGGTTACGATTTTTGAAACACCTGAAGTACCAGCATTTTGAATCAACCATTCATTACCACCAATAGTCCAATTGATATAATCGTGAACCAATTGATATGCAGTAACCCCATTGACACCGATAGTGGCGGCGGTATGTAGATCTAACCCGCTGACCTTAATCAAATCAGATGGATCTTTAAAAACACGATGATCAGACCACGTGCCTTGATTTGCATATAATGGAATAACCCAATCACCAGCTTTTAAAGATTTCTCATGGGGTGGTACCGATAAAACCTCAAAGACACCTTCATTGCCAGCAATGGCAGAAGGTTCCCTAGTTCCATAATCTAGAGTCTTCTCAGGTTTCGAAGGATAAACACCTTGCAATTGGTTGATATCTGAAGGATTGATAGGGAAAGCCAACGTACGAACTACAACAGAGTTTTCTAAATCCTCCTTGGGAGTATAGCGATGCACTGATAAAATACCAGTAGCATTTTCTAAACTATGAGAGGAGTAAATCACGGAGCGGAACTGAGAAGGAACACTTGAAGCAAATCTCTTGAAAGCTTGCATTGTGCGATTAGAACAATTCTAGTAGAGATCTGAGGCAGGTAAGCCAATACAAAATAAAATGTCGACCTAACTTTTTATAACCACCGTTCTTTTTATATCCTTCCTGCTGACTAAGTTCCTGAGTCCCTTAGGACCTTAAAATGAGGTTAAAAAAAAATGCATACTTATGGGGGAAATACCACAGCAGCACGTGAAATATGGTTCAAAAGTACTTCTCTAAGTAGCTACCGCTAGCCTTATAGCTGAATCCTTTGAATAAATCTGCTTTCGGGATATCTCTTGCCTGTTGGCTTTCAACGAATGGCAAGGAAGTAAATTCCTCATCAAAATTTTCTGCCAGCTCGAGGTTTGTAATGATGGGCACAATAGGACCTTGTTCCGATCTCTGTAGTATTCCGTCTTGCATTACTTGCCAATTGATCTTACGGAATACAAAATGATTGGTGTAAGGTGAAGTACGTTCTTGACCGGCCTTCTTCTTTCTTCTACGTTTTTGCTGTTGTTGTTGTTGCTGCTGCTGTGGTTGAGCAGCCCAGTAACGATCAACATCCCAGCGTTTGTTACAATCCTTTTTCAGCAAAGCACCTAACCAATCTTTCATACCGTCACTCAGGTAAAATGGTATACGAGGTCCTTGTTTCTCCTGTTGAATCTTGTTCAGAATAACCTTGTGATTAGCACCAGTGTATGGCGGTTTTCCTACCAGCATATCGTAAACTAAACAGCCTAGTGAGTACCAATCGCAATTACGTGTATAAGGTTCGCCTTTTAAAATTTCTGGTGCGCAGTATTCCGGAGTACCAATTATGGAATGTAATTCGGAAACGTCTTCAGGCGATGATGGATCGTTATCATCAACACTTTTCTTACTTAGGCCAAAATCTGTCAGAACTAGATGTCCACTAGAATCTAGAAGACAGTTCTCAGGTTTCAAATCACGATAGACAATCCCCTTCTCATGTAAAAACTTCAACGCGCAACTAATTTCTGCCGCATAAAATGCAGCAGTATCTTCATCTAGAGTACCACGTTCCTTAAGATGATAAAAAAGTTCACCGCCTGGAATGTATTGTAGTAAAAGGTAAAGTCTGGAATTATCATGAAACGTATAGAAAAGTTTAACGACGTTGGGATGATCCAGTTGTGATAGGATTGTTCTTTCTGCGAAGATTCTTTCCACACGCTTCGAGACATTGTCGGGTTCATCATTTTCAATAATTATTTCAGCTTTTTGTAATTGCTTCATAGCATATAATTTAGAGGAACGCTCGTCTTTGACTAGTATGACTTTCCCGTAGGCGCCTTTACCTAGAACACGAACAGGTTTAAAGTCCGCCAAGATTTTGGGATCTGCTTCTTGTCCTTGGCCATCACCTACTGGAATCGATAGCCTTCTAGAGTGCAGAGGTGCAACAACAGGTAATTTCTCGAGAACGGAAGACTTTCTTCTATGTTTACCGACATCTTCAGCGCTCATTGGTTGCAAAAGTTGCTGGGGGGTCTCATCACAGTCACTATCACTGATACATAACTCCCCAATATCTTCATCGAGAGTAAAAACCATCTTGAATGTTGGCCAAACACTCCACTAACCTTACAATCCTTCCCTTTTCTCTTCTTTTTGTTTTTTCTAATTCTTTGGTACTCATCTTTTCAACCAAGAGTCGCGCTTTTAAGAAATAATGTAATTAGAGAATGACAAGTTCACTTTCAAATAATGGTAGTGGTTTCACAAGGTAAAATAATAATAATAGTGGCAATAATATATATAAGGGATAAGGGCATGCAGGAGAATGTATAGAGCTATAGATGACAGGATGAGACCCTACAAAATGATTTCATCCCTTCTAATATTTCCAAGTTCTTGATTTCTTAAGTCTCAGTAATTGCATCTGCTGCAGATTTGTAAATCTTGACTAAATCATCATAATTCCTCGCGCTCACCAAGTTTTTTCTAAAGAATATTAGATTCAAGGTGTTGATCAACTCCAAAATTTGTCTTTCATTCATATTCATTAAGATGGTTGATAGGATTGTTTCCACTGTAATTCTGTGTTCGCTGATAAAAGTTTCATAGTACAAGTTTGAGAATGAACCCATAATGAACTGGCAGTCAACTCTATCTGTTATACCACCATGACCAGGGATAGAATGGCCGAAATCTTTAACTTGGAAAGTTCTCTTCAAACCTGAAGCGAAAAACCCACCAAATGGAGCAAACAAGGACGCAAATGATGCCAAATTAAGAGCATGGAAGTAGATTGGTTTCATAGTGATCACAGAAATACCAAATTTTTCGAATATTATAGGTGGTAGTCTGTAATCCTGTGGAATAAATACGGGGTTTAATTCGCAATGTACTGGTGTGAAGAAATTGGTGCGAATATCCTTTACTGGACAGGTCAAATACATGTAGGGTGAGAGTAATCTAGTTAAGATTAAACTGACACCGGCAGTGAAAAACCAAGCTCCCAAAAACCCTTCTAACGTCTTCTTTGGTGAAATTTCAATCAATTTAGTTTTCCCAAAGGTAATACCGCACAAGTAAGCGGAAATGTCATTAACGATAACCAATCCACATGGAACCAGGAACCAAAACAAACCATTAATCACATTTTTAATGATCAAATGACCTTGGAAAACCACCAGTAAAAGAGTCATATGCGTGACACACAAGCTTGCAAACTGCCATTTAAGGAACCCTTTGCGTAAACTGCATACAAACAACACGAACCCCTGCAAATACAGACAGTAACATATAAATTTATGGTTAGCTGCAACTCTCGCCAATAGTCTGTACTCGAAGAAATAACTCTGGAAGAATCGGAATAAAGATTTACCTTCCAAATAGTATATGGTGGTAAACAGAAAGTACCAATTCAACGTCTTTGTAAGTGGTAGATTCCTTTCTCTGCCTGACGCGCTAGTAACTGCTATGCATTCCTTGAAAGTCGTAATCTGGCATACAAGGATCAGCAGGATACACCAGAAGTGTCCTGCAGCTAGCGTGGCAAAAAATCCTGCTATCATTACAAATGTCCACAGGGTTCTAACTAGAAAATTGTACCTTTTCTTATTCTTTTCCTTATCTTTTCCATCTTTCACCTCATTCTGTGATGACGAGGTCTTACTAGTTTCAGAAACAACTGAAGACGTGTTTGGATTAGCAGAATCATCTACCTTCTTATCCACACTCTGTGGACTCTTCACTTCTTTTCTACTCATGAGCGTTTCCTATTTTCCCTAGGGGACACTACTTTGCTCTCACTTGATTACTCCTATAAATTGAAGTATTTCTGTCAAAATTAAAATCACTAGGTAACTATTAAAACTTAACAATCAATCCTAATTGAAAGCTGATCGATTAACCGACTGATCTTCTTATTTGTTTGATATTTGCTCCCGTTATTCTTTTAAGTGTTTGTTATTTGTCAAAAGTTTGAACCTCCGAAATTTGATGAATAAATGGACATGTGAAAAGGTAAGAAGAGGGATCGCTTCATACGTATAACCATATATGGGACATATAGGAAGTATCTAGGCGGTTAGGCCCACTTTGACGAATTCTATGGTGTCAAATACCTTTTAGAAGGGCGTTCGTCACCCACTCAGGGCTATTTTACACCTTATTTTTACCAATTGTCGTCTTGAACATCGATTTAACAAATTTGAGAAGTGAAAAAAATCGATGAGATGAAAGCGTTATAGCGGCACCAAATGCACCAAAAACGATGGCTTCAACGGTTTGGGAGGATCTAAATGGTGTTTTACAGTTTGTTAAAGACTGTGGAGGTTTTTTCTCCAGCTCGAAATGTCAAATTAAGCCATCACCAGTCGGGGGATTAGGTGTATTTGCCGAATGTGATTTGAATGAAGGCGAAACCCTTTTACAGATACCCAAGAGTGCTGTTTTTTCTGCATCGAACAGTTCTATTGCCAATTTGATATTGGAGAGTGAATTGGATGGAATGCTAGCTCTTAGTATTGCGTTTGCTTATGAGGCAGACGTATTCGGCGAAAAGAGCCACTGGTGGCCATATTTGAAGAGTGTGAAGATCGAAGAGAATGGTTCGCTGTATTTGCCGCCTGGATACTGGCCAAATCGTGATCTACTAAGAGGCTTTACTCTGGATACGCTGCATGAAGGGTTACAACCCCAGGCTGAAATTGAACAAGGTTTTGAAGTTGCATTGGACTTGGCTCACAAATGGAAACAAGAAGTTGGAATCCCGATCCCATGGAAATATTTTGAGAGTCTTGATAGATTCGTTGCATGTGCATATGCATTATCCTCGAGGGTATTTGAAATTGACAATTATCATGAGCATGGATTAGTCCCCATAGCGGATCTGTTCAATCATCATGTTTCCACACCCGATGTTAGGTTTGTTTCACTATATGATGTTTGCAGTGAGTGTGGTGAACCTGGGATGTGTAGGCACCTGGTGGCAGAGGCTATTGAAGAAGAAAGGGGAGGCCAGGTCGATGAACCGACGAAAAGTGGTGATGGTTTAATTGATGCGCGATTGATTCAGGATTTGGAATCACAACAGGACGAAAAAGAAGATGATGCTAAGGAGCAAGGTTTGGTTGATGGTGTTCCACCGGATGACTGTGTTGACATTGTTGTTACCAAAAGTGTTTCTAAGGGCCAAGAAATATTTAATTCTTATGGCGATTGTTCAAACGCTTTACTACTGGCAAGATATGGATTCTGTGTTCCAAATAACCCTTCGGATGTTGTATACCTGGGGAGGGACTTGTTGAAATTGCTGAAGGACCGCAATTTAGCCCTGAGAGCCAGATGGTGGAAACAATTGGGCTACCCGCTGCATAATAACTGGCGTGCATTAAACGAAGAGGGACAAGAAGAGGATGATGATGATGATGGGGATGATGATCCAGAAGATGAGGATGAAGATGAAGATGAGGATGAGGATGAGGATGAGGATGAGGATGAGACACCACATTGGTTAACGTTAGTTAGTGTAGATTGCAATGGTGAGCCATCGTCCTCTATGAGAGCCTTACTCAATTTACTGGCTCTCAACGACAAAGAGTGGCATAAATTGCAATCCATAGAACAAGATATCGACTCCAAGGGAGACAAGATTGGTCTACTCGACAGGCCGCTCAATAGGGGAGCGCGTAAAATCCTCCTAAAGCTTGTGCATAGCAGAAAGAGACCAGTTCCACAGATCGACAACGACGCTGCATGCATCATGCTCGAATCTGAATATAGAATTTTGGAAAAAACTGAGAATCAGTTAGCTCCACATGCATAGGATCAATACACTTTTGCAGACAGTCAGGAGGGCTTGATAGTACATAATTTTTGTAAAACGATATTCATTTTCAGTGCTCATCGGCCTTTTTTTTTTTGCAAGTCCAAAATTTTTCACTTTTTTCACCACGCAGAAATTTTTCAGTATAAAAAGGCGATGAAAAATTTTTAATTTCGAACTCATCGAATCTTTTTTCACTTTACACTTTTTGAAGTTTTTTGAAAATCCTCAAAGAATAAACATATTAGATCACCATGGCTCGTCCTCAGGTTTCCGTCCAATCTCTAGAAGGTAAGGCTACTTCTGCCGCCGTTCCTTTGCCAGCCGTCTTTGCCGCACCAATCCGTTCTGACATTGTTCACTCTGTTTTCACTTCTGTGAACAAGAACAAGAGACAAGCTTACTCTGTTTCTCCAGTTGCTGGTAAGCAACACTCTGCTGAATCATGGGGTACTGGTCGTGCTGTTGCCCGTATTCCAAGAATTGCAGGTGGTGGTACTCATGCCTCCGGTCAGGGTGCCTTTGGTAACATGTGTCGTGGCGGTCGTATGTTCTCCCCAACCAAGACCTGGAGAAGATGGAACGTTAAAGTTAACCAGAACGAAAAGCGTTATGCTACCGCTTCTGGTATCGCTGCCTCTGGTGTCGCTTCTCTTGTTTTGGCTAGAGGTCACAGAGTTGAAAAGATCCCAGAAATTCCTTTGGTTGTTTCCAACGACTTGGAATCCATCACCAAGACCAAGGAAGCTGTTTCTGCTTTGAAATCCTTGGGTGCTGGTCCAGACTTGGTTAAGGTTGTCAAGTCTAAGAAGTTGAGAGCCGGTAAGGGTAAATACAGAAACAGAAGATGGACTCAAAGAAGAGGTCCATTGGTTGTCTACGCTGAAGACAAGGGTTTGGTTAAGGCATTCAGAAACGTTCCAGGTGTCGAAACCTGTGACGTTGCCTCTTTGAGTGTCTTGCATTTGGCTCCAGGTGCTCACTTGGGTAGATTCGTTATCTGGACCGAGAGTGCCTTCGCTAAGTTGGACAAGGTCTGGGGTTCTGAAACTGTTGCCTCCTCCAAGTCTGGCTTCAGCTTGCCATCCAACATCATCTCTACTACCGATGTTACCAGAATCATCAACTCTTCTGAAATCCAATCCGTTGTTAGACCTGCTGGTCAAGCCAACCAAAAGCGTACTCAAGTCTTGAAGAAGAACCCATTGAGAAACAAGCAAGTCTTGATGAGATTGAACCCATACGCTAAGGTCTTCTCTGCTGAGAAATTGGGCTCTGAAAAGGCTCCAAAGACTTCCAACGAACCATCTAAGCTATTCATGGAAACTTTGAAGCACGACTAAGTTGAATAATCTGCTAGTATGTAATAGATATTTTTCTTTAGATACTCTAATCGATTATTCTTTTTAGTACTATTGTTGTATTACTATTTATACAGAACATCGGGATGATGGCTATGAGGGTGGCAGTAGACTGCCACTAGTGCATTACATAGTAGTTTGTGTTCTTCTTATGCCTACGATCAGCATCAACACCCTTGGCTAAAAATTGATAGGTGAGTTTAATGTCTAAATCCCTTTTGTGTAATTTATTTGGCGCACAGGTTATTTCACCTTTAAAGATATCACCAGCCTCACATTCTAGATCATCTGCGGTATAGAAGACCGACTGCTTCCAATGAGTATATGGAGCATGGGCGCCTGTCGAAAAAGTAACCGGCTGTTGGCCTTTGGGTGCAGGGAACTCAACATCGAACCAAGTGATTATACCACTAATCCAATCTTGTCTCTTTGCCTGGACCTCAAATCCAGCGGTAAATGAAAGATCCGATAATTGAACAGTATTTAAATCAAATTCAACCAACTTACATCTTGTAGTATTAACAACATGACTTTCCACTGTGTCTACAATAGGTTCTCTCATAACTAATGGTATGAATGGTGAAAAATCAAAACCGTAAACGTCGTGCCAATAATTCAATTTTTCATCCTTGTACTGAGAGTCTTCGAGACCAGCAATGTGTAGTGAACATTTATCTGGGAATATCAATCCGCCTTCCACTAAGAAATGGTCTCTAGCATAAAGAACGGTATCCAACATGGATTCATAAAGTAAAAAGTACCCCATCCATTCAGAAACAATGATATCTACCTTGGGGAAAGGTAATTCGATATCCTCCAGCTTACCACGTAAAAGAGTGATCTTATCTTTAAATCCATTTAAATCAACCAGATGTTGGGCCATTTCAATGATGCTGGACATATCAACACCAATGACGTGTTTAGCACCATGTTTAGCTGCAAACATGGACAATATACCAGTACCGCAACCAACATCTAACACAACTTTGTCCTTGAACAAATCCCTGTTCTGGGAAATTGCATTCCTATAGGATAAGGTTCTCACAGAATCCTGAAGCATTTCTTCATGGATCCCATAGTGATCATAAGAATTGAAATAATGCTGCTCACTTTGAGTCAGGGCGTCTTTCTTCGTAGCCGATTGCATAGTTGGTTGAGACATTGGATGAATGTATATCACAACAACGATCAACACAAAATAGAAGAAGTAATCGATTTCTTGGTATTTGTTCAAGATCTCGACTTAGTCTTCTATATTCTCTTCTTTATAGAATGAAAAATTTCACGATGCCCATTGGTATTTTTCCCTTCTGGCTTTTATTTTTTTTTTTTTTTTTTTCACCTTTGAATCTCTTTCAAGAACTCATCGCAGCCATACACCGCACAGGGTGAGTAAATGGAAAGGTATATTGGGCTCTCATATCTCGATATTCGCCTCTTAATTGTCAATTTTGATGGCCGTAGAGGCTCTCTTGCTTCATCCGTATCTAGATCTTTTGCAGGTATCCCTGCTGGATTAATCTTTCGACGTCTGACTGTCTAACGAAAAACTGAGAATCTTTGATCAGATTGAATGCACCATATTCTGTTTGAATTTCCCCTGCATCCTTGAGTACCCTAACATCAATGAAAACGTCGCTTGGAGGTGTCAGGCTGCCTGAAAGGTCAATATCTGCTAATTCACCACTCTTCAAGTCTGTTAAAAGTTCTGTATACTCTTTCAAGTAATCTTGTTCCTGATGAGATAAATCGCTTGTATCTTGTTCTGTCCCAATGAGACTACTCATAATGTCTAGTCCATTGCTTTCCCAGGCTAAAGAACTGAGAATGTTTGATCTGATTTTTTGATAAGCCAAAAGACACCTCTTATTTCTTTCCAGGCAGAGCAAAGTAACGAAATATTGACACTTAGAAATCTTGTCATCCATAAGTCCTAGGTGCTGCTGCTCTTTTAAAAACTCTGAATTCCTCTTTAGTTGCGTCACCTCTCTTAGTATCCCCTGTACAAGTTCCTCATGGTACATGGGTAATGCGTACCGCTGATTATTTCTTCCATTTAACTGTTTTGTTCTCTTAGCTTCAAGAACAAGTTTATTTCCTAAATCACCATACATCACTTCTATGTCCTATCTTTTTGGTTGCTTTAACTGGTTTCATATAAGAATTGAGTTGAAGACCTGATTAGATGAACATCTTTTTAAAAAAGGTTAGCGCGTTTAACATAGAACACAAGCGCAATACAATCGATGGTAATGGCTTGCAAATGAAGGTTTATGGCAAGCGTAGTGGATCTTCAAGAATCTATGCAAATCAAGATGATGAATCTGAAGTAGAATTGAGTGATGAAGAGTCTGAACCAGAACATTTATTGGAGAGTAATGTACATGAAACTATCCCTGGTAATTCAACAGATGATGGTTTACCTATGACAAGCGGTTTGAAAGAAAATTCGAGCTTTGCATCGAGTGTTGATTCGAATTTTGCCCACTTGAAAGCCTTTGACTTCCTGGATAATGCTCAGAAACCCCAGAAAAGAAGAAGGATTCATCATGAGGGTCGTTTTGAAGATAGGCAAGACGAGGAGGACTCCGGTGAGAATAGGAACCCATTAAATAGTACAATTGATGATTTAGACAAATTTGTATCCTCCCTCAAAAGTGGTGATGAAATGTTATTACAAGACACTTTTAAAAAGGAATTGCAAAAGTCAGTCGAAAATAGCACCGTTAAGGATAATACTGGGAAACTAACTTACGGTCGTTCAAGAACTATGTTGATAAGCAAGGACGATGAAGAAGGTTTAGAAGCAGAGGATGAAGATCCCAAATCAACAAAGCTTGATGATGAAAAGAAGGATGGTAGCCAAACATTTCACATCAATGAACTAAAAAATATGGGGGATATGTTACAATACCAGGCAGATCTAGAATTGTTATTAGAAGGTTCGCCCTCACGAATGTCAAGGTTTCAGTTTGTTTCGCATCTTTTGAATATAGCCTTGGCGATGAATGGTGACCCAGAGTTTTGCCGCTACGTAAAAAAGAAGCAAACAACTGAAATGTGGAACAGAATTTTCAAACAATTTGATTTGAATGATGCTGTACTATTACTAATACAGGGGTTCCTTGCCATTAAATTCCAGCTGCCCTCAGAGGAACTACCTGAATTTTTTGATAAATTTGTCTTGGCACTTTACAAATTCACCAAATTACCTGAAAATGGAATATCGGGTAATAAGATTGCGCAACTGAATTACGCTGATTTTCTGCACAGTACTCAAAATAGAACGGGAAAAGAATATGCTTTGGAACTGTGCGTTCAATACCCTGCAGTGCTTCTTTCCTATTCTCCGTTGGTTCATCAAATTGTGCATGATCTCGAAGGAAATGCTTCATTGCCCCTGGGCTTTTTCTCCGCGATAGAACAGTTAGTATCTAGTGAAAAGATACTTCAAGATGACAGTTTAGTGTCGATGATTGCTAATAAACTTGTAGATCTACTACCAATTTATTGTGGGAATGATCATTTAATCAAGTCATTAATTTTGGTTACCAATGAGAAAATTGCCGAAAGGGAAAGCGAAATTTTTCAGCTCTCTATGAAATTTGTACTGGACCATTTGCCGCCATTGGGATCTGTAGACGTCCTTATTCTGCATCTAGGGCTCTGTCTGAATGTTATAAGTGGTGATACCGCTAAGTTACATGTGGAAAACACCTTATGGTTGCAAGCCCAAAATCAATTTCAAAAACTGAAGCCTAATAATGATTATTCATTTCTGCTCAACCTGTTCTACTTAAACTTTGCCTACATGACAGTCTTACTAGACAAAAGATTACCAACTAAAGCGAAGACGGATCTAACTTCGCAGTTGGAATTATTTGCTCAAGACTCTCAACATTATAATGAAAGCATCCCAGAAAAGATCAAGTATATCAGAAATAAATTATAGATCTTAAAATTTTTTTCAACTTCTTATGGTGCCAACCTAAATATTTCCCATTCATCGTGTTCACTTTTCCTTCTGTAAGCAAAGCGGTCGTGTAATCGACTTGGTCTACCTTGCCAAAATTCTATTTCCAGAGGAACTATCCTCAAACCACCCCAATAATCGGGACATGGGATATCTTCTTGACCTTCAAACTTTTTCGTATTTTCTGAGGTTAATTGATCCAGTTCATCTCTACTGTTAATTCTAGATGACTGCGGCGAAGACCAAGCACCAATCTTGGATCCACGAGGCCTTACTTTGAAATACCTTTCAGAAGTTTCACGATTGACATGTTCTGTGAAGCCTTCAACTCTAACTTGTCTTTGCAGATCTTTCCAAAAAAAATTTATTGCAGCGTAAGGATTGGATTGGACATCTCTAGCCTTTTTAGAAGTTCCCCAATTCGAATAGACGACAAATCCACGATGATCTAGTTCTTTGAAAAGCAGCACCCTTGAAGAAACCCTACCACTTGGTAGTTCAGCTGATGAAAAGGTGATTGCCTCAGGTAATGTTTCTGACTTATCATTCTTAACCTGGTCAAACCATTTGGTGAACTGTTCTATTGGATCTTTCACAAGTTGAGATTCATTAAGTGAAAATTTGTCATATTGATATGTTTCAGGTGCAAATATAATTGGGGTTTGAGTTCTCTCAGTGTCGTCAGCCATGGTTCTGATAGAAGGACGGTATTTGGGTAATGACCACGATACTCTGGAAATAGCCTGTCTTAATAACTTAAAACTCATCCTTTTTATCACGAACCAAGAAGTCTATAAGAGTTACCGTTCAATCGTTCAAATGAGTCACAACAGAGATGGAAAGCAGGAAAAGCTACGACGTATACAGAAACGAAAGAAAAGAGGAAAGAGAAAGGGAAGGATGAAGCAAAAAGTTTACATCACCTTACGACTGAAAGAAAGGAAGAAAAAAAAAAAAAGGGCATCGATCCAAGTAAAGTTATTTTGTTTCCCCTAGTCAAAACCTTCCACCAGTAAATACTGACGGTGATCATGATGGGGTGATGAGTTTCCAAAAAGTTGAAAATTTGGCAAGTGTATCCGGAAGACTGCCCTAAAAGCAGATACAAATGCCTCCAGAACCACCTCAACCTATCAAGCAAGACGTGCGATAAATCGCTGCTGCAATCATCTGGTGAATGAATTTTACTTCTAAGGGGAGAAAATTCACTAAAAAGAGGCCATCTACTTATGGGGAACAAAGCAACTAATAAGCAATCATTAATTTTTGAACAAATGACTACAATCTGGGGGTTGTCCATAAGCTAGGCATCTTGAGAAGCAAACGCAGCGTTTTGTTTCGTCCATTTTGCAAGCCTAGCTCAAACCCAAGGTTATTGTCATTGTGATACAAAAGTATCTTGCCGAAAGAAGCTCGAGGGCAGTTCCTGTATCCAGTATGGGTGGCAGACCTTTGTGTATGGGTTCCTAAGCAGCAGATCTCACTAACTTTGATCCGTTAGCATTATATGCTATTCTTCTCAAAGATGAGTACCCGCCACTTACCAGACCTCTGAGTGCAATTATCATCAAAGCGATCATTGCAATCATTGCAGGGGCTTGCTTGTTTGGTTTCAGCGGTGCTGTTTATGTAGAGTAGAGCAGATGTTGGCGCGTTCTTAGATCTCGTTCTTCCTTTTATACTCCTAAAAAAATAAAAATCGTTAAAAATGATTATGTATTAGCCGCCGAGCATCAAACATATATAGAGAACTGCTTTAAAAGTCCTTCCTCTTCTTTCCACTACACAAATCCTGATGAGAAAAACCGGAAAGGCAGATATGAGAAGAAGCGTAACTACTTACCAACCAGTGGCACCCTCAGGAAGTCTTAAAAGAGCAGCAACGACCATGGCGATACCACCTCTTTCACACGTCGAGGAGAAGTTGGAAGGGTTGGAGCTAGTGGAATCGAGAACGGAAATTGAAGATGTTTCTTTTGGGCCGGTCAAATCTTTGAGTAACGAGGATGAGAAAGAATTCACAGATATAAAATATACTGTACTCCCCGAGAGTCCAGAAGAAGAACGTGAGAAGGCAAGTCACATTCCACCAGCAGCTTGCTCTTCTTCTTCCACTTCTTCTTCTTCTTCACAGGTAACAGAAATACAAGCTAAGTGTGATACTTCCTTCCAGAGTAATAACAGTACTTTGGAAGGTTTTCCTTCTTCTTCCTCCGAATATGAAGGGGATTTGGAGGAGGAGTCTTGTGCAGATGCCTTTGATACTTTTGATACATCCGCAAATGATTCATTACCATCTGAACATGTTCATAAACCACTGAAGGATCTTATCTTTAAGGCCAATAAAGAATTCTACGATGTGGATTCGAACAAGGTAAGAATGAAGGTTGGTTTGTCTAAAAAAGTTCCTAGTCTGCATCCAAGAAGAAAAATTAATAGCGCTTCATCGTTGCAATGATACCATTATTTTTCAATTTCTTCGTCCTGCGAGGATGAGACTGTTTCCGTTCCTTCTAACCCGTTATAGAACGTTTTCCACAATTCAGCTACCGACTCGAATTCTTTACCCACAGCAATTGAATTTTCCAAGGAAATGTTCAAAGAGTTGAGATTGTTTAATATTGAATCCATGGTATTATTGATATCCTGTAGGACTAGATCACGTTGTTCGATGAAATACTTGTCAGCAGCACTTAATGTCGGTGCAGGTGTATTCTCCTCTTTATTCCTAGCTGAACCATCATTATTCATGGCACCCTACCGACGAATCCAGGTTGTGTTGCCGTAGTCCTGTTGATGGCATTCACGCTGGCATAACTTGTTTTACATTGGAATTAAGTTTCCAATAGTTTACCAATGAATTCGCTTTGTTACCCGCACGTGTTTATTCTGTCCATTATTGAAAAAGAATTGATCTGATAGAATATTTCCTCATCTTCCTTCAATATTAGTTTCACTTTTTGGCTTCAGAATTTCTATTTTTTTTTTTTTTACTTTTTAAAATCACTACAACAACCAGTATCATTGGCTGTCCTAGTATCGCCAACATTAGGACGGTCTCTCTAAGCTGGAAGATCGGCTTGAGCGACTTAAGTTCAGCTGGGGGAATCGAAATCCATTTTACCTAGCATTACTGTTGTTCACACATGATGATATATCTTTCTTTTAATAATACCGTCATTAATATCACGGCTTTGTAATTTACAGTTTGCCCTTGTTCTTGAGCTTATTTCATTACTGCCATTATTTAGATATTATTCATTACAAAGAAAAAAGATTGGGTGCCTAAGTGCATTTATATGATTAATCGCTAATATCGCCATCGTTGGTAAACCTTGGTTCGGAATCAAAGATCAGTTCGTACTTCCTCCACTTCTTCCTCAATTCACTTTCCGGACTATTAAATTCCTCTTCATCTTCCTTGTCGAATTCATCTAACCAGTCCCATGGTTTGTTGAATCTTTCCAAATCATTTTGTAGAAACATTTGTAACTCTTCATCGTCGTTGCAAAGCAATGCGTCACTAGTCAAATAATTCCAAATAGACATTAGGTAAAATTTTAAACTACGAACGCCTTTTAAAAATCCACGATCCTCTACATCAGGATTTTTTGGTGGTATACGGAATGAATCATAATTTTCCTTCAAATCTTCTTTCGTCACACAGCGTGCAAAATCGATTAAATTCACTTTGACCCTACACCTCTTATTACCCAGATTATTGCCATCAAACATTAATAAAAGTGATGATCCATACAATCTATAACCTTTTAAATTGGCAATTTCGGAACCTAATGTATCCAACTGTCTGACTAATCTGGGGATCTGTCTCACAATACTTGAGATATGAGCACCATCATAGATAAATCTGGCCAAGACTCTTGTAAATTGCCAACCGGCTTGAACCCTTCTACCAAAATATTTGTCCCTGGTGATATAATAAGTTTGGTTCCAGATCTTTAAGCCACATATACGAACTCCTAGTTTTTTCGACGTGGTCTTTAAACATTTTTCACGTTGTGAGCGTTGTTTCGATTGTTTGGCATCCAAACCGTATTGTCTCGTCCCCATCTTTAAATCAAGGGCACAAGGTTTATTCAATTTTCTAGTCAAATCTTCTAACAGTATAAACTTGGATACTATAGTATCAGAATGTTCTTCAAAAGTAATTGATTCGCTATCCTTACCTTGATCGGACTTAACGACTGAATCATTGGAGTTGTCATTAGTATTATTGTGAGTAGTATTGTTAGTACTGGAATGGTGGTTTTCTTTACCGTCAAGGCTAAAATCTGTATCATCATCATTGTCTACAGCGTATTCTTCTATCAATGGATGATCTCTCGGCAGTGACAATGGTGAAATATTGCCACTGTGCTCATCTTTAACAGAAGAACTCGAACTCCGTAACTGGGATTTTTCCCTAACCATTTCTTTCCTTTGGAATTGTCTTAAATCCATCATTGAACTAGGACTGTTTAGAGAATGCGATATGGTCTCTTGAATGGATTTCTTTAAAAGTGGAGAACTTGAGCCTTGACTTGAAACATTTTTTAAGGAAAAGTTCGAACCTCTTCTCGAATTCGACTGGGACGATGCACCTTGAGAATTTGAATGGATTTTCTTCATGCCCGAGGACCTTCTTGTCCTCTTGAAATGGCCTTCGATTACATCGTGTTCACCTGGTGAAAGTGCAAACACTTCTTGTAGTACTAATTCCTTCAATTTTGTGTTTACTGTTGTTGACCCTGATGATTCTTTACCTGATGAATCACCTGTGGGTTGCAAAAATGAGTCTGTTTTAAATGAATTTGGCGAATCGGGCGGGTACAAGCTTAACATGGAATCCGGCACCATGTGTCTATTATCGCTAAGAACCACTTCAGGTAATCCACCCATTTCTCCATTGTTATGACAAGAAATAGCTTTTGATGAACTATTTTGATGCAGACTTGGTTGTTGATTATGATTATGACCCGGGTCTAGCTTTACTTGCGTTTCTTGCTGTGATAGTTTACTACCATTTCCAATCTGATCCTGTTTTAGGTTTTCAACCTTTTTTTGATCTTCTTCGTACTGCTTAATCCATTGTGATGACGGTAAGGCTTTATGTTCTTGTTGGTGTCTTTTGGAAGATGATAATTCTCTTAAAAAATCTTCCTTATTATGGAAATGTTGTCTAACGTTTAGTACACCAATATAACGAGGCATAAATTGTAATAGTTCCTTATGATTTACTTCAATATTTTCATACCATCTATTCTCTCTATTGACTAATGCCTTACAAACAGCACGCTTGGAAAATCGGAAGATCGCAGTATGACCACCAACATTATTTGTAAACGGCTGTAATTCAACCGCCAACGGGTAGACGCTATTTTTTTCTTCTTCATCCTCTTCATTATCGTCGTAATAGTCTTCGTCACTTTCCACAGCGGCTTCTGAAATTGTTCCTGAAGTTTGTCCTTCTGGTGAACGCGCTACATGTTCATGCGTAACTGATGCCAAGGTTGTCGCTTCTGCTTCTGCAACTGAAGTACCTCTGTATTGAAATCTGGGGACCACAGGGATCGCAGTAGATCCAGTCGAATTCCTATCATTTGATGGTTCCGTTGTCGAATCTCGTGATTTGTGTGGATAATAAGTAGCCG
This sequence comes from Zygosaccharomyces gambellarensis, assembly GCA_030571545.1. Classification (NCBI taxonomy): domain Eukaryota; kingdom Fungi; phylum Ascomycota; class Saccharomycetes; order Saccharomycetales; family Saccharomycetaceae; genus Zygosaccharomyces; species Zygosaccharomyces gambellarensis. The sequence continues at coordinate 47,328 of JAJLXU010000019.1, forward strand.
ATGAAACCGGTTTTAAACTTAGATCTGTCTGCTGTTGCTCACGTCGTTCTTGTTTCGCTAGATCCTCAGGTTCAGAAATCGCAGATTCCAATTGTTTAGCTGCTACACACAGTCTTGATCCTTGTGATCTCAGGGATTTCCTCTTGGGTATCACAGAAAATTTGTAATGAGTGTCGTAAAGAGACGCTGGTTTCTTTGCATTTTTCCAGTTTTGAGATGGTGTACCGGTAATGGAAACTTGCTGTTTTTGTTTCTGTTGTTCCTGTTCTTGTTCTTGTTGTTGCTGTTGTTCTTGTTGTTCTTGTTGTTGCTGGTGATGATGATGACGATCTTGGTATTCGCATTCTTCATCTTGCCGTTGCTGTTTCTGCAGCTGCCGTTCTTGTCGTTGTTGTTGTCTATCGTTATCTGTCAATCCTTCATCATCTCTAAATATCCTTAGGTACGTGCTTGCCTTTCTGCCATGGATAACATTTGATGTCAATTTTTTTCTATCTGATGCATTCAAATCTTTTAGAGAAGTAACTGAATCATCATCAACATCACAATCTCCCTCTTCCCCTTCTTCTTTCTTCTCTTCTTCTTCGTCTTTCCTATGAGATCCTTGGTCCCAGTCGGGTTCTTGTTCTTGTTTTTTTACAAACTCGTAACCACCACTAATGCTATCATCTTCAATGTCCATGATTAACCTGAAGCATACATAAAAACTAGAATTGTCTTATCTTTCTCCTTATTCTTCCTATTCCTCTTCTTGTTCCTGTTGTTCCTGTTCTTCCAGCAGCCGTTTAAGATAATGAATGGGAAGAGAGCGTCGTCAATGCAATGTAAAATCAATTCCAATAGGAAATGCACAGTGTGATAAAATCTCAGCTATAGGTAAGTGAGCACTGTATTACGAATTTTAGTACTGAAAGCAACGTACTATGAGTACCTGTAGGTAAAGATAACGCACTTACAAAAATTCTATCTAGACAACGAAAAGAAGATAAAAAATAATAATAATAAAAAAAAAAAGATAAAGAAATGAAGAACGATAAACTGATACTAAAAGGCAATATGTTATTAAAGCACTTCTTCGACAAGCAAAAGATCTCTTTCTTGTCCTCTTTTTTTCGCTCTCTTTTTCTCTTCTCCTCGTATTCTTTTTTCTGGTTTTTATATTCTAACAATGCTTGTAAACTTTTTTTTCTAAACTTTCGTCTTTATTTTCATTTCAATATTGTTAAAATATCCCATTGGCGCTTCAAGGATAAGTATACAAGCGCTCAAGGGGCGCAAGCACAAGAACATGGGAAAGGCATCATATAGGCTCAAGTAGTAGTGGTTTGTAGCACGTTGATCGTAGAAATTATTGCATTTGCTCTCTATGCAGAATACTAAAATACGGTTTTGTTTGGATTCTCGGTGCATTGTAGTCGCAGGGAAACCGTTGGATCACTTATGACGAAGAAGATGTGAAACGTGTGTTACCCGGATGGATGTTTCGTCGGTGTTTCATGAGAGAATCTCGAGTTCGAAGCTTGAATGGGGCATCGTGGAATAAAAAAAGATGAGAAAGCAAGAGAGAATGGAGTAGAAAAAAGCATATTGTCTCAGTGTACTGTAGGTTTTTAGAAGTGCAGACATATTGAACTGCATTTGAAGCGGTTCTTAAGCATACATTCTATCTGCTTCTGGCTGTTGGTCTTTTCTGGCCAATAGCGTTCCGTCAATCAATGTATCACGTATGACGAAAGGCTTTCGACAAAAGTTTTGGAGTGGAAAGAAAAGGTGCTTGTAGAAGAAAGTGCAGTTGGAAAAAGTAAAGGAATATCTTGAAATAAGAGGATTGGAAGATTGGAAATAGAAGAAGGTAATTGAAAATGTTTTCTAGAGTTGGTGTGAATGCAGTCCGTTGTGGTGCTATGGTGCCTCGTGTGCCACAAGCAAGAAATTATGCAACTTTGAAAGAAGTGGAAACACGTTTGAAATCTATTAAGAACATTGAAAAGATCACCAAGACCATGAAAATTGTGGCATCCACTAGATTGAGTAGAGCTGAGAAAGCTAAGATCACAGCTCAAAAGTTCGATCAGGCGGACTCTGCATTTTATAACAATGCAGAAACGAAACCAATAGAGGAGGCAGAACAAGCAGCCAAGGACAGAGAATTGGTTGTTGCAGTTTCTTCTGATAAGGGTCTTTGTGGATCTATTCACTCTGGGTTGGCTAAAAAGGTTAGAGCCCATTTGGCAGAAGTACCAAGTGCTGATGTTGTAGCAGTTGGTGATAAGATGAGAACTCAATTGATGAGAACTCATCAAGACAATGTTAAACTTGGTATTAATGGTATTGGTAAGGAGGCACCAAACTTCCGTCTAGCATCTGCCATTGCTGATTCCTTGTTGAAATTGGGTGCCCAAGATTATCCAAAGATTACTATTTTCTATAACAACCCAGTTTCTTCATTATCTTTTGAGCCATCAACTAAGGATGTTTTCAACCCAGAGACTATTGAAAGCTCTCCATCTTATAGCAAATTTGAAATTGATAACGATGGTCAGGTTTCTCAAGATCTGTTCGAGTACACTCTGTCAAACAAAATCTTAGCTGCATTGGCTGAAGGTTATGCTGCTGAAATTTCAGCCAGAAGAAACGCTATGGACAACGCTTCGAAGAATGCAGGTGACATGATTAACAAATATTCAATTTTGTACAACAGAACCAGACAAGCTGTTATCACCAATGAATTGGTTGATATCATTACTGGTGCTTCCTCTTTGGGCTGAACTTATTAGTAAAACTATCATATTCATCTATCATATTCAGATATATAGTACGCGAGATTTAAGCAGATACGAATGAAACAACATTTATCACATGTGTTTCAGTGGTGTAAAGGGGATTGGTTTAATTTCTATCACCAGTCCATCTAGTCTTGTTAATGATACTCAGATGTTACAAAGATGAAAGTGGGACATAGTATATAAGATTTTAATGTATGAATAGTGAAATGAAAACTCAATTTTGACTTTTTTTTTAAAAAAAAAAAAAAAAAAAAAAAATCTCGGCGTCACACTGACACTGTCTATTTACCATGATAATTTACTGGAAATTAATTTGGTTTTTCCTCAAGCGTATGCCCAAAGTGATCTCTATTACATTCAATGTGATTACGATTTTTCTTACAGTCTTTCTACTAGTGGGATGTTCCAATATATCCAACGAATCAACGTTTTTGGTTCGTTATAAATTTGATAAAAGTTCACCATTTTATTCTGTGATTGAAAACTCATTCAACCAAACTAATGGCACTACATCGATGTCAGGGTTGGAAAAAATTAGCATTTCATCAGGATATATGGGAGTTTGTTTAACTCATATTCCAAAGAAGTATGATAAAGACGTGACATCCATATGTTATCCAAGGAAAAACTTGAAAAATAATCCACTTTATAACGATTTATCCATTGAATTGTTTAATGCACCTTCTCCTAATAAAAAGAGCAAGCAAAAGGAATTGCCAGTAAAATTAAACATTTTGGAATTGGCCGAAACTACTTCAAGAAATGTAGTTCATCCATACATTTTAATAATAACGGTAATTTTAACAACATTTCTGCTTTTATCGTTAATTTACACCATGCTCCCACTTTTGCCTTTTAAATATTGGGCATTGCGTGTATCATTGGGTTTGTCAGCATTTCTAGTTTTATTTTGGGGGATAGGTGCTATGTGGACACATGTTGGCATCCATGCTTGTTCGAAATTAGTTCCGAGTGCAAGCATGGGAATACTGCAAATTCACAGAGGCTTGAAAGCTGCTAGTATGTCGTGGGTTGCATTTGCCTTTTTGCTAGCGCAGCTGGGAATATTATGGTTTTTGTACTTGAGAGATAGGAAAAATCTAAGTGAGGAAATCGATAAGGTTAACAATAGTGAGAATAATGAATCACCATTCAAAAACCCCGAAGATTGTTCTGACTCTTCTACTTTGCATTATAAAATTTGAGAAATAATTCGAAAAGTTTTTTTTTTTTTTTTTTTTTTTTTTTTTTTTACCGATGACACACTGACGCTGTCGTTTAGGTCAAATGACAGCGAAACTTCTAAAAAGGCCTTATAAAGCCTATTTCAACATAACCTACCAGCAACAGAAGAACTGCAAAGTGCCCTTTAAAGGTATTAATCATGGCTGAGAACAATACGGTAGGTCAAGTTCTACTGAATGCATTGCTCGTTATACTTGGCATTACTAGAACTGCACTACTTCCCGTGTTCGCAGTTTTATCTTTGTGTTTGAAGGGTCCAATCGATTATTTGGACAGAAAGCATAGGATTAGAGAAGATTTCTATATTATAAAATTTTTTATCAAGAGTGTGGCAGCACACTTTTTAGCAGTTAGAAGTCGTAGGTTTCAATACTGGTATCTATTCGCCAAGCAAGTAGATCAGAATGCTGACCGTTTGGCAATCACATATCCAAGACCATTAGCACAGAAGGGAGAGTTCGAGGTGGAGTCATTTACGTATAGGGAGACTTATGATATTGTTCTTAGGCTGTCCCATATTTTGCATGAAGAATATGGCGTTCGTGCTGGTGAAAACATCGCTATTGATTCCACGAATAAACCACTGTTCCTGTTTTTAATGTTAGCATCTTGGAACATCGGTGCTGTCCCTGCATTTTTGAATTATAATACGTTAGGTCACCCATTGGTACATTCTCTAAAAATTTCAAATATTACCCAAGTTTTCATCGATCCTCAGGCCAGTGGACCCATCAAATCATCTGAAAGAGAGATCAAACAGGAATTGCCAAACGTCAAATTGAATTATTTAAATGAAATAGACCTGTTAGAGACCTTGAAAGATCCAAAAACTCCTACATTTTTACAAAATGATGACGTGAGATCTCCCGCAAATGTTACAGACTATAAGCCGTGTATGTTCATTTATACATCAGGTACTACAGGTCTACCTAAATCTGCTATCATGTCGTGGAGAAAAGCTACCCTTGGTTGTGCATTGTTTGCTCATATTGAACACATGGATAACAATAGTGTGGTCTTCACTGCTATGCCATTGTTTCATTCGACAGCTACACTACTTGGAGTTTGCTCCGTCTGGTCAAAAGGTGGGTGCGTTGCAATCTCAAACAAGTTTTCTGCAAGTAACTTTTGGAAAGAGGCATACTTGACCAAGGCCACTCACTGCCAATACGTGGGAGAAATATGCAGGTATTTGCTCAACACACCAGTTTCTAAATACGAGAGCATGCATTCTGTTAAGGTTGCTTATGGTAACGGATTAAGACCCGATATTTGGCAGAAATTTAGACACAGATTCCACATAGAAGTTATTGGTGAATTTTATGCAGCCACTGAGGCACCTCTGGCAACGACATCATATCAAAAGGGCGACTTTGGAGTAGGAGCTTGTAGGAATTATGGTACCGGTATTCAATTGTTCCTAAGTCTACAACAAACTCTGGTAAAAATGGATCCCGATGATGACGCTACCGTTTACAAGAATTCAAAGGGTTTATGCGAAAAGCCAGCAGTTGGTGAGCCGGGTGAAATGTTAATGAGAATCTTTTATCCAAAGAAACCTGAAACTTCATTCCAAGGTTATCTTGGAAATAAGAAAGAGACTGAATCTAAGGTTCTCCGTAACGTGTTCAAACAAGGTGACGCTTGGTTTAGAACTGGTGATCTTTTGAAATCTGACGAATATGGGTTATGGTATTTCGTTGATAGAATGGGTGATACGTTTAGGTGGAAATCTGAAAACGTTTCTACCACTGAAGTGGAAGACCAAATAATCGGTAGTAATCACGATGATTTTGCACAAGTGGTTGTTGTTGGCATTAAGGTCCCTGGTTATGAAGGTAGAGCTGGTTTTGCTACCATTAGATTAACAAATCCTGAGATGGACGAACCAACTAGAGTGGCGGTTTTAAATCGTATGTTAGTCAACTTGAATCGTGAGTTACCTAAATACGCACATCCCATCTTTGTCAAATTAGTAGACCACATTGAAATGACAGACACTAATAAAATTTCGAAGAAAACCTACAGGAATCAAGTGTTGCCTCACGGCGTTAATGGAGACGAGACCATCTACTGGTTGAAGGGTTATAAAGAGTATAAAAAATTAACTGAAGAGGATTGGTCAGCCATTGAATCGCAAGAGATAAAGCTTTAAGTACCTCCACTATTCAAATATAATCAAGGTATGGATATTACGAGGGAAAAAGATACGTAAACATAAATAAATTCATATATATATATATATATATATATATATATATATATATAGATTTATCAGCATTACATTCAGCGTCCAAATACGGTTGACCTTTGTAAATTTGGTAATTATCAATGCAAGAAATACCAAACTAAACCTGATAAAAATAGGAGGATAGGAGCTGGGACTAATAAGGAGACCATAAATGAATAAATGGACATCTTAAATTCACCCGTAATAGTGTGGTCAGGCTCAGGATCCGAATCAAATGTACCTTTTGCATAATAGGTATTCATTAATTTATCTTTTTCAGCCCAGACGTCATAAAGCCAATCTGCGAATTCATGTTCATCATCCATAGGAATTTCATTTAATTGGTATGCCCTGAGATACATGTCTACCAAATTAGGACTTTTACCCCTGAAGATGACATTAGCTAGTTTGTAAATGGATTCACCATATTCTTCCTTTTTAACTCCAGAGTATCCAATGGTAATATCATAGAGAACATCCAGGCTTGGTCTCAATTTCAGTAAAGACTGTCTTAATCCAGTCGCATGTGGTAGCAAAACGTTTTCAAAAGTATTTTTACCAATTTTATTTGCAAAATTCACAGACCTCTGTCTTGTTGTTGGGCTCAAGTTAGTGCCCTCTGGGAAGAGAATTAAACAGTAAGGCCAATTTTCTTGTCTTTCATTTAAACTTGTAGTATCCCAATATATTTCACCATCAGGATCCTCCCTAACCGGTGATCTGCCAGAAATGGGTCCCACGCCTCTTGAATTGGCATCAATGACTCCTAAGGAATTGCGTAAAGTTAAACGGTCATAATGCCATTTTCTGCTCATAAAGATAAATTTGTAATTTTTCATGCCGTATCCTAAAATTGGGATTGATTCTAAAGATTTCTTTAGGATGATATAAACTTTACCAGCTAAATTGGCAGTTGAAGTTAACCACCACAGGAAAACCCAATCTGTATAAATTTGATGATTCGATATGAAAATAGATTTACTTTTCAAATGAGACGCAATTCTACCACTTTTTAAATCCTTGTAAAAGGTTCCCTTGGGAATTGAATCACTATCTGTTGTTATTCTCACTGATGATGGGGCAACTACACGCAAAACTGCAATTAGTAACGATATGAATGCTTCTTTTGTAAGATCAATACCATGATGAAGTTTACCAGGATTATTATGGTAGAATATTAGGACTAAGGTTTGGGTCGCAGTAATACAGAAAGAAGTTTGAAGGAATACTAATACAGCAAAAATTACTCTCAGCAGTATTTTGCATTTCTGTGACACGTAACCTGCTGCACCGACTAACGACATCTTCAAACTGAGCTCTAATTCCAGTACTAAATACTTTACTTTCGAGCTTCAATCTCTCTTGGACGATCTACTTGACCGTTTATCCAACTTTTCCTAAGCACGGTGTATAATGAATCGACTTGTTAATCTCATCACTTAAATTCGGAGAGACATCACTTTTGAAAAGGTCGGAATCTCTGCCGTACACACAAAAGTGTTGATTAAAGGACAGTAATCTAAATATCCTTAGTATTTGTCATTATTCTAATTTATTATACAGACGTTCTAAATCGAAGGTTTCCCTCCAGTGGTCACCGTATTTTTTTAGTACGACTAGTACGCTGGCAGCACCGACAATGATGAATGCTAACATGGTAAATGACCAACCAATAGTCATATTGGTTACCATGGGCTCAGTGACGAAGACTGCAACTGCAGCCAACAGTTGTCTAACAAAATTGTTGAGCGCTACACCCGTAGCACCCTTGCCCGGTAGACAATCTACCAAATAGGCCACTGTAGCACCGATAGTCATCATATTTGCATAACCGAAGATTGCTGTACCTACTAGTGGAGTTTCCCAATGTTCACCTTTGTCGAGACACCAGCCAAAAATTAATAAAGATATGGGAAATGTAATCACTGCTGTGACGATATTCCAGGAAATCCTTGCCTCTGGAACCATTACACCGTGTCTAGCTTTGTACTTTAATAACAAATGGTCCGTCCATTTACCACCGAAAATAGATGCTAACATATACGTGACCGAGTTAGGGATGTACATTAGACCTACTAGCATTGGTTTAAAACTGTATGGAGGACGAGAATAACCGAATTCTAAGGTCATGTTGACGAAATATAGGATTGCAAAAGAAATTGCTGAAAAAGTGATGGCTAAAAAAACAGGAGGGTACGTCAAAAAATATACTGATTTGAGGGGTCTTAGCAAATATAGATATGTTAGGTGACGGTACTTTTCATATCTTGTTTTTTCTCCTTTGCCGTTATCTCGAGGGATATGGCTAGATCTGTCTGTTTCCATACGAGATAACTCCTCTTTTATGCTATTTTCCATTCTTCTGGATTCATATTTTCTCAACATCTGTTCTTGTTTTGGATCGTAGGATTGGATTCTGGAGAGTTGTGGAGCTGTCGGATCCATATCATTATTGGTATTAAAATGAGTCATATTGTTACTTGCATGGGTCGCTACTCTTTCTAGATCAAAATCATCAGGACTATCCTCTTTTTCATCAGACATAATTGTTGTTTCTCTAACACTATTAGTACCCTCACCACTTTGATCGTGGTCTGTTTCTTTCTCTTCTACTTTATCGACGTGAGCATTGGTTGACCCTTTCCTACGAGCCTGTAAAATAGCCGATATTGCAGCATTAGTATCCTGTTTACGAAGTGTCTCCGGTAAAAAAAGTACTAGCATGACAACATTCACACCAGATAGAATAACCATAAACCATTGGGTAGATCTCCATGAAAATCCTGACACTAATGCTGCACCAATAATTGGGGCGATCAGGGGAGCCATCAGTGGGCCCATATAGTATATACCAATGTTTCTACCTCTTTCTTCTGGGATGTATAAATCAGAAACGGTTCCTGCTCCCACAGATTGTACTGATGCTGCCGCACCACCAGAACAAACTCTCAATATAATGAAATCCTGGATGCTTGGAGAAAGTGCTGTCCCTATATTAAATGCCAGTAAAAGAATAAAGGAAAGGATATAAACCGTTCGTCTACCATTCATCTCAGATATAGACGACCACCATAACGGAAAAACCCCCAAACTAATCTGGTATACACCAACCGATACGTTCACCATAATAGAACTGGTGTCATAATCCGCCTTGATGGGAACAATCGCTGGATAGATGATGGAGGTCGCCATAGGACCCATCATCGAAGAAAAGGCAATAACAAGCACAATAAATTTCTTGATAGAGGACGGATAATCTCTTGCATCTTTGAATTCAGGTATAAGTGAAAACTGTGATGCAATACCTCTACGGTCCTTCCGCGCTGCCCAGTATCGTCTGTCCTTCAATTTCTCCCAGATACTGACTTTCTTGTTCTCGTATTGCTCTGGCCCGTTTCCCTGCTCTGATCCTGCTTCTACTTTCCCTTCGTCAGTACCATCACCGATATATCCACTCTCATCTGATGTTACTGCTTCCCGTTGTTGTCCTCTATACGGTTGTGGGTTTCCAAATAACTCATCACCATTACTTCCACCTGAGGCATATGGATCTGATTCAGAATTATACGAGTTTATACTACCCTCATCTATAACAGCAGTCGATCCACCAACCATATTCTAGCCTCGTACACTTTTCTATTCCGACCTCTAAATCCAATACGAGCGAAAACTGTTAGATAAATATGTACCCGATGACTCAAACGGCACTTCGTTAAATCGTTAAATGACCAGCTAGGAAGAAAAAGATTTTTCTGAATGAGTAATTTCACACATGGAATTCCGTGACACGCAAGAATCAATTAATCCTCACCTTATGCTTCAGAGTATTCAACATTCAGGACCCTTGTTTTTAGACATTATTTTATATATTTTCAAGCTTCATCCATGGTTGCTAATTTCTTCATCAGACCTCGGGAGCTCGGTATTTGACATTTTTTCTTTTTACTTGAACCGAAAAAAAAATCAGAAACATCTCTCCGAAGAATAATCGGAGAAATTTGGTGCCTTCGACCCCCAGCCTTGAATAGGCTCTGAGAATTTTCTAACGGATGAGTGTAAGATGAAATGGGCCGCCAAGATAAACATCCTATTCCTTGTAGTAATGAGAAGGAACAAAAGGCATCTTAACTAGTTCAATCGGTAGCAGCTTGTTCCTTGCCTGGACCAGAAGGTTTGTACCTCTCTTGTTGTGTGGCTTTAGAACATATCCTTGGCCGATGTTTAAGTTATTTAGACTGGGAGAAGGACTGCCCGAGGTGACATGACCTACTTCAGTCTTACCATCTGGAAGGAAAATCTTGGAATTGGTTCTAGCTGCAGGACCTCTGGTTTGGTACTTGTAACCTACACGCAGGCTTTTGTGTGTTTTATTATTGATCTGATCTACAATTTTGTCGTAGCCGTTGAATTTGACACCTTCGCTGATATTTCTTCTACTCTTAGAGACGACCCAGCTTAGAGCTGCTTGTACGGGAGTTGTATAATCGTTTAGTTCGTTGCCGTAAAGACATAAACCAGCTTCTAGACGCAAACTGTCTCTAGCGGCTAATCCAGCCGGTTTTGCGGTGTCGTTGTCTAGTAGTGCTTGAGCAAATTCCACTGCAGAATTATTTGGGACACTAATTTCAAATCCGTCTTCGCCGGTATAGCCGGATCTGGCGACATCTACGTATGCACCGTTGAATAACTTGTAGGGACGCCTTTGACCAAAATATAAATCTTTGAGGGATTGATCACCGAACAACAGAGACTTTAAGACTAAGTGGGCTTCAGGACCTTGTAAGGCTAGTAGAGATCTGTCTTTAATTGGTGTCCATTGGACGTTTGCGATAGATTTCAACTCATCTAATAGGAATTTCGAATCGCTCTCAGAGCAGGCAGCGTTGGTAACAATATAAAAATCAGTTGGACTCTGCTTGGTAATTAGAGTATCATCCACAATACCACCATTGTCATTCAAAAGAACCGATAAAGTACTTGCCCCAGGAGGCAATTGATGAAAATCCGTCGGCGTCACTTTATGCAGAAAGTCGATAGCATCACTGCCTTGTAGTTTACTTTGTAACATGTGAGAGACGTCGAAAAGACCGGCATGCGCTCTGGTCCATTTATGTGATTCAATGTGGGATTGGCCTTTATACATGACTGGCATCGAATAACCAGCAAAGGGGACCATATCACCACCTAATTCCACATGTAGATCATGCAAAGCAGTCTTCTTTAAACCAGCTTTTGTAGAGTTTAGTCTGGTGAATCTGATCATGGTAGTCACTTCTAAATAGCACTAAAATAATTATCTTTATGGACCCTCGGATATTCTTTGATTCAACATATGGTTTACGATAACCATTGATTCCATATTATCTTTATACCACCTACCCTTAAAATATCGGAGTCATGTTGCCGTTGTAAGGAGTCAAATCAGCAGGGAAGGGTCGCCCTCAAACGAGAAAAGAAGTCAGTTCAAATATCTACAAGGGCGCTTAAAAAGTTATACTGAATATCTAAGCATATAAACAAGTTTTCTCTTTTTTTTCTATGGTTATCTTTTTTTTGGGTTTTCAAATACTTGTGCAATTATCTTATCACCGCTGGTTAAAATTCTCATGAAGCTGGTAATACTCGCCAAACACTTATCTACTTTATCCCATGGGTCCAAGACTCCTGATTTTGATAAATCTCTTACACCTTGCATTGGTTCAACAGCTGCAGAAGAGAAATTGGGGTCTCTTATTGTCTCTGCTAGTAATGAAGTACTTGTAAATCTGTTGTATCCAAACACGTTAGTCAAGGATTTCTCTAGAGGTTGAGCCAATGCCATGACAACTGCTTCATATCCCATTTTCGAGTCCACGTCTCGTGCATTAGATACCAGTGCTTCTGTAATTGGTACAGCTTTGGCTAAAGCAACGTTGTAGCCTGGGATAAAACCTTTGGAAAGACCATGACACAAGATGTTGTTAATCAGGTTGTCAAGGAAATTTCTTCTATGATCAATTTCAACTTCACTTTGAGCTCCCACATTTACAGTAACAGTCATCTTGGTAAAAGAGTTTTCGTGTTCCCCCCTGGTCCATTCGATTGGATTGTAGAGGAAGGCTTCACCAGTGGTAGCCTTTAAAGAATCCAATTTCCCATAGTATTGGTCCGCGCACATTTTACTAGGCACCAAGGAACTAAAATCTGGGGAGTAGATACTCGCAAACCCATGAGGAAGACGTAAAAACTGAACTAAATCGTAATTCTCACGGAGAGAAACACCACCGTTGGCTTTAGTATCGTATTTGATAATATAAGTTTGACTCTTGTTACCTTGGCGTCTGTTTCTATTGTTGTTGATGACGATTGATGCCAATGCATCACCTGTGCAATCGCCTGTAACGATCACTAACACAGGTTTTTGAGATTTAGCGGCATGATTAAGTGTAGGTAGAATGGCATTAGCTTCTCTCAGAATACCATCATAGATTAACACCAGCATTTCATCATTAACAGATACAAGTTTTTTCTGCTGCAATCCAATTGATCTTAAATAAGCTTCATTGGTATCAAGTATACCGACTGGAAATTTCCAACCCTTTGAAACGTCAATTTCGTCGGTGGTCTTCCTCCCTCTGACGACTCTTACTAAATCGTCACTGTAGAGTTTATATTCCAAAGCCTTTAGTACTTGTTTGACTGTCTCAGCATCTTCCTCCAAAAAGGTGAGTTTATCAACCAGAGCATCAATGTCCATAGTGGAGGATATGTGAATGATGTTTTCTTTCAGGAAAGTTCGTACTTTTTCCAATCCATCTAGCATGGCTGCTAAAGTTGTTTTACTGGGATTTCTAGCATATTCAGCCATTAGCGTCAATGTAATACTAGTACTTATAGGTAAAATATTTCTTTCATGAAGGTCACAAAACAGCTGTAATCCAATCTTGGCTAATCTGGATTGATGATCTTGGCGTTGTCTGCCGGTCATTACTTCATCCATCTGCAATCCATCTAGGAATTCTCTAAGCACATGCTGTAACCGTATCGTATCCCTTGATGTGATAAATTTAGGCTTCCTATTGTACTTAGACAGTTGCAATAATGTCTTGTTGTAGGTGGTAGAATTCACCACATTATCCAGTAACTCAATGCCTTGCATGAGGGACTGCCTGGTAGCTAAATGGCCCGATTCATAGATGGGCGTGTGCAGAGTCTTCACAGTACGTATTGTTCGAGCCACAGAACCTTGTAATGGCCTTCTGAACATCGCTAATGAACTTATTGTCGATTATTGGATCAATTTTCGTTACTTTTCTATCCTTTTACCTAGTTTTTTTATTTTCAAAAAGCCCGATGAGTTCTCATATGAAAATTGACAAACTAAAAGTTCCTTTGAAAACTAGAATTTTTGCAGAAATAAGCACTCATTTTCTAGAATGATATATTCCAAACTTGGTCCACGCTGCATTTTGGTGCTCACTTTGTCCCATCTGCATTGAGTGGCAGCTGTTGAAGGACCATAAATTGAAGACGATTATGCCCTTTAGTGGCATGACGCACCATGCATCATGTTCCTTGGACCTGGTGTCAGACGGAGATCACTTCAGGCACTGGGTAGTATAACATGGATACATTCTAGTCTTAATGCTTCAAGTATTTCTTATGTTTTTTTGTTTGACTTAATTATGTTGATTTTAACATTTAGTTCTTGAAACAAAGTATTACGCGTCAGTTACTTTCTTTTGTGAAAATTCTTGAATAAAACTACAAATATTAACAAATCTCTATATATACACTATGATAAATCGTAATATCTTTCTTTCTCAACGTTCATTGCCTCAGCTTCAAAATCTAATAACAGTGGAGACAATTTGGCAATGCTTGGGGGACTCTGGTTGCCCTTTATTGCCTCAACCACTTTACATATACCGTCGACTATAATGTCACGAGCAGTAGTATCAAAATTACTAGGGATTATCAAATCCGCCTGGGCTCTTGTGGGCTTAATATATTTTTGCATCTCTACCCTTAAATGATCCATATATTCCGTGAGTAATTCAGCCAATTGCTCTCTCGTGGTAATACATTTTTGACGAATTAGATTGATTAATCTCTTATCACCATCACTGTCAAGGAAAATCTTCAGCTGGACTGTTCCATTAATTTTGTTATCGTAAAGCGCGTAGGATCCACATAGCAGAACAATCTCTACAGGATCCCGTGTATGTGATTCCACATTGCCTACAATGCTGGATCTCTTTTGGCCTGCACCACACAACTCATCGTAGACTCGATCAAAATTATAATCCTTGTAATTATATTGCCTGGGTGTGTTAGAATCCAATCTATCAAGATTTATTATTCTAACATTTGTAGAGGGGAAAAGGTTATTGAGCGATCTCTTTATCTCTTCACCGGTCTCAACAACACCCGTTGCATGACCACCGCCAATCGACACTATAATCTGTTGAGTAGTACTACTCATGCCTTCCATAATACTTTACTCTTATAAATCTTTAGTATTTTTGATACTCTTCGACATAGCGCCTTTATCAACTTCGAAATATAGATGAAAAGTTTTGACTATAACTAATCGATGAGATGAGCACAAGAACAAGAAGTCCCATAAAAAGTACTGTGAATAGGAAATGTCATTTGATAGAGAAGATGATAGCAGGTTAAAGTTCAAAACTTCAAAGAAACTTAAAGTTTCACCTACTTTCGAAGCTATGAATTTGAAAGATGATCTTCTTCGAGGCATATATTCATACGGATTTGAAGCTCCATCTTCTATTCAGTCTCGAGCCATAACGCAAATAATATCTGGTAAGGATGTGATTGCACAAGCACAGTCAGGTACTGGTAAGACAGCAACTTTTACTATTGGTATGCTTCAAGTTATTGAGTTGAAGCGTAAGGATTTACAAGCATTAGTACTTTCTCCAACAAGAGAATTAGCATCTCAAAGTTGTCAAGTTGTATCTAATTTGGGTGATTATATGAATGTGAAAGCATTTGCTCTTACAGGTGGTAAAGCTTTAAAAGATGATTTAAAAAGAATTCAAAGCAGTGGTTGTCATGTCGTTAGTGGTACTCCAGGACGTGTATTAGACCTGATAAAAAGACAGGTAGTCCAAACCAGAAATGTCCAAATGTTAGTATTGGATGAAGCAGATGAGCTGTTGAGTGAAACTTTGGGTTTTAAACAACAGATTTATGATATCTTCGCTCGTCTGCCGCCTGCGTGTCAAGTAGTCGTTGTAAGTGCAACAATGAGTAGAGATATTTTGGAAGTTACCAAAAAATTCATGGGTGACCCTGTAAAAATTCTGGTTAAAAGAGATGAGATCTCATTGGAAGGTATTTCTCAGTACTATGTTGATGTTAGCAAAGAAGAATGGAAATTTGATACGCTATGTGACTTATATGATTCATTAACTATTACACAATGTGTTATTTTTTGCAACACTAGAAAGAAAGTGGATTGGTTATCTAAAAAATTAATCCAGTCCAATTTTGCAGTTGTTGCTATGCATGGTGATATGAAGCAAGAGGAGAGAGATAAAGTGATGAACGATTTTAGAACGGGCCATTCTAGGGTTTTAATATCTACAGATGTTTGGGCCCGTGGTATCGATGTGCAACAAATTTCACTCGTGATTAACTATGATATGCCTGAAATCATGGAAAATTACATTCACCGTATTGGTAGAAGCGGTAGATTTGGTAGAAAAGGTGTCGCCATTAACTTTATCACAAGGGAAGATTCGTCCAAACTGAGATCCACCGAAAAATCCTATGGAATTAAAATTAAACCAATGCCTGCAAATCTCGCAGAACTATCGTGAAAGAGAGGGAGAGAATGAAAGAGCTTACATAGAATTCGATATTGTCTGCATCTGTTCATTTTGTGTAACGTAAAGTCTAATGAGTTCATCTAATGGTAAGTCGTGTACTAGATTGGTTAAGTCAGTAAATTCGGAAACAACTTCTAGTTCTAAATCATCCACTACCTGATCACTTCCACTAGAAACTCCTTTATATGATAACATTTCGAATTGATCACTAATCAATTCAACATCTCCGAGCGTTCCTGCTTCTTCTAAACTAACAATGATTATATTTTCAATACCATTATTATTCTCAGATTCAATTGGTGTTAAACTCGTATCGTCATCTTCAAAGAGGTATCTAATATTTGTAGGAAACATAGCATGAGAATTACCATCTGGGGTTCGATGTGTACTTGATTGGTTACCATCATTCAGCGTGTGCTTAACATTACGATCATAAACAGTCAGAGTTAGTGGTTCCATGTCGATCTGAGGATGTATTCTTTTCGATTATAGGGGATCATAAGTCTTGATGAAGTTAATGATCATTGTCAGTGCGATGTGTTCATAAACCTGGATTCGAGTCCCTGGGTTCGATTCTGGACAGAAGAACGTTGCGAAATTTAAATATCTATACTATAGATCTAAAAAGATAAGACATATCGCTAGGTCGGTTTACCCCAGTTGAGTTACTTGATTCTGTAATATATCGCATACCAGATTCGAAAAGTGGATTTCAAATATATATCAAGTACTACTTCTTAAGATAAGAGAACTGCAACTTCCATTGTACATTCAATTCCCATTTGAAGCCAGGCAATATAAACAACAAAAAAAAAAAAAAGGTAGCAGAAACAGAAGCTGTGAACAACTTTCAAATTTAAGTAGTATTTCCTAACTTCAAAAGGAAGGATTTAAAAAAAAACTTGAATCTGATCCAACCGAGGTTCGAACTCGGGATCTTCGCCGTGTAAAGGCGACGTCGTGAACCACTGGACCATTGGACCTGTTTCAAGTTATTGTAATACACCGTACAACCGTGGACCTTATTAAATATTTAGTACGATAAAAATTTTTTACACTCTATCGATTTCCTGGAAAACCTTGAATTTAAATTGAAATGGTCTGTTGACGTGTATCTCATTGGAAACAAGTTTTGATTGCGAGAGCCTACCTATCCGATCGTCAAGGCTTGCAAGTTACTCGAAGGATGTTGGACGTGAATCAATTTATCGAGGAAAAAGGTGGTACTCCTGAACTGATTAAAAAGTCTCAGAAGGCAAGAGGCGCCAGTGTGGAGATTGTGGATGAGATCATTACTGATTATAAGAATTGGGTTAAAACCAGATTTGAACTAGATGAATTAAACAAAAAATTGAACAAATTGCAGAAGGACATTGGCCAAAAATTTAAAAACAAGGAAGATGCTTCTGGGTTACTAGCTGAGAAAGACAGAATGAACAGTGAGAAGAAAGAAATTACAGAAAAGGAACAAAAGGAAGATAACGATTTAAGGAACAAAGTTAATTTGGTTGGTAACATTGTTCATCCATCTGTTGTTGTTTCTAACGATGAAGAAAACAACGAATTGGTACGCACTTGGAAGCCAAAGAGCATTGAAGAGGTTGGACCAGTAGCCTCTGTTACTGGTCAACCGGCAAAATTATCTCATCATGAGGTGCTGTTAAGACTAGACGGTTATGATCCTGAACGTGGTGTTAAAATTTCAGGTCACAGAGGTTATTTCTTTAGAAACAATGGTGTGTTCTTGAACCAAGCCTTGATTAACTACGGTTTGTCATTTTTAACCACTAAGGGTTATACTCCATTGCAACCACCTGTTATGATGAACAAAGAGGTTATGGCTAGGACTGCTCAATTATCCCAATTTGACGAAGAGCTATACAAAGTGATGGATGGTGATGATGAGAAATACCTAATTGCAACCTCTGAACAGCCAATTTCAGCATACCATAGCGGTGAGTGGTTCGAGAAGCCACAAGAACAATTGCCAGTCCGTTATGCCGGCTATTCTTCTTGTTTCCGTAGAGAAGCTGGTGCTCATGGTAAGGATGCGTGGGGTATCTTCAGAGTCCATGCATTTGAGAAGATCGAACAATTTTGTTTGACTGAACCTGAAAAGTCTTGGGAGGAATTCGACAGGATGATTACATTATCTGAAGAATTTTACCAGGGTTTGAACTTACCTTATCGTGTAGTTGGTATTGTCTCTGGTGAATTGAACAACGCTGCCGCCAAGAAATTTGATTTAGAAGCTTGGTTCCCATACCAAAAGGAATACAAGGAATTGGTTTCTTGCTCCAACTGTACTGATTATCAATCTAGAAACTTGGAAATTAGATGTGGTATTAAGAAGATGGGCGACAGAGAAAAGAAATACGTTCACTGTTTGAACTCCACTTTGGCTGCCACTCAAAGAGCCTTGTGCTGTGTTTTGGAAAACTACCAAACTGAAGATGGTCTAGTCGTTCCTGAAGTCTTGAGAAAATACATCCCAGGAGAACCAGAATTTTTGCCATTTATCAAGGAATTACCAAAAAACTCTACTTCTAACAAGAGTAAGAAAAAATAAATGCGGAGTGTAACTTAAATTCGCTTTGTATTTAATTAATAATAGTTTATGTAAAGAAAGAACCAATAAAATATAAAAAACGAAGATATTCCTAATCTCAACACACCCTACTCTTAAATTTTTTTTTTTTTATTTTTTTTTTTTTTACGTTTAATTTGTATATTCTAAAATTCGATTGTTACTTAACATATAGAGAGCCTTGTTTTGAACTTTCCACTGAATTTACCAAGTGACGAATACGTTGTTCATCACCATCATCAATCTTCCTTCCAATGTTAAATTCTGTGGCTTTTTTACTTCTCCTATATTCACTATTGAAGGTACTGTTAAATCTCATGTCTTCTAACAGCTCTGGAAAAAATTCCTTTGAGTAATAGTGACTTAACTGCCGCTCTCTGACCTTACCCAAAGTGGACTCCTCTGATCGCTTTTGATGTTCAAAATGGTCAAAATAATTCATAAAGGATTTCACATCTACCTTATCACAATGTGTAGCCTTTACCTTTTCTTCAGCTTCTCTTTCATTATCTGTCTTCTTGAGAATTGGCTTAGAATTTGACGGTGATTCACCAAAATTGATGGTAAAAAGGCTATTCTGGCTGTTGGATGTTCTCAAAGTGGGATAACTAGATCCCTTATCTCGTAGTTTTCTCTTAGCCGCCCTATATACTAAAATATGCGAATAGTTGTCGAACTTTACACCTCCACCATTTCCAACAAAATCAACCCCATCATTTTCTGGAGCCTTATTACCGTTATCATTTCTGCAACAAAAGCTTTGAACGACCTCCTCTTCCCCTGATGTTTGTTCAGCGGAATCTTCATCACTTGACGGCGGCTGTTCGTAGAATTCTCTGCTGCGAAAGGTAACACCCACAGTATTATTTCGAGCCATTTTTCTTAGATGTTTTTCCGTGAGAGTTCCATCTTTAAAACTTTTCACTATACCTGACACGTTTAATTCACCACGTCTTTGCTTAAAAGTGGGGATTGTGTATATTATAGTATTAGAAGAACCAGAACCAGAACTAGATTCAGAGCCGAAACTTCCGGAACTGCATAAAGTGTTTTGAGTATCTTGCGAAACCTCACAAGATACTTCAGGTTCTTCTTCTGTAGAATTAAAATTATCGTTAGAAACCTCGTTACTCTTGACTCCATTTTCCATGGTCAATTCATTAGCCGAATAATTCGAAGGTGTCCTTCGAGAGGACTTTTCCAATAACGCACCACTAATAAATGATTCCATTTCAACACTGTCCATTGACAACATGGGACAATCCTCCTCCTCTTTGACATTACTACAAGAGCTAGAGACCGTTGTATCAATAACATTGTCTGAGTATTCCCCATTAACTTCTTGGTCTTTATCCCAGAAATCTAGCGGACCAAATCCAGTAGGTTCTTCAAGTGATTTTATATCATCGTAATCTAAGTTTTGGAAAGGCTGCAATTCTCTGATTGAACTAGAAGCATCATTGGAAACAGTAAATTTTGACGGAGAGTTCGGTTCCAAAGAATTCCTCATAGTATAATCAAAAAGGGCATCCAAATCTTCAGGCTGCGTCTTGAACATTTTATAACAATCTAACGCTTCTTCATTATAATTATCAAATTCATCATTATTATGGTCCAATGAAAAATGTCTTTGGAAAGAAATTCCACCACTTTCATTAAATCCATTATTCCTCGCCAAATGCATTTTAATCTTCATATGTGTTTTAAAATCTTTCAGCTTCTGCCTACGATAATTCCTTCGATCAGAATTTTGCTCAAAGGGTAATGGCGATACCTCCTTGTCAAATAAAGAAAAAGAGTTCGACAGCTCAGAAAACGTTGGAATAAATGCTAGATCATTATCATCTTCAACAAGTATTGTATCTTCATTATCAATGCTTTCATCAACATCGTCCCCCAAAACGGCCTTGTGAAACCATTTTCGCAAATTATTTCTCTTACCACCACCGGTTCTTACACTACCGACAGAAATTGCCTCAGTATCATTAATGGCATTCTGACCTTGATCTTCATTTTCACCACAACCATCGGAACATCTATTTTCTTGAGCTAGCGATACTTCCATAGCTAGTTGAATAATTGTAATATATGCAAAAAAGAAAAAAAAATAGAAAAAAGAAATTTCTTTTAAGTGATTGATTCGTTAGCTCCTTGGCTTAATACCCAAATTACGCATGAATTTCTTTAGAAATTTATCCAAAGGAACATACTTTATCTCACTATTTATTTAGCACCACCTAAGTGTCACTAATACCTGGCGTTGTCGCGCGACACAAAATATCAATGATTAAAAAAAAAGACAATCGTTCAAATTACTGAGGAATCTCCAGAACTAACTTTCCGGTAGTCTTCCTCTCCTCTAAAAGTTGAGTTGCCTTAGGATACTCACTCAGCGGAAATACATGGTAAATGTTGAACTTGAATTTACCAGATCCAAGCAAAGAAACAAGTTGTTGGGAATAATGGTGCCATTCTTCGTTCGTTACAAGATAATTTAACACTGATGGCCTTACAAGCTTGGTATTCCCAGCTAATTTTAATAAAGGGAATGGAGCTACAGGCCCAGAAGCATTACCGTAGGAAACAAAGGTACCCTTTCTCTTCAATGAAGCAATTGTACTGTCAAAAGTGATTTTACCAACGGAATCAAATGCTGCATCCACACCCTGGTTTTTTGTAATTTCCTTGACCCTAGAAGGGATGTCTTCCTTGGAATAAATAATTCCATACTCAGCACCATGTTGCTTGGCTAATTCCAATTTTTCTTCAGTAGAAACCACAGCAATGGTATGTGCACCTCTTTCCTTCAACAATTGGTTCAGGATTAACCCAACCCCACCTGCAGCTGCATAGTTCAAAATGAATTCACCTTCCTTTACATTATGAGCTTCGTTGATAAAAGTGAGTGCCGTTAAAGACTGTAACAAAGAAGCAGCATACAGCCTCAATGTCCCATCATCGGATCCACCCGGTAGTTTGACAATTCTTCCACTAGCATCAACACTAGTGTATTGTGCAAATGCATATTCTGACAAATATGCAACTTTGTCACCAACTTCAAAGTTTTTGACAGAATTGCCCTTCGCGACGACAATACCACTAGCTTCACGACCTAGAATCAATGGTTTCTTACTAGGGTATAAACCCTTTCGGAAATATGCTTCAATGAAATTGACACCAGCGTATCTATTCTTAACCAACACTTCATTGTTGGTAATGCTAGGTACTGGGTAATCTTGATACTTCAAAACATCATAGCTACCAGTTTCATTAAGTAAAATCGCTTTCTGAATCTTTGGAATTGTTACAGCTGCCATCCCTGTTCTTCTACTAAGGACTAATGGCACCACTGGCCTAAACATTCGTATCAATATTGGTGCTTTCCCTGTAAATCTGTTTCCCTTTATATATGTCATAAATCTAAGCAGCATGTACTTGATGCTGACAAATAGTTTTTATCATGAGACCTACATCCCTTTATCTCACTAGAGTAACTCAATATGCTAAGGTCCTCATAATATTCCCCAAGACCATCGGTTCCACCAACCCTTGATTCTCCTTTCATTTTTTTGACTTTAATTCTCAAACATTGAGACCTTAAGTCCCCCTCGTCCTCTCAGGTAGTCACTCCGAATTCTTGTTTAGAAAAGGGTATAGGGTAAGTGATTAGGTTCTTCCCAGTTCTATAACCCAACCTCATAACAACAATACTGGTAATAGGGTTGTATCTATCATTTACGAAACAAGAAGGAAAGCCGTTGACCACTAGTGTCCACAATAACTTCCAAAACCCCATGTTATTAAGACAAGTGCTTCTACGTTCGTTATCAACAACAAGAATCCCTTTATCCAAAACCGTGTCCGGCAGGACCATAGTACCTCCAGCAACACACTTTAACAACCAAGGACCTAGGTTCAACAGGATACCAAGACATGAATACAAACAACTGCCAGAGGACTCCAATTATATCGAAAAGTTCTATGACGAGTTATTAGTATTTTCGCAGGAGTTCCTCGAAAAACAGCTTCACAAAAAGTATACCGATTTCGAAGAATGTCCAGAAGAACTAGTATTTCAGCTGGAACAATTTATAGAGTTGCAAATAATACCCAGATACTCTGAGCCCTCAAACGAAACCGGCGACACCCAACCTGCTTTCCCACTGAGATCGATCCAGTGTCGAAATATTGGAGATAAGATTATAATCGAACGCTATCTGGAGTTCTCCAAAGGCGTTAAGCTGACATTGATGCTCAATGGTGGCCATACTTTCATATTTGATGTGCTGCTCCAGGCCAAATCTGTGTTCGACAACATGCAAAAGGACAAAGACAAGAACAATCCAAATTGATTCATTGATAGGAGTGGGGATGCGATGAAGAGAAACGACATGAAATGAACCGAAATAAGACACGATACCAATACTTTTGTATATATGTATGTTTATAGTTTTTCAGGATGAGATGACCATTATTTTCAGATGACTGTTTTCTGAACTCCGTACACCATTTTGAAAATTACACAAAATGTCATATGGACATATATATATATTTTTGCGTGGGTTCGGAAAAGACGAAGCGATGTATCGGTAGGAGATTACAGTAACGAGTGCAGACTTGAGCCTAGAGCTCGGCCTAGAAATTAGGAGCACCCGCCTAGATAGCGGGAGCCTATACTGAAGATCTAGGCGGACTATGATGGAAGCCTCGCGAGGATCCCCCCACGCACGCAGACCCCAGACAGACGGACAGGGAAGCCGAGACACAATCAGTTTTCCAAAACTTTTCACAGATGTACACCAAAGTTAGTCGTAGATATTCTCGATTAATATTTGGTCATCTTGGAGGGAGAGTTTGAGAAGAATTGGAAATAAGGAACCGTAAAGATGTCCACTGAGTTGACCGTTCAGTCTGAAAGAGCTTTCCAAAAGCAACCTCACATCTTCAACAACCCAAAGATCAAGACCTCCAAGAGGGCTAAGAGATGGTATAAGAATGCCGGTTTGGGTTTCAAGACCCCAAAGACCGCTATTGAAGGTTCCTACATTGACAAGAAGTGCCCATTCACTGGTATTGTCTCCATCCGTGGTAAGATCTTGACTGGTGTCGTTGTCTCCACCAAGATGCACCGTACCGTTGTCATGAGAAGAGACTACTTGCACTACGTGCCCAAATACAACAGATACGAAAAGAGACACAAGAACGTTCCAGTGCACGTCTCTCCTGCCTTCCGTGTCAACGTTGGTGACATCATTACTGCTGGTCAATGCAGACCAATCTCCAAGACCGTTAGGTTTAACGTTGTCAAGGTTACTGCTAACACTAGCGCTAGCAAGCAATTTTCTAAATTTTAAGGTTTTAAACTAGCACAAGAACATCTATTTCCTCTTGTTCAGATAATCATTTGTATAATGTGTTTAAAATAAAAATGCAGCTCTGAGGAGTTTGTAAGAGAAAAACCGCCTTTTGACTTTTAAGAACATTAGATAGCTCGGTCGATTTATTAACAGACAATATAAGTTACAGACCTTGTGTTCAGTTTCCAACACAGTATGAAAGCCGCATGAATATTTCAACGTATATGTGTGTTTTTCTTTCTCTCGATATTATTACTATTATTTTTTATTATACAATGATTCAATCGATTAACGTTCATTTCATCTCAATCCATTTTATATTAACTCGGCTTGGCATCTAATGGGATTGAGCCGTCAAGCATCCCCAAGAGTTCCTTGGATATATCATTAATGGATTTCTGCTTATAATATCGTACCCCACTTCTCATCCTTTCGTAACAAAGTTTTAGTTCTGTTCCCGTCCATTTGACGCCCGGTTTTAAAGCCGCCAGTTCTTCCCAATCCACTTGGGAATCCTCCGTAAAGCCTAAATCTCTCAGTTTTTCTAGAATCCAGCGTTTGTCCGTTTCTGTAATAGACTGAATCTTAGCAATAGCTTCTTTCTTGACAAGTTTATTCCATTTGTAACGACATTGGATACGTGACCTTGTGCCACCCATACGCTCACTGACGATAGTCCAATTAATTACATCTTTAAAGGGTGCCTTTTGATTGGGTTTTTTACCGTCTTTCTTATTATAATCTTGCTTTTCATCATCACTTACCGGTACTTCATCTTCTTCGTCACTCTCCTGCACCAATTGGTCTGTACCGCTTGTTTGGTGCTTCTGAGCCTCTTCCAACATTTCGGTGATAACCCTTTTTAACAACTCTTCTTCTTGAGGTGACCATTTATTTGAAGCTCTGTTTGATCCACATTTAACGTAGTTTCTCCAACGATCTCTACAATCTTCAGGCATTCTACCCAAAGCACGTCCAATTTCCGACCACTGACCCTCCTTTTCAATACATAGGCGAGCTAATTCTGTATCCTCTTGTGGTGTCCATTTACCACGTTGTTCAAAGATATGGTATTTCCTTCTGACGTGTTTATAGATAGATGACCTCGTCCTGTAAGGTAAAACTTTACAGATGTTACTCCAAAAATCATCTTTACGTCTTTCATTACTCCAAATCCTTTCACAGATCTGTCGCCTATCCAAGTTTTTAATTGTCTGATATTCGGTGATAAATTGTTCCAATGCAGCCTCCTCTGCCTGGTCGAAGCTTTTACCACTTGATTGACTGGTTGTACCAATAATAGCCGATGCCTTCGAAGCAGCCGACTGAATCAAATGGGATACATCTGTCTCGACGCCAATGTCCGAAGAAGAAAGAACTTTTGGTAATACTTCCCTATAATCTTTCTTTTGTAAAGATTTTGCCATCGGATTATCCATGACAGAATCTTTTTGTAATTCTGAATATTGTTTAGTCACGTCATCTAAATTTTCGTCTTGGGCTTCATCTCGAGCAGCAGCCTCTACTACAGCAGGATCTACATCTCTTGTATCCTTAGATCCATCATCTTCATCCTCCTCGTCTTCATCTTCCTCTTCTTCAGGATGATGATGTTGTCCTTTACTCTTATGCTTCGAAGGGTCCTTTAATTTCTGAGGCTCCTCGTCCGTATTTAAATACTGCTGGAAGTCGGGATGTTGTGCTATTGAATCCGTGTCCATGATAGCTTTGCGTACTAGCTGATCATGACTAGTGACATCAGAGTCATCTAATGTAGCTAATTCAGGATCGACTGCTAATTGTAATTTAGCTCTTTTTTCTCTATTCTTTTTAGGCTTTTTCGTTCCTCTACGTTTATGACCAATATTATCATTATTATTGTCATTGCCATCGTCGTTAGTACTTCCACTCCCATCATTAACGTCACTATCACTTGCTTCACCACTATTCTTATCTCTTACTCTTTTATTTTCTCCAATTCCAGCACCAGCACCGGAACCAGGCCCCGAACCAGACCCATAAGCTGCCGCTATAGCAGCCAACGCCACCGACTGAAACCTAGATGAATTTTCATTATTGTCTCCACCAATATCCTCATCATTATGTGCATTTCTAAATAACCAATCCATATCACTCCCCTGATTCCCGCTATTAGCCTTACTTGTATCTACCACATTACTACCTTCTCTTTTATCATAACCCTTGGGATCTTTACCGTCATCATCATCATTCTGCAATCCCACACCAACATACTTGAAGACAGCCTCCTCAACACTTTCGTGCCTCGAACCGCCCTCGTGAGGCAGGTGATGGGTCTGGTCACGATAATGCTTCTCTTGATTACTTGCCATATTCCCGATATATCTGTGAAAAAAAACAAAGGAAGCAGTCCAGACAAGCAACAGAATATAAGGCCTATTCGATAAATCTAAGCAACTCCAAACCTTTAATTCGATGTTATTAGCTTCTACTGAACTCACTAGTCTAACGTGTTGTCAGGGTAAACGCTACACGACTCCTTAATAGTAAACCTCTGAACGTGGCTCCTTTTGATTTCTTCAAAGTTCGTCAAACTCATACCGAAAATCTCGGCAGACCAAAGATCACCAAGTGCGGGTAACACATATGGACTCAGGAATAGTACGGTACAAATGCTAGTACTAGAAAGAAAAAAAGGGTTCAAACTAAATCTTAATATCGTATCGTTACTGATTTTCCATTATGCATTAGTCTATACAGGTGCCGGTGGTGGTGGTGCATTAGCCATGTAAATTTTTTCTGAGGAAATTTGATACTGATGGATGAGATGATTATAATGACTTTGGTCTAATGACGAGTAGTCCTTGCTAAAATTCGAAAGTCTTTGGTAAAACCTTTGAACGATGTGTACAAATCGCGAGAGGCAGTCTAGAGACTCACCCATGATGGAATAATTTTTATTTGATTGTAATGAACTCTTGGAAGGATCATTGAGAGCCGCCACAGAAAAAATATTGAAATATCTCAACAAGTCATAACACATTTTCTCGAAATTCGCCAAATATGCACTGGGTAAATTTACTGAAAGCACGAAGCTCTCCTTAATTAGTTCGATATCTGTTAATAGTGAATCGCTTGCAACAAAAGTATTATCTTCAACTACTACGGATTTCTTCTGACCAGTCGTTTGAAGCTCGTTTGGTTTTTCATCTTCATTCTCTTCATTAGATTCGTTAGCTTCTACCAAATCTAACTTTTTTACCCATTCAATGGGGTCGAATTCAATACTAGAAACGATATCGTTGACATCCCTTTGTACTGAAGGCTGTACGACATATGGGGTCCACGTTTCCGATTCGATTTTATTTTGAATGGCTCTGATGTTTTTGGAACTCTGGTTGACAATGAAGTTCTTAATTTGAGCCGCTAACACATCACTCAAGTACTTTGTTAGGTATTCTCCACTTACGGCCTCGCTTTCTTGGATGAAAAGAACACATATTGAATAGAGTCTTAAAAAATGATCATAGCGTAAATTACAAGTTGATTCACGCCTTACTGCAATGATCTTACCCATGCGCAATTGTAATATTTTTATGGTTTCATTAATGCCATTGCGGATATCTAATTGGGTTATCATACTCTGTTGGTTTTCGCCTGAATCCTTAGTTGATATGATTTCATTCAATGATAAATCTAATAAAAGTTTTTGGTGCATATACAGCCTTCTTAGAGCTTCACTGGCATGTGTGAAGATGCAAACCAACATGTCTTGGAATTCGAAAGGCGTTTGTTCTTTTATTAATCTCGACAGTTTGGACCCATTACTTGCTGGCTGTTGCTGTTGAGACTGTTGTGAAATGTTGGGAGACTCAGATTGCTTATCCCCTGATGATGATGATGATGCTGTTGCCTTAGTTTCTTGAGGTAAATAAATTTTGATGATAGATTTAACTTCTGCGATACATTTTTCCTGGTATAGGCTCAAGGCACTCGCAAGCTCTTCACATCTTGTCAATTTGTGAATGAGGTTGTCAGCTTTACCACGGAACTTCTCATCAATGTCTAGGAATTTGCTTTCACGGGTATTATTTTGCAATCTATTCAAAGTATCCTTAGTATTCGTAGAGTTACAATAACTTCTGACATCCTCTAGAAGCAGTGAGCACAGCTGTAAAGAATATTTACCTCCAATTTCTATTTTCATATTGGTTAAAAACTCTCTTGTTTCAGTGAGAGCAGGTACTGATTTGAGGTCCACCAATTTGAAAGGCCAACCTTTAACCCATTTTTGGACCTCTTGATCCTGAGAATCATCACCCTTAATTAAAAGGTCAATTGATTTAATCATATTCAAACAAGTATCGTATTGTTCCCTTTCATAAAGTCTTCTGCATTCTTCGGTGCGTATAAGAACTTGTTTAACTTGTAAAAAACCTTGCTCCAATTTTTGGACATTTTTCCTTTTGAAAGTCTTCTGTAACAAATCTATTTTCTTTTGAATCTTTTGCTTATCCAGAATATCTGCATTTTCTACCAGACGGTCTAATTCATTTACAGTACTTTCAGCTTTTTGCTGTATAAGATCCACGTCACCCAATGCGTGGAAAAATTTGTGAGAAGACTTGGATATTTCGCCAACCAAAAGACCTTCAACGGCATCTAAGTAATAATTAAGCCTCTCCTTCAATTCCGAATACGAATGATCCCTTTGTGATTTCTTTTGGGAACTCAAGTACCCTAGTTGTAAATCTACATCTTTTAGCACTTTTTGAAAAGTTCTTGGATTATCTAATTGGAAATTTTTATTAAAATAAAAATCTGGTACCTCATCTAGCTCTTTCAAGTTTTCCTTCCCCTGTAATGTCGATTCAGGTTCTTCGCCAGAATTAGTATTATCACCGTAATTTTCTAATTGCTTAATCTGTTCGATTCTATTCATGCTTTTCAAATTATTCGAATTTTCAAAAATAGCACATTCAGGTCCAACAGACTGCACATAGTCCGTTACCGTCTTTTGCAATTCAGGATCCAAAATATCCTTGGTCAAAACCACTGGGGGTATATCTTGTACTGATGGATATCCAAGCCAATTCTTTCTTCTCGTATTCATAACAATTTCAAAAATTGAATTATTGCCTAGCGGCGAATATTCCATAGACCCACTATGGTTGCTGTGATCAAATACAAACGGCCTTGAACTTATCCTTCCTCCAATGGCTGAGGAATCCAAGCTCTTCACGGAAAAGGAATCCATACTCATTCTCGAGGATGGTAACAATTTAACAGCATTACCTGATATACTTACCAAATCATCGTTCAAAGATCCGTCTATTGAAGGCGTCCTGGTAATTTTTGAAGGTGAATCAGTGTTCATCATTTTTGGAGTGCTAGCATTAAGGGGACTTTCTGAGGAATTGACCTGTTGTTGATCATCAATTCCTCTCGATCCTTCATCCTTCTTAACATCTTTTGGCATGACCAATTGAGAAATAGAAGATAGTGTACAAGATTAAAGCCACTTCGATCTAACTCGAAGTTAAATCTATTTAATCAACCACTGAGCCGGCTGTTGAAGCACTTTTTTGTTTACGTTGTCTTCAAAGGAAGATCAATCAACTTTAAAGGGCCTTTGTCCTTTAACCTCGGTCGGTCTAATTGACACACGGCATGTGCCAAAAGTGATCATCGTTAGGAACGGATCGAATAAATACAAATAATTCCCAATCAAATCATGATAAGAGTTCCAATGACAAATATTTACATACAATAAAATACATGTATACATACATACATGTTCCATGCATGCTAGTTATTTCCTTATGCGCATACGTGAGTTTTTGTTTAAAACCACATATAGAAACTAATGTAATGACAACAATAATGATGATGACGATAAGATTAAGGATGATGATAAAGTGATAACAATGCATATCCTTAATTTCCTCATGAACTCTTATTATCCGATCGTGTGCCTTGCGAATTCCCTTCTCCTTTTTTCCAAGAATGCAAATACTTGTTTGCAATTTCCCTTGCGTTTTGCATCATTTTTTGTACACTTTCATTGGTGTCCCACTGGTCACCAACACCGCTGGAACCATTTTCATCAATGTGACAGTCTTGAAGATTTTTGTTAACATCCCTAAGCTCATCATTATTAGTATTAATATTAGCATTTTTATTATTGTTGGTAGCAGATGAAGACGATGAAGACGCTTCCCTATCAATAATACCTTTGTTAGTGACCACAGACTTGATCGATTCATTTACAGGCGAAAAACTACCATTAATGGCCACATCGCTAGCACCAACTTCCGCAGGTGATAACGAATTCTTAATTCTAATACTCTTGGACAAATCAGATAATTGGGGACCTGCTGTACTCGCAGACTTTTTGCTCGTAGTCGGTAAAATAACAGAACTCTGAGGGGGCCCAGTTTTAGAGCGCGATTGCAATGACAACTCTGGCAAATCACTAGTATTTTCTCGTTGGGAATGGCGATTAGAATCCTTGGAGTTGTAATTTACGATTCCATGATCGTTTTCATCATCATCATCATCTTCTTCTTCTTCGCTTTCCGAATTAAAGATAAACGATGAAGATGGGACTCGTTTTAAAGAAGAGCGGGGACTCACTTGTTTGGTATTTTCTTCATTATAACTGCTAGTATCATTTCTATCGTCGAAATTACTACCGTCTTCATTATTATTGTTATTTATAGCGTTCAAATCTTTATGTTTACCATTGTTGCCGTCGCTGTCATTAACGTCATTCAAATTAAAATCCCTTACTGGCAAAATTGACCCAGAATCTAGAGGTTTACCCGAGATAAAACTACAAGTTCTTGATGGAGGGTTAGCCGTATTCAACGGTTGTGGAGCCGGCAAATCCCTTAATGAACCGGAACTACTGGTTTTACCCAATGAAACAGCTCTTTTCAAACCTCCATCTTCCTCCTCGTCACTACTAGGATATTGTGTGTCCTCTATGAATTGTTCATCACTATCGAACCCTAAGTTATCAGATTCATTGTTTAAAAAAGAACCTGGCCTTGATTGTTGCTGATCCTTCTTTTGTTCTTCTTCAGCTCGCATTTCCTGATCTAAATCCGACAGAGCAGAATGATTAAACTCATAGGACGAGGGGTTTTCACCAGCAATAGCACTGTGAAGGCCGATACCCTCGGGGACATCAACTACATCACAATTTTCGACTGGTAGGAAGCTTGACGTATCTCCGGTATACACGGAGTTGTAATCATACATATAATCGTACCCCCTATAAGTGTTAACATTATGAGAGACGGAACTACCGTAACCGTTATAATCACTGTTATCGGCAGCTTCATCATCAGATCCGTAATTTAGAGAAGTTGCGGGTAAAAGTTTAATAATTGGATGTAGCGAAAGTTTAGAAGTTTTAAGAGATCCCGTGGATGAATGATCCGTAATTGGCGAATGAGTAGCCGAATCACTTTTACGTGGTATTGCAGGAGTTATAAATAACCCCGTGTTTTCCTCATTACCATCTTCTTCATCAGAAGACGAACTATCCAAACTATTAGGTCTACCGAGATTTGCAGCTTGAGCTAATGTTTCACCACCCTTTCCTCCAATAATACTTGTTGATCCGTACGAATCCTCGTCCTCATCACCCTGATCATATTCGCTATTAATATAATCACTATCAGACTCTGGATCTGCTACTGCCATACACTGCTCCACACGATCGTTAAAGTGAATGTGTCTGTCTCTACCAGGCTTATTCGATTTGGAACCAGTCCCATCATCGTTTGAAGACATTAAAATAGTCTTTAAAGCCCCATCCTTCGAATGGTCACCTCCAACAGAAGATGCCAACGGATCTTCCGCCTGCGGTACTACCTCTCTACTGCCAGATCTGCCTATGACAGACTCTTCATTGCTAGAACTGTGATCTTTATTGCTAGTAGGAATGTTCTCACCGGAATTAGTCCTCTTTGGACCATAATACTGAGCATTTACTTTAGCGGCCAATGCATCGTAATCGTCATAATCTTCATGGGAATCATAGATACCAGCAGCAGCATCCATTGCCGAGATCGAATGTCTACCTTCGAACCTATGCTTTCGGGCTTCACTTAATTTCCACAGAGAATTCTCTTCTAAAATTTCTTGAACGGTTCTCTTTTTCAGAATAGGTTTAGGAGCATGAGAATCTTTCTTTTTACTTTTTGGTGTACTCATTCTTTTCGAAGTCTCGTCATCAGAACCATACCCCATTTCAACATCTTTATCATCGCCATCACCTTCTCTTACAATCGGGCCGTACAACCATGTAACATCGGAATCTTTGGACCAATTTACAATTTCCGGTGATACTGTTCTTAAATGATTTCTTGCCTTTGCCCATGTTCTCCAAGATGCATTTTCCAACCTCGCTGCATTAACATGGTCCACAGACGACTTTTTCTTCTTTTTTAGGATGATATATTTCCAAGAATTGGAAATATCAGATTCGCTCCACTCGTGTGACAAATAATCCACATGTCTTTCAGGTTCTCTCACCAAATCATTATCGTCCTGCGGTAACAAAATACTGTCATTATCCGCAGGAGGTGGTGAAACCGACATCGATCTGTTAGAATCGTCCCATTCATTCTCCGTCCTATCTCTCCTACTACTAGTCCTATTGTGATCATAATCTTCATCAATATCTTCCAATTCATCTTCATAGTTACCCTCGTCGTCGGCTTGGTCATCTCCATCGTCGTCGTCATCGACCTCGCCATCTTCATCTTCATTAACTTGCCGTGAATATACCATAGGTTGCTCGTTCTGGGAAAGGTCCTTGTTACTAAAGCTCGTACTAGTAACATCAGTGGCACCACCCCTGTTAGCACCGCTATTGGCTCCATGAATACCATCGTCAGTTCTTCCCAATAATTTTTTCGTGGGATCAATATATTCATCTAACAGTCCCATGGATCTAGTCCTCTTCAGGTTAAAACTTGATTTATGAAATGAATCATCATCATTGGCATGAACAGCCATCGAAATTGATGGTCCCGGTTCGTCTTGTCCATTTTGACTCGCCGTTCCCAATTTCTTCAAACTACCATCTTGTGATTTAAAAGATACAGGCGTTGAAGGTGCACTATTCGACTTTAACGGTTGAGCTCGCGACTGTCCAATACGGTCCCCCAAGATAGCTGCCAAGTTATCTGTCATTAGTTTCTTCCTTTTAAAATTTGAAATATTTAGTTCAATTTTATGAGTAGTCTGACTATTGTTGTTGGGTTATCTCCCCCCTAACTCGACTTGAAAAGATGCTAAAAAACAGAACAACAAATACCAAATCAAAGCACGGAAATATTCGACCCAAATCGTAGCTGGAGTCTTTACAAAATATAATTCTTCTAAACGCTATAGCCTTTATCCTTTTTTCCTTTTTTTTTTTTGTCTTTTATCCTTTCCTTTCCAACGCTCCTTCACAACGGTCAAAAGATTGCAAATGAAGGACTACAAAAATTGAGAACGTCGACCAGCTCAACTAACAGCGTTGGATCAAATGACTCCACGTCTATTAGAAGTGACTTCAGCTTTCCTTAAAACACAAATCTTTCCTCTAGCTATCTTTGTTTTTTCCTTTAAAAATTTTCAAAGAAAGGACTCCTGTAAATTTAAGTTTGGGTAGTTTTAATTTTATTTTATTTTATTTTTCCGCTTCAACAAGAATCAAATGAGAATGAAGTGAAAATAAAATTCAAGAGTGGAAAAACGAAAAAAAATGGGGAGATAGTTACAGAAGACAGGGAGATATTCGTGCTATGGTACATATTCGTAAATAGAATTGCCAGTACTCAAGTACAATCTTAGACCAATGCCATTGGACAAATTATCCTGTAAAGCCATCCCAGAGAATTGAGTGGTTGAAGATGCGGGGGGAGACGATGCAGAATGGAAAGAGGTTGGCGGCCCCGGATCTTCCATCTTTGTCCAAAGTTTACCACTGGTTGAATCCAAAATTTGTATTTCACCGTAGTCTGTATTGCAAAGAATATAATTGCCAAACCAGATCAATCTCTGGGAAGTGCGCCTCAAATGTCTTGTTCGTGGCAGATCATGGGGTCCCACTTGGATTGGCGAATGCGATTGGTTGAATGGTGACCAGATGTAGAGTCGGCCGTCAGCGCCAACAGAAGCCAATTGGGAACCGCTAGAGTTCCACGATAAATCCTGACAGTGACTCAAATGGGCTTTTTTCCTTGGGGAATCGTGAGAAAGCTCTGAGAGCAACTGATTTCTTTTCCTCAAATCCCAAAGCTTAATACAACCATTGGCATCGCCTGTAGAAACGAGATGAGTCTTGACGGGATTGCAGTGAACGGTTAAAATTTCGTGAGGCATTGTTCCTGATCCTAGATGTGTAATACCGGTTGGGTTTCTTAAATCCACGATTCTCGGATACCCGTCCTCGGTCGCAACGACTACGTAGTGATCAGTCGTATCAATCTGGTTGACTCTGCGATCAAACTTTACCGAATGAACTGCCTCTAGACTATTTGTATCCCATAGCTGCAAAGTGCAGTCGTTTGAACCAGTGAAAAACATCCCATTGTCGAGTTTGAACCATTGACAAGTTCTTATAGAAAACTTATGACCAGGGCGTGATGATGTTGACTGTGATGAAGGTGTTGAAGGCGCTTCTACGGCTGATGACTGTCTATAGAGTCTGAACTTGTTCCTCCTGGTCTCAAAGCTATGGACCATCCGGGCTCCTTTATTTGCCCTTATTGATCCACCAACGTCATCATCAGCATCAGCATCATCATTATTGTTACTACTTCTCCTTGCGCTGAAATTAATTCTTCTACAATACAATTCGTCATTTTGACGTCTCTCGTCTAGCGACCAGATACCAAGAGAACCATCATTACCACAGCCCAATAGAAACTTGCCAGTGTTGGGATCAATATTTAGACAACTGGTTCCACCAATCTTAAATTTGGAATACTGATATTTTCGTGGCGATTCACATTCAACCATTTTTTCAAACTCATTTTGGACTGAAAAATTAATCAAATCACAGCTGCTAATCTGACCGTCGAAATTGAACTGGTATTTGGAGTAAAAACTGTTCATTGAAAATGTCAGAACTAGATCAGTTTATTATGGAAGATGTTGCCAGGTACTGTCCTCGTGAGTTCGTAGCATATCACAAGTGCATATCAGCAAATCGTAACGACCTCCAACAGTGTTCCTTCAGACAAAAGGACCTCTCATCATGTATTAAGGACAAAGTGCCCAGTGTGAAAAGGGTAATGGACAACTGTGGTGAACTAATGCAGAACTACCAGAAATGCGTAAAGGATAACATGGAAAGTAGATCAGTCAATAACTGCGTGCCACTGCTGGAGCAGATGAGATCATGTGCATCACAACATGCAATGCAAGGTGCAACTACAAGACCCGTAAACGAAATGGTTAAGGACTAAGCATTTTTTTTTGTTTTTCTTTCTCGAGAAAAAAAGACGTATATCCTTTTAAAACGTAAATGTATGTATATACATGTATATATATATATATTCAAACCATCATCTGTTCAAGTTTAGAACTTTCTGACGGTTTCAGCGAAAGTCTTACCTTGGATTTCGTGAACAGTCAATTCCAACTTGGATGGCTTTCTGGAGCCGTCAGCACCAGCAAGGGTACCTGCACCCCATGGAGAACCACCATGTGGTTCTTCCAAGTTAGTCAATTCCTTGAAAACGTTAGCGTAACCCAATGGAACGTAGATGATACCATGGTGAGCCAAAGTAGACAAAGAGTTGACGGCAGTCATTTCGTTACCACCACCAGTACCAGTGGAGACGAAGATACCAGCAGCCTTACCTTGCAAAGCACCTTTCACCCACAAGCCACCAGTGTGGTCCCAGAAGGCCTTCCATTGAGCTGGGAAGTTACCGAATCTGGTTGGGATACCGAACAAAAAGGCGTTGTAGTTAACCAAAGTGTCCTTGGTAGCGATTGGGTAGTTTGGCTTTGGTGCACCACCCATAGCCTTGACAACTTCTGGAGACAAGGTTTCTGGGACTTGGAAGATGTCGGCTTCACCACCAGCAGCTTCAACACCCTTCTTTTCAGCTTCAGCTAAAACAGAGACGTGACCGTATAGAGTGTAGATGATAATTGCAACCTTTGGAGCCATAGTGAATTTTGTAGATATGTGGAAGAATATGAGATATCCTGGTGAGCTTTCGAGAAGAGCTAACAAGAAGCAAAACAACGAAGGAAAATCCTTTAATGTCTTTTTGGATCAAGATCCCGTCAACTTTATATACACATGTGAGCCCTTTTTTTTGCTGCTGTGTTCACAACATGTACGTACAGCTGACAAGCATTAAAATGACAAATTTTTACTAACGAAGACAGCAACGAATGACAAAGAAACAGAGGGAATCAAGGGAAAAAAAGGAAACACTTATTAAGAGAGACAAGTGAAGGCTCTGTCTCACTACTAATGCTTCGAAGGCAGTGGGCATTTTACGAGTCGTGTTTTCAAATTACTTGTAGTAATGTATATACTAATACGCCCCCCTGTGTATTATTAAATATTACACACGAGACGACGCCGTCGCTGTGTAACATGTCGACGTCGAAGGCGAATAAATGCAGATGGGAAAAGAGGGCGTGAAGAGAAAAAGGGAGCACACGTACTTCGAGAGCAAAGCAGAAGCACTGTGGAGGCAGGTGCTAGCCGCCGAAAGATGGAGCCACTGATGACTATTGTCGTTGGGAAAATGTCCTTTTTTTGTCTTTTTTTTTTTTTTTTTAAACGAGTACATAAGTACATAAGTACATATAGGAAAAACTCGGGCACGTCGCGCGAGAATGCCTGGCGGAGTTGGAACCGTAGAAGCTATGCCGTAGAACGGTACTACACATATAACACCTCGGCGGCCCGCTCTGCTCTCGTACTGTCGGCCGGGTTACCCGATGTCGCTGAACTGGTTGCGAGCGCAGCGAGCAACGACTGTTTTGGTTCTTTTTTAAAAGAACGTAGAGCAGCGGCCAAGACGTCTGCACCTCTGGTGGCTACGAGACAGCCTGCTATACGCTGTTCTTTTAAAAAAGAACCAAAACAGTGTCTGTTCACTGCGTTCACAGGGCTCAGCGGTTACGGGCGGTTTGGTAGCCGCTGTTCTCTTAAAAAAGAACCAAAACGGTGTCTGTTCGCTGCGCTCACAGAGCACTTTTGCAACACGGAGCCCCGCGCGCCCCCCTAAATGCCGCACGCCAGGGGCGCGCATCGCGTCAGAAGAGGCCAGCGTTGCCCCAACCCGGCGAAGACCATGCGGCGAGGGATTTAAAGGAGGCCTCTGGCCGGCTTGCCTCTCTCTCCTTCTCTTCCTGCCACCCTCTCACCACCCCAGTTACCCGTCTATTGCTTCTGCTCCATGACCACGCATCTGACCACCAAGGACTACCGCACGGCAGAACCGTACTTCACCGTCCCCGACGCCGTCCTCAGTGAGGGCATTTCGTACGTAGCCTCCGCCCGCACGCTTCTCTGGGTAGACATCTACCGTGCCAAGGTATACCGCAGGCACATGGACACAGGCGCCACAGATGTGTTCCATGCGGCCGGTGCCGGCTCCGTCGGCGTAGTGTTCCCCATCCTAGAGAAGCCCTGCGGCACACAGGTGGAGGAGTTCCTGTTTGCCGCCAAGGAGGGTTTAGCCGTGGGCCGCTTCGGCGGCTCATGGGAGTACATAGTCAAGTATAGTACAAGTGGTTTAGACGCCGAGAGACTACAGCGCTTGCGGAGTAACGACGGAAACGTGCGTGGCGATGACCTGTACATCGGCCTAATCGATAACTTCGACCAAGGTGATGCTACTGACGAAGGTGCCATTCTGAAGGTCTCGCTATCCACGAAACACATGGAAGTGTTTTGGCCCCGCATTGCAGTTCCTAACACCATTTACTGGGTCGGAGATCATATGCTTGTAACAGATAGTATGAACTCATGTATCTGGAGAACAACTCGTGGCTACCCGGAGAGAGAAAAATTCATTGACCTGTGGAAATATCACGCGGCGGGACCGGAAGAAGTTCCTGAGCCGGACGGGTCTTGTTTAAACTCGGACGGAACGTTGCTGTTTGTTTCCGTCTGGGGTCAAGCAAAAGTTCAGGTGTTTTCGACCAAAGACGGGGCACTTGTACAGGAGATTTTGCTGCCCGTGGGTACGCCTCGCGTTTCTTGCTGTGCGCTGGTAGGAGCGGATTTGTACGTTACTACTGGCAGTGAACATTTAGGGACAAGTGATGCTGGGCAGCCTTCCAAGGGAGGATGCTTGTACAAATTGAGCGATGTGATTGCTGAAAGGGAAGAGTTCAGCACTAGGGGTGTGATATATAGGGAAGAGGGAAAGAGAGATTTGAAGGGTAGTGAATAAGCGTGTGTGTATATGAGCGTTTGTATAGTCTTGTAGCCGAGAAAGAAAGAAAGAAGGAAGGAAGATAATAATAATAATAACAATAATATTATAAAAAAAAAAAATAAGAGACATGGCTATTGCTATAATCTTGTATTCGTTATATGGTCACATCGAGGCAGTTGCCGAAGCTGAGAAGGAGGGGGTTGAACTAAACGGCATTAGGTGTGATATCTACCAGGTTCCAGAGACGTTGGAAGCTGGTGTAGTCAAGGAGATGGGAGGTAAAGTCAGCACGTATCCAATTGCCAACAGGGAGGTACTTGAGAAGTATGACGCGTTCTTGCTAGGGATTCCTACGAGGTTCGGCAATATGCCGGCACAATGGTCGGCGTTCTGGGATGCGACAAGCGCACTATGGGTGAAAGGCACTCTGCACGGCAAGCTGGCCGGGGTATTTGTAAGCACAGGTACTGGTGGCGGCAACGAGAACACTATTGCAAGCGCGGTGACAACACTCGTACACCACGGGATGATCTTTGTGCCGCTGGGCTACTACAATGTAATGAAGAAGCTAAGTAGGATGGACAAGGTGAAAGGCGGTGGCCCTTGGGGTGGAGGTACGATTGCAGGCCCACAAGGAGAGAGAGGGCTTTCCGTCATTGAGCGCAAGATTGCAAGAGAACAGGGCAGAAAGTTTGGAAAAGTGGTGTTCAAGACGACGCATTGACTTAGTGGGGAGGTTGCGACCACTGGAAAAGGACAAAAAAGTATGTACTAGTAATATATTAATGAATTAATTAATATTTAGTGAGTTTTTTTTCTTTCTCTTTTTACGAATACGGAAATGTTGTGGGAAATGAGTTGTTTTCCCTTTTCGGACAGTGGCCGATTAAGGAAAGGGGGAGGTTGAGCCGTGCAGGAGCTGAGATTGCAGTATGATCAACGGCCAGTCGGATCGATATATGCAATAGATTTCGCCGACTGCCAGCATGAAGATGCCGAACCCTAGACCGATCCAGAACCCAAAGGCCTGCCAGTTACGAGCGAAACCAAGATAGATGGCCAATGGCATTCCAAGCACATAGTAAGCCGCAAGGTTCAGATACCCGCCCAGGCTCTGGCGACCCTGCGCTCGAAGACAGCCTGCTCCCAAAACGTTGTAGATGTCCCAGATCTGATTTACGGCTATCACGCATATGAGCATAGCAGCCCTCTGCAGGACTGCGGGGTCTCTTGTGAACAGTGAAGATACAAGGTGTCTGCCTAGAAGCAGGCCAAGTAGATTCAACAGCGTCACCAGTGGACCCATACGAAATAGCGCAGTGCGCGTAGCGATCTGACAATCGGGTATCTTCGCGCGGCCAACATGAGTGGAAATACGATTTGATGCTACGATGGATACAGAAAAAGGGACCTGGAAAGAGATGGACTGTACAGAGGTGGCGATGGCCTGGGAAGCTAGCTCTGTTGTATCGAATCTTGCTGCCAGGACTGTAAGAGATTCGAAGGCGAGGAATTCGGCTTCTATCATGATAATACCGGGCACAGCGAGCCTAACGAGGGGTTCCCATCCCTGCATGACAGTTTTCCAGTGAAATTCGTGCCAACAACGGCGATCGCGTAGCATGGAAAAAACCATTATTACTCCCATCAAAGTAAAAGTCAGAGCAGAAGACAAGGGAGCTCCCAGGTAACCCAGCGGTGAATGCAAGACAAAGACGTAATTGGCAAGCACACTTAGTGGGAAACCTAGAAACAGAATCATCTGCGCAGTTTGGAAATCGCCCTGGGCTTGCATGTACTTTTTCCCACACTCAAACACGACGTAGCCGGGAATACAGCCTACCATGCATTTCAGGTACTGGGAGGCAATGTTGACGAGCTCAGGGTCCTTGGCCACCAGTTCCAGCAGCGGTTTTGAAAAAATCCATACTGAACTCACCGGTATAGCTACCACGACGCTGATGGCTACACATCTCTGGAAGTACAGCCCTACAAGCGTGAAATTACCGGCACCAAATGCCTGGGGGCAGAGTGTGTCAAGGCAGGTTGCCAAGCCGAGGAATACAACAGTGGTAGCGTTGAAAATCACATTCGCCAGCGTCACGGATCCTAACACAAGAGAACCCAGACGGCCAACGAAAAGCAGCGATACAGAGGATATGAGGCTCTGTAATAGGAGTGTGAGACAAAGCGGCAAGGATTTTCCTAGGATATGGATGAACTCATGCTGGTAGGTTGTTGTTTTCACGAGCTGCTCCTCGTCATCACACGGACAAGTTCCGTAGCTGCCACCGGCTCTAATCAGGCAGCTGGTTTCTGTCTCGCTTTCAGCTTGTTCACGCACCATCTGGCAACTTTCTTGATGACTCTCTTGGCGATCTCGTTCTGGTTAGGCATGCTTTTTTTAAACGGTTTCTGCTGGTGAAAGTGTTGTGTAAGTTTCGAGGTTAGCTTCCCTTGAAGATGATGACTCTTTAATGAAAAATTTTATCGGAGGAGTATTTTTCCGAAAAGTCTCTAGATATCACTGATTACGAAATCTGCGCTCACGTGTGATCTTACATGATAAGAACGCCTTATCAAGGCTTCGCTGAAAAAAAAAAAAAAAGATATAAAAGAAGAAGGCCAGAGACCAGAAGAATATTGGCATATGGAGTCTTAGAAAGTCGTCGGGAGGAATTAAAGACGGATTACATGATACGATTTCTATCGTTACTGGCTACACTTTGCTGGCTGGGTTGTGCGTTGGTCCTGCCACAGGAAAGGTTCAAAGCCAAGGGACTCACGGGACGTCAAGCGTTCATTGATCAACTTTATGGTGACCTGCTGGTTTCTAGAGAGGGAATTGAGGTGGAGTCACTTCATTCTGAGATTGGCGTCTTAGAAGAGGACGGTGACGAAGAATTTAAAGCACGTTGTGGGTTTTACAATGAACATCCCTTGCGACTACCAGGGGACGAATTTAGTGAGGACTTGGTGGTATTTGCAGGAATCGTTTCGTTTGCACATCTACCTATTGAACGATGCTTTGCATCTGGCGGTGATGATTTTGATGTTGCAATTGTTGGTGCACCCTATGATACGTCTACGTCTTATAGACCGGGCGCTAGATTTGGTCCCAATGGAATTAGACAGGGATCTCGTCGACTTGGTGTTGGGTTGTCACCGGTGAGAGGATTTCCTGGCTCTAAAATGCGTCAGTTAGATCCGTACCATGCGGGTTACAAGTTGGTTGATTGTGGTGATGTGCCGATGTCTCCATTTGACAACAGGGTAGCTTTGAATCAGCTGTACAGGGGCCAAAGGGCGATTCACAAACACAGCAGTATAAAGGATCCCAAGCAGCCGCCAAGAATCATTACTCTTGGGGGAGACCATACGGTAACTTTGATGAATTTAAGGTCGGCTTACGAGCAATGGGGCCCCTTGGCGGTGATTCATTTCGATTCGCACATAGATTCTTGGGATCCTAAATTTTTGGGTGGTAATGTTACTAAGTCGGCTGCTTTGAACCATGGTACGTTTTTGCATTATGCGAGTGAAAAGGGATATTTGGCACCTAACAGCTCGATGCATGTTGGCATAAGGGCACCTTACATCTCGCCCAGCGATGAAAAGCACGATTTTGAGTGTGGATTTGAGAAGGTGGTCGCTAGAGACATTGATATCGTCGGCATAAAAGGCATAGTGGACCGTGTTAAAGAGCATGTCGCTGATCGGCCCGTATATCTTACTTTAGACATCGACAGTATTGACATGGCGGTAGCACCGGGAACTGGTACACCAGAACCGGGCGGATTTAGCGCAAGAGAGATTCTGACCATTTTAGATGGGTTAGAAGGTATCAACCTTGTCGGCGCTGATGTCGTAGAAGTGTCGCCTAGTTATGATACCAACGGTGACATCACCGGCATTGTAGCAGCCGGGGTAGTAGACTCTATATTAGGTCTGATGACCGTAAACTGACATTACAATAACAGAAAAGATAAAAGTTCATACAAAACATTATTTACCAAGTTAAAACGTCTTCATCGACTAGTCTATAATTACCTCCGTCTTCGCCGTACCAGACTTTTCTTAACCTGTTGAGGTTGTGTTCTGTTAACTTACGGAAACGACCACCGTTTAGTTTATAGTAAGCTCGTACCAGGTCTCTGGTAGGTTCATCCATGGCGTTGAGACCTGCAATAAGGACTGCAAAGTTACTATAACAAGTTCTTGAATTTTGTGGGGCCTCATCACTGTCCAAAAACTTGAAAAAAGACATTATTTTTTGGACCACCTGCTGAATAGTAATGGATTCCCTCGGTATACCCAAAAGTTTTAGTAATACTATCAACAATACGGAAAGAACCTGCGTTTGATGCGAAATGTCATACCAGCTGATAGCAATCCTCTCACCACTTCTCAAGACTACCATATCAATGGCATTATCATCAATGTGACTATTATCCGGATGCGATTGATTTTCAGGTGGAATAATACCAGATTTATCAATAAACACGTATTCCAGCTGTTTGTCAATTTCCGCCAGAATCTTCTGGGTCTTGAAATATGAGAAAGTATGCTTAATATCAGTTTCCGGTGTCCATCTTAAATAGTCCAAATTCCTGGGGAAAATTTCCTCCTCGCCACCGAAATGTTCCTTCTCTTGACGTCTTATTGCATTTAGAGCTTTAATTACTTCTTTTATGACCAGATCAAAATCTTCCTTATGTCCTCTCAACAAGTTAAATTCATTAAGTGGGGTCATGATATTGAGAAATTTCAAAGAATCGACATATTGAAAATCTTGCGGATTAAAGATCAGATCCAAATCTTGTTCATCCGTCAAAGATCCACCAAGCACTGTACTGATGCTAGCAAACGTTTCCATCACTTTGAACCAACACTTGGCCACATTCATTACTTTAGACGAGTTGCCTGAATTAATTTTTTTGAAAAGGTCAGTGACACCCTTTAGGTGTGATCTCCATTGTGAGTTCATTGCATTGATGCAATCCCACGCAAGCATGATGACCGTTAGGGTGATCGGCTCGATCTTATGCATTACATTGGACTCATTTTGAAATTGTTCACCCAAAAGACTTAAACAGTGAGATAAATACGCACAGTAGTTCTTCTCATCCTCTAGCTGATTTGAATTTCTACGGGCTATAGAGGCTCCGACAGCAAGAGTAGCTGACAACAAATAGGACTCATTGCGTGCAAATGAAAGAATAATATCCCTCAACGGGTTTCCCTGATTCTGGAAAAATGGTGCAATAGAATCCAAACAATCATAGAAAAACACTTCTAAGTACTTATCATGAACACCACCTAAATGGAAAGAGCTCAACTTTGTGTTGAAGGTAATCACATTGTTCACCAAAAAAGAAATCGGTACACTATTCACTGACGTTCTCGAATGGGGCATCAATTCCGGAATGTCAAGATCAGGTAACTGGAAGTCCTTCAAGCCCTCATTCAAGGAAAAAGAATCATTCAATTTCATACTTACCATATCGTTCAAATTTTGGATTAACAGGTTCGCGTCGTACCCATCCATGTTACTAGCAGTTATCACGTTTGGAAGCTCTAAAACCTGCATATTATTGATCATATCTTTCTCCAACTTGTTGGAATTGGTATCCACAGCGGAAGCAGCAGCCGCTACAGCATCAGGTATCGAAGCGTCATCTTTAACTGTGCTTCTCTTATTACGACGACCCGATGCATTGCTTCTCGCTTCTTTTGGCTTTCTTTTCTTGTTCTTGGCATTCAAAATATAAACGCACTCACGGTTCAACCTCGCACATTGCCAGCATGTGGGTTTAGTCTCATCACATTTCATCCTTCTTCTTTTACACTCAGTGCAACCATTTCTAGAATATTTCCTTTTCACCACTTTATCATTATCACCAGTACCAGTAGATACAGCATTGCCTACGGGCTTCTGGGCTCCTACATCCAAATTTGTATTGTCAATAGTCTCGGATGTAGTCACTAACTTCCCGTCAGAGGGTGTTGATTCAATGCTATCAATCAAGGTAGGTACACTAGC
Organism: Zygosaccharomyces gambellarensis; assembly: GCA_030571545.1. Classification (NCBI taxonomy): domain Eukaryota; kingdom Fungi; phylum Ascomycota; class Saccharomycetes; order Saccharomycetales; family Saccharomycetaceae; genus Zygosaccharomyces; species Zygosaccharomyces gambellarensis. The sequence continues at coordinate 91,817 of JAJLXU010000019.1, forward strand.
TTTTTTCGACAAAAAGTCTGGAGTAAACCTTGAAGGACCTGCCAATGAAAACCCGTTATCGAGCGACGCAGGTGATAAGTAATTAGCGGATGTTGATGTCGGCAATAACTTAACCTCTTCAACGCTGCCCTTATTACTACCAGGATTACACGAATCGAGTATTGACGACATCGCAGGTACAATAAACGGTTCTCTACTAGCCCTTCTACCGCCACTTTTTAGGGATGACTCGCGAAGCTAGTGGTCTATGGTCTCCAAAAGATTGATGACAATAATAAGAACCACTGGAAATTCGAGAGATGAGCTTATTTGAAAAATTCCTCTGGAATATTTTTTTTTTTTTTTTTCATCATCGTCATCACGGGCTGATTCAAAAATCAACATTAAACCTTACACCACACTATTTGATGCTAGTAGTGCAATTAGAACCCGTGATGGGCTCAGGTACTGGGAGCTGGGTGATTTAGAGATACTTATCCACAAATTGCCATGGGTTGGTTCGCTGTTTTCTACTTGAGCGAGTACCCCATCAATATCCCTGTTTAACTTTTGGTAAGACCTTGCAAGCCAGACCCAGGAATCCCCATATGAAGAATTAGATCTGGTAGCCCTTTCGAACCATTTGGCAGCCGTTTCATACTGGGATTCATTATAAAAAGATATGCCGATTTTCACTAAAATTTCACAATGATTGCTTGTATTTTTCAATGCATCTTGGAATACGGTCTTTTTGATATTACTCCTCTCTAAGGGGAGGATACGAATATTTTCAGCCCATAAGGATGCACTGTTGGGGTTTCTTCGTAAGGATTGTTGGATTATGAACCTTGCCTGGTCTGTGTTTCCCAACCTTGCTTCCATTTGAGCTTTTGCCAAGGATAGCAGTTCGTTGTCAGAATTCTTGAGAAGAGCAACATCGAGTACAGAACGAGCTTTAGCAGGACGCTTAAAATCAATTTCTTCAACATTAGCCAAAGATATCCACAGGGGGATATTATGGGGTAACATTTTTGTTCCTCTTTGAAAAGCCAGTCTAGATTCCTCGATTTGATTTATATCATGATGAATCTGTCCCAATTGGAGGTAGAATTGAGGACAGTAAGGGAAGCTCGGTATATAGCTCTCATTCAGCAATCCAGTAGCCTTGATGCCTTCATGACGGAATCTCAGAAAGCTGATATATTTATAGTACAATTTTTCTAAATGGGGCACCTGGCTAGCTTTCAGTTTCTCCATGGCAAGTGTGAAAGACGTTTGAGCGGATTCAATCTGATCGGTGACACATAAAAGTTTTATCTTTGCAAGCCAGATCTCCAAAGATAGCGGCAAAATACTTTGTGCTCTATCCAGTATATCTAATGATTTAGAGACGTCTTGGCTATTTTTCCATATCTCTTTTGAATACATCAAAGATAAAAGGGGATTTTCTTTTAAAATTTTAAAACCTCCCTCCTCATCAAACAAAAGAGTTTCAAATGTATTATACAATTCTTCCATTTTGTTCATCTTTTCACACGCTTTCCTTAACGAAGTCCACAAACTGTATTTCGTTGGGGTTGACCTGAGTAAAAACCTAAAACCTATAATCTTTACGATAGAATCAGATAGCCCTGAAACTACATGGTTTCCCTGAGTTTGTTCTTGACATCCGGATAATGCTGCTTCTGCTAATGCTTGAGCAGTTCTTAAACTACCCCCATGCACCAAAGATTCTGCCTCTTTCAAAAGTTGCAACAACGTGATATTTAATCCATTTTCTTTCACCTGTTTTATGCCTTTGATTAATAATTTTAAAAGTCTTTGATCAGTAACCGCTTCACTTTTATTTTCCTCCACCTCAGCGGCTAAAATCCAAATTTTCAATTCTTGCGGCATAGCCTTCCTTACCGAATTCAAAGTTTGCTTAGCTTCTTGATAATCTTGTAAATGAATCAATGCCGTACAAAGCTCGATGCTTGTTGGTATGAGTTCTACGGCCTTTTTTAAAATTCTTTGTGCTTCGAATTTATCAGCACTATATTTGACGGCCAATTTCCACAACTGTTCGGAAGAGGGCATTTCTTGAAGGCCATTTCTAACTATTCTTAGTTTATTCAAAGCTTCTTGCTCCAAATCAACCGCTTTTACCCATAGTTCCAAAGACTGAGGGTTAAACTTGATCCCCTGTGCTGCTAATATCTTGCTACGTTGTAGATCTGCCCTATTCAATCTAATATTTTCTAACCACACGTCCTCATCCCTAGGGCATTCCAAACACCCCTGGTCCATGACATTTCTCGCAGTTTTCAATCTTTGAGCCCTCTCTTCTAACCTAGCTGAAGCAATCCATCCCTCAGGTTTCTTTGGATCAGCATTTCTATAAGATTGCAAGATAGTTCTCATCTTCCTAATATCCTCTTCATCGGTTTTTGGAGCCTCTTCAAGCGTTTCCAACTCATTAAGATATTTTTGTGTTTCATTAATCGTATCAGATTCTTCCTTTTCAAGCATACTAGAATCTAGCTGCCTGCTCAACATTTTCTCTCTTTCTTCTGTAAGCTTAGAAAGGTTAACATGAGGCACAAGTAAAGTGTCTGGAGCCGCGTAAGTTTTCCTGTTAATTTGTTCATCCAACCTTTCTCTTCTTCGTTTTTTAGTGTAATCACCAGCATCTGGTATATTCGACCATTGATCCTCAGTGACTGTTGCCAATGATCTTTTTAAATCTGCAAACTGGTGCGGTACTGACTGTTGGTCCTGTTCTCGTTTCTTTGATCTATTTCTAGAAGACAGTTTTGAATCCAAGTCGGCAAATACTTTGTCAGCCTCTGTATCTTCATCCTGGTCTTTGAGAGTTCCATTCGATGCTTCTAAGGCCTCTTGACGGTGAAATCTCTTAGGTACTTTAGTAAGCTCTTTCTTGTCACCTCTAGTAGAAAACCCTGTTGCACCACGACCAACACCCGGGATATAACCTGGGGGAGGCTGCTGTGACAAGAATGAAGGTAATTCCATGGGAAAGTTCTTTGGTTCCACAATCCTTCTCCGTTATATCTACTTTGGCGATGAGCTCTGGTTTTTCAAAATGAGGCCGGCCGACATCATACTCCAAGCTTCTCTATCCGAACTTTTACAATGCATAAAAAATGAAACAGAATTTGTATTCTGAACTGTAGCTCATTAAAATCCCTGCTGTTTGAGTACTTATTTCGTGTCATCTATTTCATTATGTCGTTATTTCATTATTCCATTATTTTCAACTAAAATTTAGTGAAATAGTCTAAGGATGCGTACGTACAGTGTTGTTTTTCTGAGGAGGGTTGGCCGAGTGGTCTAAGGCGGCAGACTTAAGATCTGTTGGACGGTTGTCCGCGCGAGTTCGAACCTCGCATCCTCCATATCTTTTTTCTTTAATTCTTCCTGCTCTTATCGTTTTTATAATACCCTCCTTATTAAATAAAGTCACTGAGATTTGAGTAATGAGCAGACCCATCTAATAGGAAGATTTTATAGTTTTTACTCTAGCCACTCTGTTGTTCTGTAAAAAGGTGTTTCAACATGGTGCTTCTCTTGCTATCAGCTACTAAAGACTAAATCGAATCTTGTTAAATCCTCTAGTACTCACATTGATAATACAACAGTATGAACTTCTTAGATTCTGCCGAAAGGATACGAACACTTATCTTCCCATGCTTATCCGCGCAATTCCTTTTGCAAACTCTTCTTTCGATTAGGTTCATCATTGTTCACTAGAAAGATATTTCATCAAATTCACGGAACCAATCACTATTAATACTAATACTTTCATTATTTTAGTTTTGTTTGCATTTGACCGCATGAATCTGGTTTATCCTCTCTCCTATTCAGTCTTTGTTCTATAACCGCCGAACTCCTCATACACATTTTTATTTATTTGGAAGATCTGTTCTGCCATTGTTTTAACATAAATTTATGAGCACTCGTAGTATGCTGTAATCAAAGACTTCTTGGAAATAATTCCCAAATATAAGGTTTCAACGATGTTGTCCATACTGTCATTAAGCGCCATGACAAACTAGCGATGAAGCTTTACGAGATGTCTTTGATGGATTAGAAATTAGGAAAGCAATCACTAGCAAGGAGACATCATGGTAGCATTTGAAAGGGTTTTTATGTCGCTGATAGAAATATAAATTGTAAATCAGTTGGTTGAAAGACAGCTTCTAAATTAATATCAAGTTTGCAGTAAATTTTCAAAAGCAGCTTTTGGATCACTGGGACACAGCTTACAATCCATTAACCACTCGGCTGGAAGCATTTTCATTTATCTGTTGTTTATTCATTAGCGGCTATAGTGCCGGTAAAATAACACATGTTTATCATGCGTACCTTTAACATCAAGTTTTTTATGCATTACATGACTAACTTACTTCTAGAAATCTGCGATTCAACGTAAAAAAAAAGTGTATTGATAAAGGATGTTAAAAGTTGCATCCAAACTAACAATGAACAACTAATTTTTTATCAATGACCCTAGCATATAAAAAGTAGGACCCACCTCATGCTTTATTTCCAGGACAACTCAAAGAAAACAATAAGAGAGGCGTCAGTATCGCTGGTCAATACCACCAATGTACTTACAATGTTTCTAATATACCAGAGCTTCTCAATAGTATAACCTTATGGTGTCACCAGGTGATCCTGTTAAACACATTTTAGTACATGTTTCGAGAGAAGCTGTTGTAACCAATATGGACTGCAACTACAAATAATATATAAAAGCCAGGGAAATGTCTCGAACTAACAACTAGAAAGAATTTTGATATTCTATTTTTTCTGGCATCTAGTATACATTTTGGAATAGAGACTCCTTATATATGTTAGACCTGAGCAACCACCATAGCATCTTCGATAGAGGTCAACAGTAAACCATAAGGCAGATGGAGATGCCATTGATCTGTGTTTCTACGTCTTGATGATTTTCATAAATTCAGCAATATAACTTCTTACACATAATTTACTTGATCTGTATATGCGAAACCGGCCCCAAAAAGGGGCAAGCAATTTGTCAGGAGGGTTGGCCGAGTGGTCTAAGGCGGCAGACTTAAGATCTGTTGGACGGTTGTCCGCGCGAGTTCGAACCTCGCATCCTCCATATATTTTTTAAACGTTGAGACATATCTAGTTTAGTTTCAACCCTGGATGATGAGGACAATTGTAATACTATCTCCTTTCAGAGAAACCAGAAAGATACTTAAACCTACACGTGTCCCTCTATGTTGGTTGCATATGCCCCAATGAAAGGACGGTGTCCCATCTGTCCCTTCAGGTTTCCTCTTGGGATCGTCTCTCAGAGTCGTTAGATAATTACAAGAAGCAAACGATTATTACAATAGTTATAGTGAAACCGTGGTCAGAAGCGAGTATCACAGTACTTTCATAACTCTCAAAAGATCTCTTGACTCCGTAGTGGATGACGCTAATCACTGTTGATCAATCGGAATCTCATTTACACGATTCAAAATTTCATGCAATGCCTCACATCTTTTTTGCTTCCTTGTTTTCAAACATTTTGGACAATTAATATATAAAGGGCAGAGGTACCTGTTTACAATCATTTCTCAAACCTAAGTATCAATTGGGATAATCTAATCGATACAAGATGTTTGACAAATTGAAGAATAAGTTTGAAGGTGCCATTGATAAAAAACTTCCTGGGAAAGGACACGGTAGTAAAGAAGTTGAAGTAAAGATCCCTAACTCATCTCAAATTGATAAAAAAGATATTTACAAATACAGGTACAACTATGGTGTGAACTTGGGATCTTTATTCGTATTAGAAAACTGGATTTATGATGATTTATTCGACAAGGGTGGTGACACTGAATATGATGCAGTTAATAATCAATTAAAAGCATCAGGTTCTGATGCAACAGCTCAGAAACTACATGAACATTACAAATCCTATTTGAATTCGATTAATTTTGGGTTTTTAGCCAACGCAGGTATCACCGCATTCAGAGTTCCCATTGGTTACTGGCATGTGGGTAATGGCCAATTCGTTGATGGATTGCCCTATGCACCTTTAAAAGAAGTTTATCAAAATGCAAAGGCATGGGATGTATTGAAGCAGTTAATCAGTACAGCAAGCAGTCATGGAATTGGAGTCTTGGTAGATTTGCATGCATTGCCTGGTGGTGCTAACGCTGATGCACATAGTGGTAGCGTTTTGAAAACCGCATCCTTTTTTGGTAATAGCGGTTATGTGAACAAAGTCTGCAATGACATTTTACCGTTTATCGTGAAAGATGTATGTCAAGGGAATGAAAATGTTATTGGATTGCAAATTGTCAACGAAGCTGTATTTGATAACAAGGCTTCGGGTCAGAAAAACTATTATTCTAAGGCTGCAAAGGTCATTAGCGACATTGATAGCAGTTTACCTGTAATCATTTCCGATGGATGGTGGCCTCAACAATGGGCAGACTGGGTACAACAGCAAAATTTAGACACAAGTTTAATCGTGGATTCTCATGTTTACCGTTGTTTCTCAGATTCTGACAAGCAAAAGACCGCACAGCAGATTATTAGTGATTTACCCAACAGCGTAAACCTTCCAAAGGACCAAGCGGATTATATGTTAGGTGAATTTTCATGTGTTCTTGATTCTCAAACTTGGAATAAGACCAACGGTAATCGTGACCAATTGGTAAAGCAATTTGGAAATGTCCAAACCTCTACTTTTTCTAAAACTTCCAGTTGGGGGTGGTTCTTTTGGACGTTGCAATTCGAACATGGTGATGGTGGTGAATGGGGACTTATTCCAATGGTTAACAGCTCTTCAATCCCCAAAAGACCAAGTGGTACCCATTCCACTTTGAGCGATAGTCAAATCCAATCGCTTGTACAACAACATAGCGATTATTGGAAGGATAAAGGCGGTGATAACATGGAACACTGGAGATACGAGGATGCATTAAAAAGTTCTATCGCAGATATTGAGGCATTTGCAGGGTTTAACAACTCTTTAGTTGGTAGATGGCACTCTTGGAAGGCCCAACGTAGACAACAGTATATTCAACAAAAAGGCGATAGTAGTTCCATGTGGGAATGGGACCAAGGGTACCAAAAGGGGCTCGATGAATCCAACCACTACTAATTCTGATTTTTAGCTGTGTAATTCAAATTTTTATTACTGATTATTATTGATTTCTACGTACTGGTTTTAAGCATTATGCTCACCCCCGAGGATTCAAGAATTAAGGTTCTATAGTGTAGTGGTTATCACTTTCGGTTTTGATCCGAACGACACCGGTTCGAATCCGGTTAGGACCTTTCTCGTCTTTTTGTATTCACTGTGTTCAGCCTTTGCCCATATATGGTTCCGAAGATGGGTGTTTCGGTCAATATTTTAATACGAGTATTCGTCAGACGGTAGCCAAAAACTACCTCTTGTCCGATTTCCCACACTTTTTTCGGACAGCGCAATTTCTGTCCGACTACCCTGTTACGTTGGACACTCATTTTGAAAAAAACCTGAAAAATTTGAAAAATTTTGAAAAAAATCAGTCATAGCGAGAAAAGTCATCGATCATCGCCCTATAAAAGAAAGATTTCACTACATCAAAACTCCTACGTAATACATATCCTTGTTTTGTTTCATTCGTCATTTTTTTGAGTGTGAACAGATCAGCACTTGTACTCGCTTATTGATTTTGAAGTAAAATCGATAATAGTAGTTCATTGATACCACAAGATGTTCATCAAAAACGATCACTTAGGTGACAGAAATCGTTTGGAAGACTGGAGAATTAAGGGATACGACCCATTAACCCCTCCTGACCTGCTTCAACATGAATTACCAATTTCTGAGAAAGGACACAAGACTATTGTGAAAGCTAGAGAGGAAGTGTGTGATATTCTAAGTGGTAAGGACGATCGTCTAGTCATCGTTATTGGACCATGTTCTATCCACGATCCAAAAGCAGCTTATGAGTATGCTGATAGATTATCAAAGTTATCCGAAAAATTATCTAAGGATCTTCTCATTATCATGAGAGCTTATCTAGAAAAACCAAGAACTACCGTTGGTTGGAAAGGTTTGATCAATGATCCCGATATCGACAACTCATTTCAAATCAACAAAGGTTTGAGAATCTCCAGAGAAATGTTTACCAAATTAATTGAAAAATTACCCATTGCAGGTGAAATGTTAGATACTATTTCACCTCAGTTCTTGAGTGACTGCTTTTCTTTGGGTGCTATTGGTGCAAGAACAACCGAATCTCAACTACATAGAGAACTGGCTTCTGGTCTATCTTTCCCAATTGGTTTCAAGAATGGTACTGATGGTGGTCTGCAAGTTGCTGTAGATGCTATGAGATCTGCTGGCCATGGACACTACTTTTTATCTGTTACAAAACCTGGTGTTACCGCAATTGTGGGCACTGAAGGTAACAAAGATACTTTTATTATCTTGAGAGGTGGTAAGAATGGTACGAACTTTGATCCTGAAAACGTTAAGAATGTCAAATCCCATCTGAAGAAATCTAAGTTGGTCGACGAAGAAGAAACTAAAAGAAGAATTATGATTGACTGTTCCCATGGTAACAGCAACAAAGATTTCAGAAACCAACCCAAGGTGGCTAAGTGCATTTATGATCAACTTTCTGCAGGTGAAAACTGTTTGTGCGGTGTGATGATTGAGTCTAATTTAGTAGAAGGTAGACAAGATGTTCCACCTGAAGGCGGTCGTGAAGGTTTAAAATATGGCTGTTCCATTACCGATGCTTGTATTAGCTGGGAAACTACTGAAGAGGTGCTGGAGCTTTTGGCAGAGGGTGTAAGAAACAAGAGGGCTGCTCTTGCCAAAAAATGAAATGTAAAGAGAAAAAAAAAAAAAAGAAAAAAACACTCATGTATTTATTATTATCAGTTTGAATAAACAATTTTTTGATTTTCCTTTGAAACAAAATCCTTCAAGTTCTTGAAAATATACTGTTCCTAATAAGTCAGCTTGTCACATATCCAAGAGCAACTGAGTAGTAGCAATTTGTAAAATAAAATTGTGCGAAATGACTAGGGTGCACACATGAAATATCGTATGAAATACGTGATTCAGAGTAATAGAATTATGGGGTATTCTTTTTACGTGTAGTCAATTGGATGAAGGAGTTGGGTCAACAGTAGCTTGTTGCAGTTCCATAACTTTAGCTTTCAATTCCTCGTTCTCCTTTCTCATCATCTGCAACTCAATTTGCGCCTCCTTTGATCTACCATAGGCAAGCATCTTAGACATCTCTTTGTTTTCTTTCGTCAAAGTCTCAAGTCTTACCACCATCTTGTGGGCAAGAGCTTCCGGATCATATCTTCCAAATTTAGTCATTGAATTTGTTGGATTCAACGCCAGCGCTGTCAAAATACTCTCCAACGTTTGATTTACCGCCATCAATTCTTCATCTTTTTTTTGTAATGAACTAGACATTTTCTTGAACATATTTTCGACATTTTCAGGGATCTCTAAAGATAGGGGAGGTACATGGTTATTTTGCTTTTCATTTTTGAATTCAGATTGTTTGTGATCTAAACCTTGATTGAAGATATTTTTCAACATTTGAACCTCATTTTCTAAGCTCTCATTTTGGGTCTCTTTAAATTGCAATTTTAGTCTTAGTGATTCTAATTCAGCTTTATTCTCTGCCTCGTTTCCATTTGTTTCTTTTTGCGGTTGTTGTTGATCCATAGAATGAGTTGCCATAGATCCAAAAGTAGTATCAAAACTACTACTATTAGCTTGTGTATTAAAATCCATCATATTCTTTGATGTAGAAATTGTCTCTGCTGTAGAAGTACTAATTTCACCCAGACCGTTGCCGTTAGTATTATTGCTTGCCTTAAGCCCACTACCAGTGGAATCAGCACTCAAATCTTTACCACCGAATCTTGAATCCAAATTATTCTGCCCCCAAATACTGCTCCTTGGGTTTGAGAAAGCATTGCTACCGCCTTTATTTGCGCTGGCGGCTATGGATGTCGGTGTACTCTGACTTTTGTTCACAGTCGGAGAGACCATATAGTTTGAAGACTTATTCGACAGAGGCGTAGGTAATTGATGCGCCGTTTGAGGATCAGCACTCAAGGGAGTTTGTTGAGAGGAATTGAGAAGAGGAATCCTTGTTCCATCTCTATCTATGGTTTCATACATCGGATGAGGATGTTCGAGCCTCAGATTTGTAAATGCAGACTCTAAAGCTTGATGAGGATCATACCCATAATTTATATAGTTCATATTAAATCTTCAATTCCAACTTATTCCTTTTAAGATCCTATAAAGTGATCGGTATTTGGTCAAGTTTGAAACTCAAACATACCTCCCTTATCATTTCAAGCCGTCCCACTTCGGTCGCTGTGTCATCATCTGAACCGGCGTCAGTAAAAAAAAAAAAAAAATATATATATATAAAACAGAAAATATAAAGGAAACGATTATCTTCTAGAGTACAAATAAATGTAACCATTTTTCTTCATTTCTTCAAAATTCTCTGGAGTGGCTACAACGATTTTTTCATCATTATAAAGAACCCAATTCTTTTCATTGTTAACAATTTGTTTAATGAAGGCGACATAATGGCCAGAATGCACAGAATTACCCTTATGGCATATAACCCCAGTCAATTCGTAGGAAGCCGCATTCTTGTGACCATAAGCCTTGAGGTTTTGACCACTGAGTTCCTGTGATAATTCTCCATCATCATCCATATTATTGAAAACCCATTCGACACTGCGGTTCACATCACCTTTGTTTAAGACCAATGCTTTAAAAGATAATTTCTCATCAAGACCCATAGCAGTCATATTAGCAAGTAGTTCTGGGTTGAACTGAGTCTTACCACCGGAACGAGAATCCTTTGGTGGTGTAAATGGTTCGTTCAAATCAGAATCTTCCACATGCTGAAATAGCCAATTCATCGCAGATTCCGCATCAGAATTACCTGTAGAGAAAAGCGCTCTAGCAATACCATTTGGTTGAAAGCCCATTTCCGCCAATTGTGAAGCGGCAGTTTGGTTCGGCACAAATCCTGTAGCCTGTTCATCTTCCGGCATTAACTCCTCTTGTGTAGGATCGTATCCAGTAGAACCAAATGGAGAAATGTCTAGGGTTTTATTTGAGTCTTCAAGTCCTGGTAAAGTCAATTCATTACTCGTCTTAACAGGTACCCAATTTACAGGTCTAATTCTAGCTGGATTGACCACCAAAGTGTCGGGGTAAGAATTAAATGCAGGTCTTTTGATTGCTTTTACAGGTATTTTGCAGCAAGGACATGTAAATTCTACTTCTTCACCGTGAAAATATCGGGAAATAATGTGAACCAGGTCTTGAGGATCATCATTTTCAGGCAAAGGCAATTGTAGACTTTCCGCAGTTTCTTGGCTGTATTTAACTTTGGTACATTTAGTACACTGTAGTCTGTCCTCCATGACAAATTTCATCAAATCATTAGGATTAGCACTATTCTTGAATATATTTTTATCGAGAACATCCACTAGATATCCCAAGAATTCCATAGCATCTTGCTGTCTACCACTACTAAATTCTTCATGAGTTTGCCCAATACATCTTTTAAAACTCTTGGGTCTAACACCCCCAGAATAGATTTGAGGTTCTAACTTCATAGCATTGTTCAATTTAATTAATTGACATCTTAAGTTGTTGGTTGGGAAAACAACGTCTTGTGGGAAGTCATGTCCAAGCTCGTTCAATGACCATCCCTTGACACCACCATTGAAAAGACATTGTAGAACACTGTTCAAATAGCAAGAATTCCCTAAATTGATCAAACCACAACCACGTTCTTGATCAGGTTCTAATTTCAATAGATGCTTACCTTCAGAATCCGTCATTTGGAAATCCCAATTCATATTTTGCTCTACCTGTAATTCAACCAACGTCTTTTCACTAGCCATTTTATCCTCTAAGTTGATGCTGTAGGACTTTAATGCTTCTATGAATGGCCTCTGATCCTCGAAATTCGTCTCATCATCACATGAATAACAGTACAAATCACTTGAACTTTTACTCAATGATCCCAATTTTACTGCAATAGAATGACTTGGATTTGATTCAAAATGCTTTAATGCGTGAGAGTGACCTTCTACACCTACTTGGTTTCTACCACAACCAACGTTGCCACAGTGCAGACACAGCCAAAGATTTTCAGGTAACCCACAATCTGTACAACTGGAATTTGCTTGTTTTACAGATTCAAACATCGGTGGTTGAAAAGTCTTTACATGAGGACATGGCTTCACCGTCAACTCCCAAGACGAGGTTTGATCTACCATGTCCTGAGATTTAGAATCTAAAATTTGCTTCACCTTAGAGCTGATGGATCCAGGTACATTGTCATCGTTTGAAGTATGTGAGGCTTTCAATGATAAAGTGCTTTCATCAAATTGGCCCAATATCCATAGAGTCTCATAAATTTCATCCTCAGATTTTTCTACAACACGCAATTTGATCTTTTTATTCCTTGTATCTTGTTCATCTCTAGTATCTGATCGTTTCACTTTAGCTAAGTTTAAATAACCAGAGTGTGTTGAACCAGTTGCGTTTAACGCCACCTGGTAGTGTAGACCTAAATGTCTATGACACACGGCCTGAAAGCAATGCAAGCATACATCCAAAGAATTATGAGGCGGATGTGTTAAGTCATTAAGGGTGACATCATTATATGGCGAATGGAAACAGTAGATACACTCTTCCTTTGAAATAACTGCCGGGATAGATACGGATTCCAAAATTTGAGCCATGGCTATAATTGATGGATTTCTGTAATTTCTCCTTTGTGATTATCCAGTGGCAATTCTTTGTACTTGGACTGGATAGGTTCACCTCTTGGTCGGCGAGTGAATCCCATTCTTACGAGCTAGTGAAAATTTAAGGTGAAGAATGAAGGAACTTCAGGCGTAAAAAAAAAAAAAAAAAAAAAAAAAAAAAAAAAAAAAAAAAAAAAAAAAAAAAAAAAAAAAAAAAAAAAAAAAAAAAAAAAAAAAAAAAAAAAAAAAAAAACTATTCAATTCAAATATTTACAAGATCGACTTCGTCTCATTGACTATTGAGAAGAGTTAAATGGCCAGTAACAGGGTCTTCCTGGCAATTTTTCGCAAGTACCAGATTGACCAAAATATCTGCACCAACTTTACCCTTCGAAGAACCGTAGAAATTAGTGAAGTATTCAACCACCTGGCGTCTTGTAGGTAGTTTATCTTCATTCCCACGAGTGGCATACTCCAGAATTTGTTGCTCGTTAGGCAATTGGTATCTATGATGGTGTGGATAGTCCTTATAAGTGACATTCCTTGTATTTCTTAAAAGAGAAAGCGGCACTGAAGGTCTTGGCGAAACTAGTGATGTCAATTGAGATGGTGCCAGGTCTTCTAACTTGTATCTCCAAGAATAAGAATCTTTATTCTTGTTAATCAACTTGTGAGTAACAGCCTCATTAAATTCCACTGGTAGACCAGAATCTTTTTGCGAGGCTAATGCGAAATTTGCAGCTGTATAAAGATCTCTTTTAACAGCATTTTCTAAATTATCCCTCCCATTTTCACGAATTAATCTTAAAGCTACTTGCATTGAAGTTGGTGACTTTTTCGAAAGACGTTGCAAAGTAGTATTAGCAAAGTTTCTAGCTTCTTCAGAATTTGACGGATTAGAAGCTAAACGTTCCAAATTTTGTAATAATTGTTGGATGGATGTTAAATTAAAAGCGTCAAAACAACTTTCAATCACACGCAATTGATCCACTGTGTATCTTAACAGTTGTTTACCAGATGGTAAAGGAGCTGAAAATTCCTCAATTGTTTGATTGACAGTATTGTAAAAGAATTCATCATTAAAACGGCCATTTTGAGCAACTAATTCGCCCAATCTTTTTTGTAGATCTTCCATGTTTTCATGAGGAACATAATGGGATGCAATACCGAGTAGATAAGCCTCTTCGCCCGTGAGAACTTCGCCCGTTAAAACCAAGTAAAGAGCTAACTGTGCATTTTCATTGGATAGATTAATCAAACGTGGTAGCGCAAAAGTGCTTGCAACGTCAGGGAAAAATCCGATATCCATCTCTGGCATTGCTATTTTTGTATGTTCTGTTGCAACACGGAAGGGATTATGAACGGAAACGCCGACACCACCACCCATAGTAATACCATCCATAAATGCAACAATCGGTTTATCATAAGTGGCTAACTGGAAATTCAATGAGTATTCATGTTGGAAAAATTCAATCGATTTATCATATTGACCTGCCTTATTCAAAGTAGCTACAGCGGCTACATCACCACCTGCACAAAGCGATCTTGGATGGTTAACTGATTTGACAACGACTAAATGCGCACTATCACTCTTTGCATATTCCTTCAGCGTTTCAAAGATTAAAGAGCTCATCTCGGTGTTGAGGGCATTTAGCTTACCAGGTCTGTTTAAACTAATTATCCGTGCAGTATCTTGTACATTGAAGAGGACTGGTTTATTTGATGTCATTGATGAAGCTGAAAATTGGCGTCTACAAGTTGATTTGGCAATAGATCTTAACATCTTGAAACGAGCACCTCAAGTGAGACTTAATTCCAGATGGTTGAATTCCCGGGTTCAATGATATTGCCCTCGTTTTCTATCCCTTGATATTTTGAGGAGGTTTTGCATCTGTTCACCAACAACTTTTTTTTCGACGGATTAAAGTTGAAACGAAGTCCGGAAAAAGAATATGAAAATGAGAGAAAAAAAAAAAGGAAAAGAATTAGTTCACAGGTTCGAACCCGATGCGAAGATCCTAGTTGGAAAAACTGCAAGGGGAAATGTTCTACCCCAGATTCTCTTTAAAACGACGCTGCACCAACAAAATAGTAAAAGACATAAAGGTTATCGCCAGTGCAGCAGCATCCCTTAAAAAGAGGGCCCAAGTCCAAATCACTCCAACCTTATGATGACCGATATACACTTGGTTATTTAAGAAACTTATGGGAGGAATAAGGCGTAAAAGGATCTCGCAATCTGCCTTTTTCCTTTAAAGTTTAGAAACCAGTGCTGTAAACCGTCTGTTCGTAACCAATCAATGGGAAACCCAAGATTTCCTTCGAATGTTTGTTATCAAATCTAGCTCCTGGTTTGGTATCACCTTTATCTGGTTTAGGTCCCTCGAAAATCTTACCCTTAAATTAGGGGGATTTCAAAAGTAAAATGTCAATACTTTCTTCAAAGCTGCATGAACCAATGGACAGAACTAATCTTTCAACAATAGCATTTTTCCTTCTGGGATGCGATTAAACGAGTCTTGGTAACATCACGGACATAACCCCTTACCGGATCGACTTGGCAACTTTCCCAAGTCACTGAATTTCAATCCTTCTCGATGAAGACCAAGTTACTATCAAAAAAAAAAAAAAAAAAAAAAAAAAAAAAAAAAAAAAAAAAAAAAAAAAAAAAAAAAAAAAAAAAAAAAAAAAAGCTCTTGCTGTAACAGCAATAGCAAGAAATGATAAAGCGATAACGACGCTCTCGAAGGTTTGAAGCCATACTTTTTTTGATTGCCTTTAGAACGCCGCTGGTACCATAAACAGCAGGAATTAAAAGATTTCTCTTATACCCAGTAGTGTCAAAGTGGAATTATTGAAGCAGTGTAAACCGATGTCCATTACTCTGCCCCTTTTTTCGAACAAAGGCAAGACCCCAAACTTCCAGGGCAAAAAATCATTAACGATTTCGAGGCTTAAATTAGATGGACTACCAAATTGTCTGGACAATTGATTAGCGCTTTCTGTGATTCTCGTAGAACCAATTATTGATAGTTTTCCTTCGGCAATATACCAAATTTTCCATGGTTTAGCTATCTGACAATTTTTCTCTGTTTCTTCTTTTCTTTCTTGAGATGTCTTGTTTGCACAAATATACGGGAACTAAACGCTGAACACGCACTTATCTTCTCATTTCTCGGCGGCTATTTCTTAAACACCCAGTCACCTACTGTTATCATTATACACGGTGCCAAGCACGTAATACTGGTCCGTAGAAGAGTACTTCCCCTGTTTTAGCTTTTGGATACTCCTTCCCGTTTAGGCTCCATGCAAATAACCAAATTCGGAAATAACGTTAAGCAACATAAGCGTCAATCTGCCCAGCAAAGAAAGCAATATCGCCCAGACAAATACTTCCTCGAACCTCCGTACAATCACAATTCCATCCAAAGAAAACCCACAGCATCACATACTCTTGATGCATTACGTTAACTCGTTCTTTCTAGACCTGCTCCATCTGCTCCCGTATTGAACTTCAGTACAGCTACAGACGGTAGCGTTCCTTCATCCTCATCTCCCGCTTCCTCATCCCTAGGCGACGAGGATCCGTATTCTTGCTGCAACAGTAGTGAAACCTTGCGCTTCCTCCTTTGTCTCGTTGAATCATTCGTAGAGTTCGTCTCCAACGTATCCATCTCAGCATCAATCCCAGTACCGCCTCCTTCAGAAGCCTCCCCTGTCTCGGCAGCTACTCCACCACTACTATTCGCAGAACTTGCAGCGGCCGTGCCACCAATCTGAGATTCGCCCATTATATTTTCTTGTCCCTG
This sequence comes from Zygosaccharomyces gambellarensis, assembly GCA_030571545.1. NCBI lineage: Eukaryota > Fungi > Ascomycota > Saccharomycetes > Saccharomycetales > Saccharomycetaceae > Zygosaccharomyces > Zygosaccharomyces gambellarensis. The sequence continues at coordinate 108,400 of JAJLXU010000019.1, forward strand.
TAACGTAACATCACCAGTACCCCGAAACAATCCACCCATATACGAAACATTATCCACTATTTCATCACAAACCGAACCGTATTTTTCAACGCAGGGTATTATTTCTCGGCTTATCTTTGCAAAACAATGATTCAAATTTGAATCAATCTTTTGTAACTGTAGAGTAATTTCTTGATCTAGCTGTTCCATGAAAACCTATTCCTACGTCAACTGAGCTCTATAGAAGCTGATTCTTCTAATATCTTTCTGGTAACCGATGACGATTTGATGATCAATTGCTTGATATAATCAAAAACTGGCTCTTAAGAGCATTGTTTTCCAGTTTCCTGCCTAGCTCATCATATCAAAAGGGAAATAGTAAAATCAGAGGGCTTAGTTTTTTTTTTTTTTTTTTTTTTTTTTTTTTTTTTTCATATCGCGCATACATCGAAGAGCAAAAGGAGTGAAAAGAAAGAGGCGAAAAACAAGTTTGAATAAATGAAATAACAAAATAAAATATATACAAGGTGAAAAATACTCCAAAGATTTTTAACTTAAGGACGCTTCGCTGCCTGAGGCTTTCTTTATAACGTATAGGTGCTGGTCAGACTTTTTTGAGCTAGGGCCATCTGCTGTTAGTATTCAGTTGTTTAGATTTTGAGATTTTATTTTATTTGTAATAAGCCACTGCTGGAGACCACTCCCAGTATAGACGCGTACCAATTGGCATAAAAACAGATATAGATTCAAGCAGATTCACCAGTGTTGGTACTCTAAAGGTTTGAAATTGTTTCATAGGCGTTGTTAGGGAAAATCAAAAATAATCATATTCTATGATACCAAAACCTGGGAACTATTTTTTCTTGCTGCCCATAATAGCATTCATTCCCTGGTGGGGGATGCTTATCGCTATGTTGGCATACTGGGCAGGAGAGGGGCATCCTGTGTACCATTTTATGGATCCTGAACAGCATACAGTGTATATCTCTGATGTGGGTGCTACGAGGCTGAATCCACTTTTCATCTCGTGTGCAGGATGGCAGGGGTTATTCTACGTGCTAACGCTTGCATGCGAGTTCTTCCAGAGGTCGGGATACTGGCCGTTTAAGCTAAGATCCAACTATAGGACTGCTGCCGACGAAGGTCACGCGGAGGATCCAGCCTATGACTCTATGAAGAACGAGTACAGTACGATGGTATTGTCTTCGAAGTTTTTGATGCCACCATGGTACACTGTTCATGAAAGAAATTTAATCTTTGCATCGTTTGTAGCTGGTTTGATTGGTGAACTTGGTATATTGATGTGTTCTATTTTCAAAACTTCTGACTATCCACCTGTTCACACAACAATGGTTGCGATTTTCGTTGGGTTTATGTGCGTTTCCATTGTTTGTAATATTGGTGAGTATCTATCGATGGGTAAGCATTATGCGTTGTTGCATCCATTGGCGGCTCAGAATCAGGTCGATGGTCTAGAAAAAATTACTTATAGTGATTTGAAATGGTATCAGTGGAAGGGTTACATTTGGAACAAGTTTACTGTATCAGCTTTGGCAAAGATAACTTGGTTGTTTTGGGCTGCTGTCTTTGCCATTTGTTTCGGTGCAGTTTCGAACAACTCGACTAGTGCCGTTTTCGAATGGTTATTAGCGTTCTGGTTCGGTTTGTGGTTCATGATATTGGCGGCTGACTTCTATGCTGGTGGTAGATATAAGAAATCACGTTACTTCCATCAAATACGGTCGTTTGCGGGTTATTACAAATATGATAGGGACAATGGTTCAACTCAATTTTCTCACATCGTCGATCCTGTTGATGATGAAATGGTGGTAGGTGATTTGGATTCTCAACATTATACCCCTTCCGAGGAGTATTCCCGTTAAGTTAGATTAACGGGTCATAGGATTAGCTGCTAATTTGTTACACACCCTCTTATATTCAATTCAATGTAGTGCAATCCATTTTTGTTTCGAACCTTATAATTGTTTTTAAAAAAAATTAAAATAAAAAGCAAAAAATGAAGTAGGTTTACCGCGAAGCTTCGAAGTAGTATGACTGAACAGAAAATAACACAAAAATAAAAAAAAAAATAAAGTAAAATAAAATTGTAAGAACACAAGAAGCTCAAACTAGCTGAGCAAAGAGTGATGTATATTAATTAATATAATATGAGTAAAATGGTACATTGTTAAATAGTCTTGGTAGTAATGCAAAGTAGCATATCTGGAGAAACCGACATTTAGACACGCTGGAGAAACTTAATCGCAGTCATGATAGCATTGTGTAGTTTAATATAAGGTCCGATTTTAGTACAGCAGATATATAGGGTAAATATTAGATTAGAAAATATGGTTCCACCCACGTGGATTTACAATTACATACGCATACAAAGAAAAAACAACCACAAATTAACGGGAGAAAGTATTAAGAACAGCAATAATGGAAGGGAAAAGAAGGAAAAAAGAAATTGGATCTGTTAAACGAGCTTAGTCATTAAAATTAAAAGACTTCTTTAAAGTAACTGGATTTTGGTTCACCACCGGCCTTTCGTTCGACATCTTCTGCAAGTTCATGTAAATCCTCCTCCGAGAAATGTTTACCATTGTCTAGTGTCTCAGAATTTTGAGAAATACCGGAAGAAGTATCATGATTAGTTTCACCAACTGCAGTTGATTTACCTTTTGTAGTTTTAACATTTCCGGGGACGGTAGTAGCACCTACAGATTGCATATGGTTTCCTTTGGCTTCTTCAGCCTTTCCCTGGATTCTTTCTTTAAATTCTCTAGCATTAGCTTCGACTTCATCCTGATCGGACACAAAACCTGCTGGGTGTGCAGCGGTAGAAACGTTCTTGGATCCTCTTTCGGCTTGTCTTGCTGCTTCTTGCGATGTTTGTTGTTTTTCGACGTATTCTGTCGATGACATGCCAATTAACTGCTTAACACGCTCCTCGTCAATGTTGGCATCACCACGTGTCTCAGCAGTTCTACGCATAGCATCCAACATGTTCAACTTTTCACGTTGCAATTCTTGCTCAGTGCGGTTCAACTCATTTTTTCTCTCATTGATGATAGCTTCGACCTCCAGGTTCTTGAGTCTTGCCTCTTCACTAGACAAAAGTGCTTGCTCTTTAGCTTTGCTGGCATTAATTAATACGGTATCATCGTGATGGGTTTGAATACCTTCCTTGTTTGTTTCTAGGTTCCTTAATTCATCTTCAGCAGTAGCGTGCTGTTCTTGATGTGTTTTAATGTCCCTTTCATACTTAGAAATCTGATATTGATGTTCCTCGACAGATTCGCGTAATATAGCAATTTGCTCATTGATTTCAGTACGCTCTTGAACCAATCTTTCATGTTGCTGATTGGCTTCCTCCAAGCTATCATGGTATGGTTGGACCAACTGCCTTTGTTCTTCGCGAGCATCTTCCAATTCCTTTTCATGTTGACCCTTGAAGTTCTTGAGAGCTGTCTTATTGTCTTCTTTGTTTTGAACCAACCTTTCTTCAGTATCCTTTTCCAGTTGCTCTCTTGCTTGCTTAGTTTGGTTCAACAGGTCGGTTCTTTCAGCAACCTGCTGGTCCATTCGCTCACATAATTCCGTGAAGTTTCTTTCAGCTTCACTTGTAGCAGAATTGGCTTCTTTAGTGCGCTTCTTGTGAGAATTAACCAACAGTGCTTCATTGTTATGTTCTTTTGTCTTATGCATGGCCATCCAAGCGCTCCATTCATCAGTCACATAATCGTTACGTTCTTGGATGTCAACGTCTGTTGCACGTTGGTCATCAGCTCTTTGATGAACCTCACCCAAAAGGGGATCAACCATACCTTTAGCAATGTTATGAACATCATCAGGTGACAACCATAATCCACTACCAAGGTTGATGTTACCGCGGTTAAGATCGATTGCTTTACTTTGTTGTTGTTCAACACGATGTTGGGCAAATTCAATGGCGGCCCTGTTGTAGGCGTCATTACCAAACAGAACTCTATTGACATCCTGAGCATCAATATTATCTAGCTTCTGATCAGCATTCTCTCTAGCCCTAGCCAAGACCTGCTGAGAAGTAACCTGTGTCACCATATCGCTTCTTGCCTTTGCCCTTGCTTCCGCCTCTTGACCGGTTAGGGCTGTAGGATCCATATCCTTAACTGCAAAAGCCGCCCAATGAGCATATTCGTGACGGCCACCTTTAACTGCAGAAGCCTCCTTTGAAGGTGGTTCCTTGACTCCTCTTCTTTCCTTGTAAATGGGTCCTGTAAGACTTGTTGAACGAACCTGATTTAGGTTTTGGGTGCTTGTACGGATACCATGGCTAATCTTATCCGGTTGCAATCTGTCATTCACACGAACCTGAGCACGGTCTTGAGCACTGCTCAAAACCTTCGTCATATTCATTGGCTTTTTACCAACGGGCTTTGGTGCAATTTCTACCTCTTCCGGAAATTTCGTATTGTAAAATGCCCTATTTGCAGAGTTCAAAGAATGAGCTCTAGATGGTTGAGGCGATGGTGGCTTCTGCAAACGTCTGGCATTCTTCTCACTGGCAACAGAAGCAACCGAATATGCTCTTGTAGCGGCTTGGTGTGAACCGTAATGTGACTCAGGAATTACAACTTCTTCTACTCGAGGACCTCCGTCAACAATAGATCTCCTAGCAGCCTTATGTGCATTGGGATCAACAAATAGTCTCTTGTAAGCCTCAATAGTAGTCTTGTTGTCATTAGCTAAGTTTGCAGCAACATCTGAAGCAACCTTAGGTTCAGTAACTCCTGTAGTAAAAGACTTTGCAGGCGATTGGTAGATACCGTATTTCACTTTAGCCCTATAAAGAGCTTCTTTACTGAGCTGAGCACCTCCGCCCTTGTGATAGACCGAGAAGCCTCTAACTGACTTGGTCGTAATAGGCTTTTCCTCAGTGGTATCAACTGTTTCTACCACTGAACCATTTCCATTTCCCAAAAGATCGGTCCTTTCTTCATCGTTGACAGTAGAAACGAGAGACATCTTTGAGAATAATTAATTAATCACTAAGTGTCTTTCTAAAAACTATAGAAACTTTAATCCTACTTAACAAAATGTTTTAACTAGAAGGTTACTGAGGTAAACTTTTCATCAGTAGAGAATTGTTCTTTTTAAGAGTTTTCTTCCTTCTGAAGTTCGCAAAAGCTTCCCCTTCCATGTGCTGTTGAACCACTCTTCCTTCTGTGAATCCCATCAGCAAGCAAAAATACTTGTTTACTTCTTTTGGAAACGTGAGTACTGTTTGGGAATCTCAGGGAAGCAAGAGCGCACCTTACTTTCCATTTTTGGTGCCGCGACTCGACGCTTTAGGAAATCACACTGATGAATTAGTTTTTGCTATATTCTCCTATACACGTGAAAAGCACGTGAGGCACCCCCCAGTCTTGCTGTTTTGCCAAATCAACTTGGAGATGGTCTTCAAGCCCATATAGAGGCTTCTGCTATCGCTGCTTGAGTAGCATATCATAGCTCTGTCATTTATCGGCAGCATATTTCTCCTATTCTTTGTCTTTGCAGCATGGTCCCCTATGATGCTCGACTAGCCCCCTTTTTTTCTGAGATTGTTCTTTTCTTCTGCACGTGATGTTCGAAAGCTTCGAAACCGCATTTTTGAACATTCGACGCATAGAAAATGCCAAGAATTCTCTACTTGCCTCGATTGGCATTTGCTTAAAAGGTAAATTGGCTGGCTCTTCAGAGGTAATAAGACCATTACCTTTCATTTCCAACCCGGGTGTTAACTTTAATAACAACCTGAAGTCTAGTTTATAAAGGCTTCCCCTGCCAACGAGCAGTCGAGGGTCAGTCCAAGATTGGGATAGCAAGGGTCTATCATCGCCTTCAATAAAGAACGCTATTTTAAGAGGAGTATGTGGTTGGTAATACTAAATCTGAAATGTGGAGCTGTTAAATGGAGAACTTTCCATGTGCAACGAAGTTCCAATGAAATCGACATCTAACGTCAATTACATTACTGCGTAAGAGAAAGTGCGGATTGTTTCTTTCCGGGTAGCCTTGATGGCGGATCCGGAAGTGCGCATGTCTTTTTTTGGAAAGTTGATTACTTGAACCTGAAGGGACTTTGTTTGTCTTTCCCTATTGGGAAATGTGTCAACAGACCAGGATTGTTGAAAGAAGTTAAAGGTAAAGAAGGAAGACATCGAAGATCGATTGTGATGAAATCTCCCATTTCAAGAGTTTGATAGGAACTTGAGAATCGTTTATTCTACTGAAAACGAAGTTTGGTTAGAGAGTTTGGACTTGTTCAAGATAATAGTACTAGAGTTTATACCCGTCAGATCTTGAGTTAGTCTCGAAAAAAAAAAGCATCGATATGAGCTATAATTACGAGCTGTGCTTCTGGGATCCAAATGATGAGGGAGTAAACATTCTATTAGAGCATGTATCGGCAGGGATTAAATCATGTAGCTCGATGGTGAATTTCTTTAAGCAACGAGGCGAGCTAGAAAAAGATTATGCAAGGCGGCTGGGCGCTATCAATAGTAAGCTTCGTAAAGATATGGATTCTCACCCTGAGTATGGGAAGCTGAGCAACTCTTTTGAATTGGTGCTTACAAATGAAAAAGCAAGAGCCCAAGCACATTCGAAACAAAGTGAAGTTATTTACAGGCAAATATTTGGTGATATCAAGTCGTTTGCAGATAAATTGCAAGCAAGGTATACTACATTGAGTGGTAAAGTCGAAAGATTAAGAATGGATAAATTTAACAAGAAGGTTGGTTGTGAGAATTTAGAGAAAAGGTTGGAAGAAGCCCGAGTGAAAGCTAGAGATTTACAGTTAAATGCCGATAATCTCATTGGGGCTAAAAGAAATGAACACAATCAAAGGGAATTGACAAAATGGGAGACTACAGCACAGGAAATGGGAATGAAGTTAGATGTCTTGAAACAAGAGCATAAGGCTTCGCAAAAATACTGGTTTAGAGAATGGGCAGGTGTGACTAGAGACTTACAAGAGATGGAAACTTCGAGAATTTCGTTTTTAAAAACTAAGTTGCAACAATATGCTGAAACTACTATAGAAACCAGTGTTTTGGAACAAACAAGAATGGATGCACTTGTGAATCAATTGGTTACGTATACGCCAAGTAATGACATTACGGAATTCTCTAGCGCCTATGGGACGGGCAGACTCAGAGAGAAGAGAAGAAGTCATCACTCTCGGAGACACAGAGAGCATCCAGATTCTAGTAGGATGGATAGTTTTGGTGAAATAAAAAGGGACGATTTGAATGCTACGAGGAAGGATAGTTTTGGAGATACACATGTTACTCATAAGCATGTTGATGATTTCTCAGCATCTAAATCAAGAAAATCTTCATATATGGACAATTTGCGTAGGCTATCTTCCCATTTACAAAATATAGGGAACATGAATGAATCTAGATCAAAAAGACATAGCACACCACCGGCCATACAGAATAATAACACATTAGAAGTACCCAAAGAAATCCATCATGAGGAAAAACCTCGTGAGCGTGAGGATGTCCCCCACGAAAACTTTTACAAATCTACCGTCAGAGAGGCTCGTGTCATCCAGCCATCGTCACCACCGAGAGATCTAGATGACGCAGTCCCTTATTCAAGGTACATACCAACGAGATTAAGTCCAGCACCTGCCCACACTAAGGAATTATCTTCTTCTTCTTCAGCAACGTCTTCAGATCCCACAGATTTTACTACACATGTTAAGAATCGACATAGTATGGATTCAATGGCAACGTCTGTCAGTTCATTTATTAACAACATAGATGATTCTCAAAGGTTTGCTAAATCTTGGAATTCAGAAAACAGAAAACGTAAATCTTTGAGTCATCTAAATCAAAAAAGTCCACCAATGAGTCCACCTCCATCAAAAGCTGAGGATCACAGCAGAGAACACGGTGTGCGCTATACATCTCGTCGTTACGATCATGTTGATGATGACGATGATAATGATGATAGTTACCATGGACGGTTTGAGGAGGGTATGAGGAATGTTAGTACAGATACCACAATTGTAAACCCTGAGATGAACGCTAGTGCCAGTAAACCTCGTCGTAAGTCGCTTGTAGTAAAGGATTCAGTGAATCCAATTGACGATGCGCTTTATGAAATGCAAAAAATAAGTAGCAACGGGTTTGCCGCCTCTGATGTTAGAGTAGGCCGTATAAGGGATGATGGAATCACGGTCACTTTGCCATTAGTGACGAGCGATGGTGAAAATGTAATCAAATATGCTAAAGCGGTTTATCCATTATCTGAAGAAAATGTTCCCGAACTAGCACAGTTTCAGAAGGGTGATTATCTGCTCATTACAGCTGAAGTCAATGAAGAGTGGTACAGGGGTGAAGTGTACAGTAATGATTATGTGGGTCAGGGCAACAGTTCTGGATTAGTCCCTCATAATTTCATAAAACTTTTGACATAACGTTATGAATTCATTCCCATGCATCGTAAAAAAAAAAAAATAATAATAATAATGGTATATTTATTTCCATATGTAATTCTTTTGTTTTGTTATCGAATTATAATTGAGTCATCTAAAGAAATTGTCCTCTTATCCTTCTAGCTAGTTGCATATCTTTCCTCATAATAGTGATCCTTTTAGCATGGAGCGCCAGTAGGTTCGTATGTTCTAGTAGCCCTACTAAATATGCTTCACTCGCTTCTTGTAGAGCCAATACTGCCATCGACTGCCATCGAAGTTGTTGCTCCTCCGTGGTAAATTGTTCAGTAACTTCTCTAACCAATCTAGCAAATGGAATCTTAGAGATGAGCAATTCGGTGGATCTTTGGTATTTCCGTATTTCATATAAAGCTTGATCACTCGGCGTATGTCTCTTTTGTGAAGTCTTATGATTGGCCCTGATCCTTTGTCTTCTTTGTCTAATTCGGGACCTTTCTAATTCTTTTTCTCCATCTATCTTCTCATTAGAGCTATGGTGGTTGTCGCCTGCCAGCGTCCTTGGTGGACCTTCATATCGTCTTCTCTCTTGTTGTCGTTGTAATAGTCCCCTCCGTTCTCTGTTACGCTGTAATAGCTGAAATGCCCTCTCATTAATTCGTTGTTGTTCCACAGAAACTTGATTCAGTAGCCTCGAGCCACTGTGAATGGCACCGTCCAATTGCCTGGTTTCCATTTTATTATTACGCTTGCTAGGTTTGTTTTCGCGTTAATAATTTTATCACTGCTATCTATAAGCAAAACCTAGTCCATGAAATGCAGTAACAAGTAGAAGTAAGCTTGGCGTTTAAGTTCAAGTTGCTATGACACAGTTCAACCTGATACTTTTCTCGTTTGTAACTTAAGAGAAGGTTCTTTCTTGAAATCGCGATGAGCTCAATTGCAAAAATCATTTAAAACGGAATATGCTTGTTTTTACAACATCGTTTTGAAGTCAAGGTTCCATCAACTTCAAGTCAAAACCAAAAGTTAAAGGTAGGAAAGGGTCAATAAATCATTGAGAGTCTTTTCTAGCTATTATGGCTCCATTCAGACTGGATAGTATACTTGTATGTTTTTCTTTCTGAAACTAAAGTTCAATTGAAACTAAGCAAATGTTACTAACCTTCTCATTCGTGATAATCTAGATAATCTATCCGAAATCCCAAACCACCGTTGTGCAATTTGGTCTTCATGATGAAGCATTCTTGGTTCCTGATATGGAATTCCCTACCCGCGTATACAAAACTATAAATCCAGATGGTGTACCCGTATATTCATCTTCATCTACAGAGACATCTCAAGAGATATATCCCATCGAAAATGGATCTATTGTGGATTTAGAAGCATTTTTATTTTTTCTCAGACTCATATACTCATCCATCCTTTTCAAGAGATCTAATTTGAAGGGACCCGATTCGTTTGATGCAGAATTGTCTAATATTCCAGTCTTCATTGTAACGCACCATTCGTGGTCACAGTTCCAATTAGAGTCAATTGTTCAGTTCTTATTTGAAGCATTACGTGTTAATGGTGTAATGCTTCTTTCAACAGCGCTCAGTTCAACTTATGCGATGGGATCTTTACAAAACTGTTGTGTCATCGATATAGGTACTACACATACGGATATCATCCCGGTTGTAGACTATGCTCCTATTGATGCTCTAACATCAACAATCCCCTATGGTGGTAAAACAATAAATGAGAATTTGGCCAAAATTCTTCCGGAATTGTCAGAAATGACAATAGAGAGTCTGAAAAAATCTCCCATTTTCGAAGTGTTGAGTGATGATGCTAAGAAATCTTCTGCATTTACTTTCCACGAAAATCCTGAAGAAGATGAAGGTGCGTTAGATGTTGCCGCCATTGTGACAAGTGGACGTGATACTCGTGAAATCCTAGAGGAAAGAGATAGACAAAAGAAAGAGAAGAATATTACCAATGCACAGATGGAGAAAAACACTTTTATAGATGAAGAAGGTAATACCGTGACTGTCGGAAAACAGCGGTTTCAAGGATGTGATGAATTGATAGGTAGAATTTCCGATAGGTTGGGTAAAGTTTTAGGTCAAATTGATGATGTGATTAAGCTGAGAGCTATTTGGGAGAATATAATAATTGTTGGATCAACATCTTCAATACAAGGTTTTAAGGAAGTACTTTTAGCAAAATTGATCAAAGATCATTTGATAACGGAGCCTGAAGAGGAAAAAACGAAAAGAGAGCAAGAGGCTCAGGACACAATAGCTGCAAAGAAAAAGAGTAAATTAATGGGTGGTGGATCCTTGTCAAATGTAGAATATGTTCAGGCAGCTACAGTAATAAAGATGGCTAAATATCCTGATTATTTCCCTGAGTGGAAGAAATACGGGTACGCCAAGATACCATTCTTGGGAGCTCAGGTGATTTCGAAACAAATATTTGTGCATTCAAAAGACACCTTTTATTTGGCAAGAGAGGCTTATGATGTTAAAGGACCAAGTTCACTTTGGGATGTATTCTTCTAGTTTGTAATTTTAAATTTGTCCTAAATAGTATTATTATTAATTGCAATGTACACATGAGAACAAAAGTTCTGAAAATATGATCATATAGTGGATATATTTTCCTTCACCGTTGAAGAGAGATGAGATTCAGAATCAATTGCGTGGTTATTTTGAGTGTCATCCTTACTATCGCATTCTTCGCTGTAATTCTGCTGCTGTGATGAGCCATCATGCTCGTTATCTTTTGTAGAACCCTTTTCTAAATCTGTTTTTGGTTTATCTTGTTCAACAAGCTCGTCACCACACCACCATTTGAATAGTGGAATCAAGAAACTAGCAGTCAAGACTTGGATGGCCTGATATAGAACTAATGGTAATAACAGTTTGCCTAAATGCGATTTTTCATTACCATACTGTGAAGTCGCTAATGAGACGCCGAGCGCAGCAGTCTTTGCGGGACCACAGTACAATAAACACACAGTATCTCTTTTGTTATAGTAAAAGGGTCGCAACAACTTATAAGAATAGTAGTAAAATTTGGAAGACTCTCCCTTCACTGGTTCTTTTCTGAAGATTATTAACAATGGGTACGGCCTTGCGCAGAGAAAGCATATTCCTGTAAAGAAAAGATACAATCCTAGATTGAAGAAACAGACGAAAATAATACATGCATGGGAAACTTCAGTAAAGGCCTTCTGTTTGAAAGCTGTTGAGAAGGAATTAAACATGATAAGGAGCAGCATGTAGGAGCCAATTTTCAAATGGAATTTTTTTAAAAATTTTGAATACATTTCCGTCGGTTTCGGCAGAAGGTTTTGAATAATTTGACCTGTTGCTAGCGGTACGAAAACTGAAAGACCTACTTGAAAAAGAACACGCCGATAAACATCTCTAACGCTACTCTTAATCGCAGGGTTTCCGAACTTGAAAAGTGCAGAATCCGTGAATAATTGAATAATTCCTGGAGTTACAAATCCTCCCAAAATGTTACCAATGAAAACTTCACAGAGGCATAAAAGATCATTGCCACCTGCCTGCCCTGTCATAATAACATTAGAAGCTACGGTAGTTGGTGATGACGCCATCAGTAAAAATCCAATTAGAACCCAGTCGTCCATATTCTTATTATGGGATTTCTTTATCGCACAACAAAATGCAAACACGATAGAAGAAGTAATAAAGAAACTTAATAAAATCACGGTGATATGAGCTCTCCAATTTGAAATTTCAGCGGCCAATTTCTTTGTTTTGGTGTTTAAACCACTGTTTAAAAAAATACACGCAACTGCTCCATAACCAATACTGTATTGGCCTTTGATCATACCACCATCTGAAGCAAAATTCGGGAAAAAATGTGCAAGCAATATGAAAATCGCTAAAACATAGAAGAACCATTTACTTTTCAGGTACTCCATCACTGGATGATTCCATATCTTGAAAAATTGGTCTCTTCCGGGCACCATCTTTAGGAAAGCGGCATAAAAAATACTTTTGGTTCCAAGTTAGGTACCTCCTATGATAATGATATCAACACTCTTGGTACATTTTACTTGATTTCTTTGGCTTATTTCAGTCTTGGTTTCTATTATTCTTGTAATATATATCAAAGTTCTTCAACTACAACTTCCGAAATTTTAATGCTCTTTTCAAATTTCGGCCCGAGGGCGATGAGCTGCGAAGACCATTCGGGACCATCAGCTAAGGTCAAAAGGTCGAAGGTTCATAAGTTCAAATTACCTTTGGGAGTTGATGGTCAACGAGGAGATGGATGCAATCTTATTCTAGCTATTGGGAAATCCTCTGAAGTCACTTTGCAATACTCTGTACTCATTCTTATTACAGGGAGTACCAAACTTCCTGAGAGCTATAGCAACATTTACAGGTTTGCCGCGGTTTGGAAGGCCCCCGACATACGCCTTCCAACAGATTTTCAATGACGCTTGCTCTTTTACCGTTCCTGTTCTTTATACTCATCTCATCTTATTGATAAAATGTATTACAAGAGCCCGAGAAATTCCAACATTTCGATCTGACCGATGTCACTCATGATATACAAATGCGAAGAAGCCTAAGTTAAGAACTTCCTATCGTGCCCATTACCTGGAAATGCCGTCCTATAATGCCTTTAGATATTCGCTTGTTACATTGACATGGATTCCTGTTATAATGACAATTAACGATAACATTTGCCATGTTGCGAAGATCGAAGGTTCATCGATGAGACCAACGTTAAATGTAAATGAAAGGTCACTATCCAGTGATTGGGTGTTCTTGTGGAAATTTAATTGCAAGAAATCATCTAATTTGAATAGGAATGATATTGTGCTTTTCAAGTCGCCAATGGATGCTAACAAAGTTTATTGTAAAAGGATTAAAGGTGTACAGTATGATTCTGTAAAAACACGACATCCATATCCACGTAATGTGGCTAATATTCCAAGAAATCACGTTTGGGTTGAAGGTGATAATGTTTTCCATAGTGTTGATAGTAATAACTTTGGGCCGATTTCTACTGGATTAGTTATTGGTAAGGCTATGAAAGTCATATGGCCACCATCAAGATGGGGGGCAGATCTAGAAATGAGTACCGGTAGACAAAACATTTTGACTTTTCGTGAATGAATTAATGAATCAATAAATTGAAACGATTAGTTTTTACCATCTAAAATCATCCTTACATTATATTGGATTCATCGATACTGAATGCTCAATTACTATGTAATATTAATGGAAAAGTAACGATAATAGTAATATTTTATAAAAGAACTAAAAATTGAAAGAAAAACAAAGGAAAAATGAAATAACACGAACGATTAATGCATTAGCAAATTGGGTATGTGTGTAGCAGGAACAAAAAAAAAAATTTGGTAGTGTCATGATTATCATTAAAATTATTCCATCTTTTCGTTTTCCTCCTCTAGCAAAATATTGTGAAAAAGGGATTTCTTAACAGGGTTTAATGGATTATTATTGTACTCCAAATCATGCTTGTTGTAATGACCAGCACCACCAACACCACCAACACCACCATTGTTCATTGTTGGGGTTCCAAATGGACCTGGTGGTGTTGTAAAAGTACTTTCACCATCTTCAAAACTGTAGCAAGATTCCAAATCCAATGCGTCGGTGGTAAGCATATTGCCAGCATTCAAATTAGGGCTATTCGCAAAAGAGATACGACTTGAAGAACATGATGATTCATCACTGCTAAGGAATGGACTGTTACCGTATTTGAGTAATGGATGTTTTGGTGGGGGTTCATATTTAAAAATTGGTGATGACATTGAATTATTTGTCTTTTGAGGATGTAATGGTTCTCGTGTCTGCTGTGATTGTTGCTTGTTAAAAATAGATGATGTCGATGTTGATATTGAAGGTAGACGGTTTAACGAACTGTTCCTCGAGACTAGCTTTTTAGAATCTTGCCTAAACCTATCCAATTCTTGATCTCTATTGTTTAAATTTTCAGTTGAATTCATTCTCACGTAACTGCAAGGATGACAGAGATGGGGACATCTATCGAAAAAACTTTTATAACCACCTTCTAGAATTAAAATATCTGGATAGAATAAGTTTGGGTATGCATCATAATTAAAGATACGATCACAATTTCTTAAATGCGATGCCATCAATGGACTTCTGTAAGCGCTGAATTCACAGTAAAAGATCAAAAGTGTTGGGAAAGGACGTACTTCTTGGATAAATTCCAGCTCCAAGCCTTCCCTCGAACAAATGCTTAATGCATTATTAATATGACCACCTCTAAACTCGTATTCGAACCTACAATCGATGACACAAAAAGAGTCATATTGAGGTTTATGGATACCGTGCTCCATAATGGTTTGTAACGTTTCCGCAGTAATTCTTGGATAATTATCAGAAGAACAATTTTCATCGTAAAAATGAGGAATTTGGCTGTGTGATAATCTAGATTCCATTGCCTTTTGTTTATTTTTATTGGTTTTAGCAGTCGGTGAAATACTATTTGACCTAGAGTGAAATCTAGGTTGTGGGGGTACAAAGAAATCTCTTGCTGGTGAATCCATTGTACTCATCTTGCGTAAACTTTCACCCATTTTAGAACCATTTCTCATTGACTTACGATCTTTACGATTTAAGTTTAGACTGCTATGCCTAAAATGACGACCCATTGACTTTTTACAGGGACTAACAGATGCAGAATTACACTTTCCATATAAAGATCTTGGCTGATGTAGAAATTCTTCGATGGTTAAATCTCTATCCATATAAAGATTAGTGTTATCACCATTAGCTTTCGTGTCCTTTATCAACGTGGAGACTCCCTTTTGTACTGCAGGTAATGGTGATGTACTATCACTTTGACTGAATCCAAATGGTGGTGAGAATGGACTCGAACTCCCATCTGGTATATCAAAATTCCTTACATCCATATCTTCATCATGACTTTGATCTAATTGTTCATATTCTTCTTCCTCTTCCTCTTCTTTGCCTGTGTCTGTACTCGTATCTTTATTAACATTCGTATTACTAGTTCTTCTCCTGGGTTTCAAAAACGAATGGATGTTCCTCAAGAATCCTCTACCACTTTCATCACTAAACTTACCACCATTATTCATCTTACGCATCAAATTGATGCTGTTATCATTACTTCCATCGTAAACGTCATACTCATTTGAACCACTGTTAGAAAACAATCTCACCATTATTCGGTTCCTCGAGTAAATCTCAGTATGAAATATGTATTCTAAGCCTTCTGTCAATGAACAACACAAACAAATGGTCAAAGGCAAACAAAATAGTTATGAAAAAATTTATCCTATCACTGGCTAAAGTGTTCTCTTGATATTTCTATGTGATATCTTATCTGCTTCAATTGACCACTTTTTGAAACTTTTTCAAAGATCTCATATACACAAACCCTAATACAACTATTATCTATTTCAATATCTTCCGGGTTTTTCCTTCAAAATGTGAAAAGCACCAAGCTAACTTCACCAACGCTACCAGAACGTTGCTAAGCAGCCTTTTAATCGATTGTAAAGAAGCTTCTCTTCTTTTTTTTTTCTTCCTCTTCGTTTTCGTTTCAAAAAAACAACTAGGTAAGAAATAAAAGAACGAATCTCTG
This sequence comes from Zygosaccharomyces gambellarensis, assembly GCA_030571545.1. Lineage (NCBI taxonomy): Eukaryota > Fungi > Ascomycota > Saccharomycetes > Saccharomycetales > Saccharomycetaceae > Zygosaccharomyces > Zygosaccharomyces gambellarensis. Next base: position 124,442 of record JAJLXU010000019.1, read on the forward strand.
TTTGAGGATCGTCCCTTTTAGATCCAATTTGTTTGCGAACTACACGACTCCTCTAAATAGATTCGAACTATTGGGTTTCTTCCCATAATGAAAAAGAAAAATATTTAAACGCGGCGCTCGCCAATTTCGCGATGAGCCTGGTGTCGATCACCTGGTTAATGCGTTGATTGTCAGTGAGGAAAAGATAAAAAAGCAAGAGAACCTTGCTGTTCTTGGGATTAACTGTTGTCGGCGTAGTTTAGATATTTTTCAATCAAATCTTCAGTTAGAACAGATCTATGCCTGTCCTGAGGTAAGGCATCGGCATTGCCATGATGGACTATGTAGTTTTGAAAATTTGAGATATCCTTTGAATGTGCCAAGCTGTTGCCTCTGTGAATCTGGTTATAATCCCTTGACGGGGAACCATCGTTATTCGTGGTGGGTGGTGTGGTCGTTGGATCTTCTTTGACTGGTGAATTGCCCATATGTATTAGAGCTTTCATCGGAGTGGGGATTTTAATTGGGGAACTTGAAGATGTTGAAATGCTAGTATTGGGTTGATGTCTATGCTGTTTTTTTGACCCGCTTGAATGCTGTGAAGTTAGATTTGCAGGTTGTGGACTCCTCTCTTGGATAATTTCTGGTGGTACGCTTAGTTGGAAGCTAGGTTGTTTACTAGGGACGCTCGTATCGTAATGGTTGTAGTCTTGCGAGTCTTCTGGTATACTCACTTGAAAGCTAGGTTGTGAATAATTGATAAAGCTAATATCTCTACTCGTCTGTCTGTCCGAATTGCTTGGTTGGCGAGAGTGAGTTCTCTTTGATAGTTCTGGTGGTGTCTTTAACTCAAAACTACCGTGAGAGGAAGGAATTTCTGAAAGTTCTGTACTCATTTGACGTGAGTGAACTGGATAGTCGTGGGGTTGTGGAAGATCACAAGTATCGATTCTTCTTGGCTCATCGTCGTAATCTAAAACTTCATCCGCGTCGTCGAGACCACTGCGTTCTGTACGCGGGCTGCTTAGTACATTTCCTATCATTCTATGGGAATTTTCATTGGATTTTGGAAGACCATATTCATCCACTCTACGAGGTTCACTTTCGAATCTTGATGGCGGGCTTTCCACTACGCCGCTACTACTCGGTGGTAAGCTCTCTTGGGTATTCAGAGGGCCGCTATCTTGTTTGAAAAGATCCGAAACTCGAACAGGTTCTTCGAAAGTTGATAATGAAGATTCTAAACTTGGTTCACTGAAGTCATCGTCTTGAGGTAAGGGACTAGGTCTTGGACTTGGACTTGGCCCACTGAAGGCGACATCGCTAGTTGGTATCACGTCTGTTGGTGAATTCATGTTTCCTGATGAATTCTTTGAGGTTGAAAGAATAGAATTCTTTTTATTCTTAGGCTTCTTCTTTAATTTTAGAAATTTAGCAAAAAACTTTTGCATGCCTGTGGGAAGCCTGTCAGTAGGTGATTTTTTGTCTACTGCCGCTGCCGCTGTAGTAATAGTTTTAGTTTTGTCTTGCCTTCTGGGAGGAGTTCTCTTGTATAGTACTTCCGATTCATACAACTTTTCTGTACTTATTCTAATTTGAGGATCCTTCTCTAACATTTTACCAATGATTAAGTCATTAATTTTATTACCGCTTAAGATATGTTTTAAGTCTTTGTGCATTACTTTGTGGTAGGTGTCAAACTCACTTTCACCGTAAAACGGGAGTTCATTGTATAGTAGCCCATATAAAGTTACACCGACCGACCAAACATCTAATTTGAATCCATCTCTAACGTCGTCAGCTCCTGGATTACCAAATTGGCATAATTCAGGTGCAATAAATGCTGGCGTACCAACAATTTTATTCAGTTCCACTTGGAAACATTCAGGAAGTGACTCATCTTGAAACGGCAAGGCTTGGGGTAGCAAAATTGCGCAACCAAAATCCGATATTTTCAATATTTTTTCCCTGCTATCAACTAAAATATTCGACGGTTTAATATCACGATGAATACAGCCTTGAGTTCTTAAATAAGCTAAACCTTCAGTTAAGTCCTGTAGAGCTTTTTCAACAAATGTCAAGACATTATTACAGCTTCCTAGTAACTGTGACCATTGTAGTGGGATTTCATCACTAGAATTCCTTTTCCATTCCAACTCTCCCAAACTACACCATTCGTTAACAATCCAAATTGACCTACTCACAGGTGAATCTAGACATTTCTGTAACTGAACCACGTAATTCGAACGTAACTTGCTGAGGATATAAATTTCCCACCGACATTTCTGTACATTCATCATCATTACTGCTTCGTCTCCCGTAATACTATAACCGCCACCCCGTTGTCTCCAAAGTTTAATCTGTCTCATTGTCTGATTCATTGAATATTGTTGACTATTCCATGGTTTCTTTGCAATACTTTTAATAGCGAATATGTTGTTTTGAAACCGAGCTTTATAGACCTTACCAAATTGACCATACCCTATTGACGAACCTAGGTTAAACTCATTTATATTACGGCGACTTTCATTTTCAATTGGCGATATTAATGGTTTGATATGACTAACAATAGACTCTACATTTGACTCAATAATTCCATGGTAAGTAGGCTTTAACTGTGATGAGGATTCCCTTGACAGACTTCGCGTTGACTCACATTCATTCAAGGCTGGTGGTGGTGGTGAAAAAGCCCATTCAGGTATCAGCGTTGGTATAAGCAGCCGCCCAGACATAATCTCATGTAAGTTAAGTCTAGGAATATAGCTTTACAATTGTTCAAACGTTGACACCTTGGTTGTATATACACATGTGTTTGTATATGTTTTTTTTTTTTTCAACCCATCTCATCTCTTCAATTTCCAATTCGACGCGAACCGGAACCGAAAACAATACCAGAAAACAATACTATAATAGCTAAAATAAAAATAAAAAATAAAAATAAAAAGTAAAAATAAAAAATTCTTAAAAATACAAAGAACAATCGAGGTCCCATTTTATTTAAGCCCTATTCTCTATCCAAATTCGTTATCGTCAGTCTTGTCATAGTTACTCATCCCCTCCAGTATCCAAATCTCTATCTACTACGCACGGCATAACAAGAAAATAAGAACAGGAGAAAAAAAAAAATTAGTTGATTGATCAAAAATCACCATGCTTCTTATGCGTCTTCAGATGCTGCGAAAGATTATCACTCCGACTGAACTTCTTTTCGCAAAACATACAAGCAAATGGTCTTTCACTCGAATGTACCGATCTGATGTGCCTCTTCAGATGTTCGCTTCTACGGAAAGCCTTGGTACATTCCTTACACTTGAAAGGTTTTGCATCCTCATCAGAAGCACTCATTGGCGTAATAGATCTGCTGGTATTCCTGCTCCCACTTGATGATTGGTTATAAGAGCTAATACCACCGTTTCCGTTGTTTACTGTCATGATATTAGCTGTCGACCTCCTCCTTCTGGCTGCCGTCGGTGCAGGCATCGGTTGTGGGTGACGCTGCTCGTACTCTTGCTTTTGTTGATGCTGTTCTACTGGTGGTGGTGGCGGTGGTGCAGCAAGCCCAAATGAATCTTGTTGCTTTACGTTCAAATTCCCTTCTTGTGGTGGTGGAGACAGCTCTGCTGGTAACACCAGTGGTGATGGTATATTATTGACAGCTTCAGCTACAGTGGGAGACTCACGCATAATAGCCTGCGGATCAAGAGACAAATCGTAACTGTTATCATTATCGTTAGCCCCGTTTCCTGTAGTAGCCACTTTAGCCGATGCCGATGCATTGTCTGAAAGAACCATTGATGGATTAATAAAATCTTGGTTGGGTTGTTTCAAAGGATTAGTAGCATTACCGGGAGTACCGCCGTGAGAACCCCCATGTCCATTGTTGGTGTTAGCATGTGAATCGACATTAGCATTCCCATTGCTGTTGTCATTTCCGTCGCCCATAACTGCTTTTGGAGACCTTGGTGAGACCAATTGATCCAAATTCGGCTCCGAATGCAAACTCTGCTCGCCATCATGAGTCTTGTTATCATAGGGCGAAACCAGCTTCAAATTCGAAGATGGGGCTCCATTTTCATACAGTTTGTTGAACAAATCCGTATTCAGAGACCCGTCCAAAACCGACATCGAACTCCTCTGCGGCTGCTTCTTAAAACCATGCCGCTGCGATGGCGGTGCTACACCAGGTGCACTGTTGGTGAAGGAATTCCGTCTTAAGTTCAAGTGATATCCGTTAAGAACGTCTGCCAACTCACTGTCAATCCCTGTAAACGCAGTCGTGCGTCTCCTAGCCTTTGGGTTATTTGGCAGATTCCAAAAATCCACCGAGTGTGAAATCGAACCCCTAGAGTCTGTAATTTCCGGCAAAGGCGAAGCTATAGCCTCCTGCAACGGGCCCTGGGTGTCGTTGTTTAAGAGCATCTCATTAGAGACATAGTCATCTAACAGAGAGTTTAGACTGGGCTGTGAGTACGGATCCGGCCCGCTTAACTCCCCATTTGTTGGACTCAATCCAACCGTGTCCATGAACAAGTTGTTATTCAACAGATTCGGGTCAAGCCCGTTCTCGTTGTTGACTTCATTTTCATTGTTACCGGAGGCACCTACGCTAGAAGTAATACTGTTATCCACCATGGATGCTGGCGTTGACAGTGGCATCTTGGTCATTTCCAATCCTTCCAAAGGTGATGCTTCTAGCGAGTTCCGTTGTGTCTCCGACTCCCGCTCGACTAATGCCGAATTCGACTCGCTGCCTTCTGTAGAAGAATTACCTCCTCCTTTACTTAAATCAAGTGACAGCGAAGTCGCAGTGTTAGTCCTGGAATCCACCAGCAAATCTTCCGGTAATATATCCTTTGATAATATGTCACCTAATTCACCAGTAGAAGTTGCATTAGCATCTCCTGCTGGCGTCAAGTCAAAATCCTGGAATGCTTCACTCATAATCCTTCTAAATTGCTTCTCGGTTTCTTTAACCTTTTCTAATGTTCTTGCCGTATTGTCTTCCCTTTTATAAAATATTGTCAACCTCTTACTCGCGACTGCAAAAGTTTAACCCTAAATATGAAAAAAGTGTAAGTTTGGCGAGAACGTGAGGTGAGAAAAGAAGCGTATTGGACTGGTCAGAACTGGTCAGAACTCTATGTTCCTACTGGCCCTCCCAACAGAAGCTTCGGTCTGCGATTACGAAGACCTAATACATCACCATTGTTTTACCCATCACGTTAAATACCTTTAGGTGCTGTTAAATACCGTACATACTAAAGGTGTATGTGGAGGTGTAATCCGTCCCCCTACAGGGCATCTCTGCTTCGTCCACCGTCCAGACACTTGATTACACACCGAAGTTGGGATAACCCTTACATAACGACAAGCCCAGATGAATTTTCATGAACGTTAACGAATTTATTTAACAATCTCAAGGCCCTCGTCTAACAATATCGGCATCCCATGCTAAAGTCACTACAATAGAAGAAAGGCGGAGAGAATAACCATGTTACAAGTCCAATAGGCACTGAATCTTTACGGTGCAGACCTTTTAGCATACGTTATACAAGTGACGCAAACTGACCATTCAAACTATGTGAGATTATGTAGCTGTCTATAGTTCATTTCAATTAAAAAAAAAAAAAAAAAAAGGCCAGCCGTGGGATTTTTGACTCGTTGTAGGGTCTACATTGCATTGATTAATCGGTATTAACGGCAAAAGCAAGGTGGGGAAGGATTTTCTTCCTTATGCCGATCCATCAGGGATCGAACAGAGGTGGTGTGAAGTGCGAACGGCTATGCCGGATTCTCGCCGATACCTACCAGTCTTGGTTAGTATACATTCACGGATGGATATATGCCGTAAACGGCTTAATCTGAAAAGGTTTTGGTAAGAAGAGAAAAAAAAAAAGCAGATAAAGTAAATATGACATGAAAATGTAACTGGCGGTTCATGGCCAGAAAGGCGAGCAGCAGTGAAATTTGAAACTAGGATAGGCCACTTTTGTTCTAAAAGCAAAACTGGGTTTCTCTGGTGATTGTCTTCAGGGAAGCACCGGAGAAAAAAGGGATGGAAGGAGGAGTATGATGGCTTTTCGTTCAGTCGGCTGGCTAAGAGCTGCCGCTCTTGTTTTGTTGTGCTGATGCAACGTAAATCTCTTCCTCTTGTTTGATATTTCAGTGAAAATAAGAAAAAGAGGGGAATAAATTTGGGGTAGATGACATGGGTTACAGTGGACTGTGGCTGCAAAAAGATGGTTGCTGTGAGATTCGAACTCACGCATCTTACGATACCTGAGATTTCCTTACGGTTTGGTCCGCAAGTAAGAGTCGAACTCTTGAATCAGGCGCCTTAGACCGCTCGGCCAAACAACCGTGGGAGGATACACGGATGTTGCATAACTGGGCCTTGGTCGAGGTTTAGTGGGATCATGTGCGGGGTAGTTGTACCGCTGAAGTCTTCCCTATAAGAATCACCAGAAAGGGATTTGGACCCAAGGTGTACACTAGGCGCCTGGTGCTCGGATGGAAGACACCGGGACAGTAATGGAGTGCAAGAAGACTCTTTAATTGTCCATATAAGACGTCTACTAGCTCTTATACGTAGTATCTGTAGTTGTAATCGATATTGGTTACAGCAAGAGGCTGCCATGAAACAGGTATGATACTAAACGGCTACTAATAAAGTATAACCAATCAATGAAGTTCTGAGGGAAGTTCAGATAAACTAATATATAAGAAGGTCTAAAATCTAGTCAGATTCAAGATATAGCTTAGTTACAGCAAGACGAGCAATTGGTGATTAAAAACACTTATTATTGGTCTAATATCTACTTTCACATGAGTAACTGGGCCTTGGTTGATTGTAGAGGCTGTCGTAATCAGGTTTCCGATAGGGTTCATCTGGATCGTGTGTAAAATAGTTACATCGCTGGAACTCTGGCCTGTAAAGATTGTTAGCAAGGGCTTCGAAACATTGACTAATAGGATTATTATATACCTTATGGTTTGTCGTTAAACTTCGTCGACAACACCACAGTCGTTGCGCATCTCTGACATATGTAAAAGCGTCTAAAACACAATTATTCACACTGGAAGTTTGGTAATTCATGCAGAAGACATTGGAAATAATGACAGACTATAAGGCTTTATTGTCAATATAAGACATCTACTAGCTCTTATACGTATTATTCGTGGCTGTAGTAGATACTGATTAAGACATTTGGTAGCGCCGTTATAGGATTATTGGTGAAAGTAATTATGGGCGGACTTTTCAACTTTTTATTCAGCTCCAGAATATCTCCTACTGATGAAGTCGAAAGCTTTGATGGGACTTTTTTCTCCGATAGATCCGTCAGGAAATGCCGCCCGTTGGTTTACAGATCATACAAGAGAATAATCTTATAATGTGAACTTTGAAAAAAACTTGGAGGAACTTACAAAATGTTATCGGGATCTTCGTGCTCCTCAAAAAGCTGTACAACAATGGTGGTTGCTAACAGAAGATAAGAAAGACATCCAAACTCACTATCGACGCTTTCTTCGCGCATTGGACGACTTCACTATAGATATCCGTCCTGGACTTGAAGGTTCGCAATCAACAATGGTTTCCTAAGACGTTAGATGATACAGTTGATCTAGCTATGGGAGCCGGGAAGCGAATTGAGGTCTCTTCTGATGTACTGACTGAATTTGAAACTGGGCCTCAGAAAGGAGGAAGATCTGATTAAGAAAATAATAGCAATGCTAACCATAAACGCTTCAGATTAAATGAAAGAGCTAGGTGTTTTAAATGCAAGAAACACGGCCATTATGTGTCAAACTATAATATTAACGGAATTAGAGTAGGAAGGGTTCTAGACTACGTTTTAAGGAAAATGATGGTCTAATGCGTCAGGAGGAAGTCTTCTGTTAAGTATGGGCTCGAGCAAGAATAAAAGATGGGAACGGTGAGAAGAGGGTTCCGAAACCAAGCAATTTTGCTGACATGTTGAGGGATCAAACAGATCGAGAGGAGGTATCCGACGCGCCAGAGGAACTTAGCGGTAACGATGGGTAGCCCGTCGTAGAGGGGTCGAGATAGTAGCAAGCATATAGGATTATGAAAGGCGTTCCCGAGAAATAGATCGCAAAAGATCTGAACACTCTCAATAGAGATAGGGAACTTGTCAATCGTATAATGGAAACCCCCGTCCGATCCGAGAGAAGCTACACTTGGAGGGCAAACAGTCAGGGACTTTAATCGAAAGCCGGAAAGTTGGTGGATCCGAACGACAGGATTTAGTAGAAATTCATTTTGGTGGGCATAGTAGATATTTACTTTCCGGTTCGAACCCAGTAGAGCGAGGAATTTTTCTTGAGCCTAAGGTGGGCGGGCAATGCATGAATAAGAGGAAGAAAGAGACAAAGCCAGAATCTCTGAGAGGCATCAATGGGTTCATTGTGGGAAAATGAGTACCTACGCAGCTGGATTCAAGTGCAATGATATCCTTTGTGAATGAGCAGGTTGTTCGAAAGTTACAACTAACGCTTAGCCCTGTGAAACAGAAGATAGTGGCGACTATAAAGGGTGCGGTGGTGTATTTCATGTCATAAAATAGAAAAAACAGGAAAACCAGAAATTATGTTCAAAGACATCCATGAATATGAGTTACATCAGAGGAAAAGTGCGATTGGCGAAGTAAGTCATGAATCGCGTTAAAAGGTGGGACAAGGCTCCCGAGACGTCCACTGTACAGGATATCTCCCAAAAATGGATGCTATTGGTGATGAAATAGCATGAGGGCTCATTGAGAAACATTTCATAGTCCCTTTCAGAGCGCCCTGTACTTCGCCGATTGTTTTGGTGCAAAAGAAAATACTTATTTGTTGTGTTCCGCTTACAGAGAGTGAAACAATATTACGGTTGAAGAAGCATTTATACTACCTCTCTTTGATGTACTACTGGAAAAGATTGGAGAAGCAAAATGGTTTTTCACGATTGGTACATTGAATAGTGGATATCATCAAATCATGTAGATGGGACGGACTGAAATAACAGAGCCCATTACATGTGAAGTAACATACGAATAGAATGATTCCATTTGGGTTTATTAATTTCGCAAGCACTGCTATGAGAGGAGTGACTTACTTGTTTAGATATCTCCCATGTGTGAGCGCGTATCTAGACGGGCAAAACTTTGAACGATTGCGAGTTACAGAATGTAGATCTGGTTATATCAGTACGATTTTTTGAGGAATCAACGAAGCACCAGACAACCTCAAACAAGCATTATACAGAAACTTAAAGAACTCTTAGGAGACCGTACCGAATAGAATCGGCGTATCATGACAGTGAACACTCCTTGGTTACTTTAGAAGCTAAAATGCCAGAAGATTTAATAGATCATCAGATAAAGATCATACAGATCACGCGTAATATAAGAAGTTATTTCTGAGGCTCTCCGACATGTGATAATCATCAGGAAAAATGCTGAGGCATTGATCGATAATGCTGCCATCTATCTTATGGTTTTCTATGTGCTTCGTCGATGGCACCAGCACAGTCTTCCAGCTCTAACTTACACGAGAGTCATGAATCCGAGATGTATACTAGGCGTTTAATTCTCATACAAGATAATAAGATCGGTAAGACGCAACAAGGTTGTCGAACTGTCGAACATAAGGCATTCTCCCGGCTCTTGTATATATTGCTCGCTATTTCAATCCATATTGGTTACAACAAAGATTTAGTAGCGTGCGCCTGGCTAGGCATTTGATCGTAAGGCGAAGAGTGGCCTGTGCTTAGAAGGAACTGGGGGGTATGACTGTTGTTGGTGGCCACAACACAGGCTTCCCGCTGCACTACGTTCTTTTAAAAAAGAGCCAAAACAGTGTCTGTTCACTGCGTTCACAGGGCCCAGCATTGCGAGCAACAACTGTTTTGGTTCTTTTTTAAAAGAACAGAGGAAAACCTGGTTTGAGAGATAGTCGTTGGAATTGGGAATTCTTCGCTTTAGCGGTCCGATCCCTCGTACACAAGAGGCAATTAACCCAAGACATGCCCGGTACTCTTACAGAAGAAGCTTAGGAATCTATGATCTACAAGTACTAACCGGGTGTCTGTTGTAAGTAGTCTACTAGTCCTTGTATACCAGTTGTAATAATAGTCCATATTTGTTAGAATACTTCACGAGAATTAGAGTTTTCGCGAGGGCTTTAACAGAAAAGCAGGTTCTTACAATGTAGCAAGGACCGGCTCATACAGGCTACCAGTGTCTCCTTGGTGGGATTCTTAAAAACTTGGTTCTCTGTTTCATCATAACAGCTAGAGAACAGTCCTAAAAGCCAGATTATTATAGACAGGTTAGCACGTCTGCTACTCTCTTCGTGATCTATACAGTTGACAGACACGCACATTAGACAACATATTTGTGGGTAAGTATGTACCTCGCTCGTGTGCTGATTCCTAAGCTTGTCTCTTTCTTTTTTTTTTTTTTTTTTGTAATTGTCTCATTGGCGGCTACTTATCGTTCCCTGTTCAGGATCGAACACGCGTTTCATTGTGAAAGTCTCGGGTTCGATTCTTGTCCTACGACTTGGTGTTCTCGTTTAGGCGTGCTGCTGCAAGAAACGCAGCGAACTACACGTATCTAGACCATAATCATATATCGAGATCTGTAGCGCAAGGATTGGGCGGTACTGGAGGGCTGGTGCAGAATTTTTTTTTCGTTGGTGCTTAGTAGTTATGTCACGTGCTTTCTCTCGTTCAGCCCTTTTTTTTTTTTTGTTTGTTTGTTTCCTCTGTTTCTTCCCTCTCTCCCTTTCTTTCCCATACGAGCCAAAATTTAAAACTGGTCGAACTTTCAACACTTGTTCCCCGGTAGGTCCTGGAGGGAGCCAAGTAGCATCTGAAAAGAGGTAAAGGAATATTTGGACAGCTTCGAAATCTATTCATGCAAGGTGGAATCAGGAGGAAGAGGGATCTTTTGCCCAGGTACAAGAATGGTGCAGGTTCCAAAAGAAGGAATGGGTATCTGACGACGCCCATGAAAAAGATACTGGTTTACTGTTCGATACTGGTAGCGTTCTTTGTTATGGTTAGGTTTGCTTATTCTGATGTCAACAAAGAGACTGAGTACGAGTTGGATCAGGCAGCACCTTCTGTAGAGAGACTGACGGCAGCAGCAGCTGCAGCCGCAGCTGCGTCGTCTGAAGACAAGGAAAAATTAGAAATGGAGAAAGTGGGTGCTTCAGGAGCACAATTCAACAATGAAGTTGCATTGCAGCAAGAGGTCAAGAATCTCGAGAAGGAGTATAAACCTGGCGGTGCTGCTGGTGGTGCTGCTCCGGCTCCTCCTGCTGCACCTGCAGGTGCAGCAAATGGCGCCGCTGGCGTTGCAGCTGCTGGGGTACATGGGGTACCTGCTGTAGCGGAACAGAAAAAACCTGAAAAGCCGATGAGACCACCTCAACAACTATTGCAACAAGGTGCTGGGGCTGGTCCTGGGGCTGGTCCTGTAATTCCTCCTGCAAACGAACCGAATGCTGCCGCGAGAGCTGCCGCCGCTGATCCAGAGCATAAATTCCCCAAAAACGTCTAAGATCGCATACTACAATTTTCCATTATATAGACATAAACCTTCTACTTCCTTTTCTTTTTTTTTTATTGTTCTAACATTAATCGTCTTTATTTTCTGTTCGTTTTTTTTTTTTTTTTTTTTTTTTTTTTTTTTTTCACCTGGGATATATACATCTATTCAGTCATTTGATATTGTTGCGTAAAGCATCCCTACGTTCTTGCCAGATGGATTTACCACTGCATGCACAAACTTGCTTGTCGTTTTCCCAAACTCCTGCACTGCGGGCAATGACACCGCAGTATTCATGTTGATCAGATTTCCCCGTTGTATGATCTTCAGCCGTAGTGACGACAAAACTGCGTCCAATCATTTCCCAAACTGATACGGGTATTTTTAAGAAGGCCTGGCCACTGTAAAGTTTTGGGTCCAAATCACTTGGTTCGTTACAATCAATGGGTTCTTTAAAACGATGCCATATTGCACCAGTACTTGCCGGTCCTCCAGAAATGTCACCATCCTCACGAACACTTGCATAATACTTGCCTTTGTATGGAACACCATTTAAAGTTACGTCGAAAAATGTTTTCTTATCACCAACCTCTACAATACGTGCAAGTCCCCTAACAGGTGTGTCCCTGCTGAAATCAATTTTTTCGAAAGTTTCCAAGATCGATACTGCCGATGTATTTGGTTGGCCAGTGCCTCTTATAATGGCATCCCTACCGCATCTTTCTAATGCTCTAATGATACTCGAGGGTGGTGCACTACCATTGACACTCATCATTTGTTGTCTCAAGTCAAAACTCAGCTCTTTAATGCCTGGTATGGTGCTCAAGCAGTTCCTTATATCATTGGTACAACCTTGACAATGCATAGGAACCGCATAAGTGGCGTCAAATACATCATCACTGAAATCATTGGCAGTCATAGCGGCTCTCTTCTTGTTTTAAGCTACAGGGCTGGAAATAAATACTTGGTGTCAATTCTTTATAGTGATCTATTACTAGGGTTGTTCTTTATATTAGAGTTTAAACTATTCTTTACAGTGCTAGAGTTCAGCTTATATCGCTGACAAAGCGGGTCTTCACAGTATGAAGCTTTCAAAACCCAAACCTCCGCTTCGTATACAAATAAGCTGTATATGCCATAACGACCATAGTTGCAAATATACCACAGAACCAAGTCAAGTCGTGTCTCTCTTGACCTGGGACTAAGACGTTCATCCCCCACAGACCTGTCATGACGTTCATTGGCAAAACAACTGTACCCAGGATGGTAATTTTACCCAAAACGTCGTTCATGTCGTTGTTCACTTTGGTCATATCGATATTGATTTGGGCCAAATAATTGGAATGAGAACGGCTCAACAATTTCTCATAGTGGTTTAACGACGACACCATGGTTATAATGTGGTCTTGGATGTCACCCAAGTACATACCAATTTCTGAACGTGGTGCAACATCCCAACGTTCATTGCAACGTTTAGAAAACCCTTTTATCACATCTGCCTTAGATCCCAACAGCCGTAAAACGCTCATTACACGTTTACGACATTCGCCAATGCGTCTTAGCATATCACCTTTCTTCTTCCAACGAATAATGTTTTCATTAAATGTAGATTCGCCTGTAGAATGAGATCTTGTTAATCTTGAGCTATCTGAACGGGATCCATAGGTTACTGTTGAACGACGTGAAACCCTATCAAAGGGGAACGATTCGTTATCGGAATCACTGTCATCGCTATCATCGCCGGAATCGTCACTTGAGTCATCAGAACTATGCATTCGTAAAATAGCATCTTCAATGTCATAAACCTCATCTTCAATCAACTCTATCATAGGGGCAAAGGCATCTGTAATGTCATCGATTAAAGCATAGGCAATCCAGTCTGAACTCACGTTTAGATAATCTTTCAATAGTCTTGCCCTCCTTCTTACATTTATTGGATGAGGAGTTGGTGCAAAATGGAATGTTAAAACGCCTGTCTTGAACACGATGATGTAAACGTTCAATGGCTCCAATTCACCTTCACGAGGTTTGTAACGATCACCAGATTTCCTTTTGTACCTTTGCTTTTCCTCTTTCTCCCTCTCCGTCCTGCGGCGTCTTTCACTGGAGTTAGTTATAGTTCGTGTTGCTGACGATCTACGACGACGACGAAATATCGATTGTAACCAACCAGGTTGACGTTTGCCTGAGTGTTGAGACTTCTGTAAACTTTCATGTTCACCTAAGGGTGATGTTGGATCTAATTGCTGCATTTTTTCCTTTCTACGACGGGTATGTTTTTCAGCGACGACATCAAAACTTCTAAAGGATACCAAATAATAATCTCTAAATAATTCCACTTTTTCACGAGCTTCACCCAAAAAAATGTCTTCCGTAGTCAAAGGGTGGATCCCAAAGGCTTTACTTAAAACTTTCATTTCTTCCTCGGTGGGATTTAGAACATCAAGCCAGAATGGTTGCACATTTTCCAATTCTGAAGTAGTGGCCCCCAATGAGTTGAGTGCTCTGCTATTGTTATAAGGATATTGATTAGATGGTGTGCCAGTTTTGGAAGTATTCACAGACTTCTTCGAAGATGTATCAGTGTAGATAGGAGCAACAAACAATTCTTCGAATTTTTGGCCTGGTTGTAAAAGACCTGAAATTGTTGGTGAATGGACTGTAGAATCCAAATCCACACGGAAATAAGTAAACCTAAAGTGTTCAGGATTATTGTTGACAATATGCGGTGGATATTGGATGTTGCGACCCACCAAGAAATTATCACGCATCTTGGAATTGTCATCTCCTGGTTTTGTGTGGTCTTTCAAGGTTTGATAAGATGATGACATCAAAGCCTGCTTTCTCAAATGCCAAGGTGCTAACTTTCTTGGTCTCAATCTACCTCTTCTCAACTGTTCGGCTTCATTGACTTTTCTATTCCCCAATTCTGGCACATCAATACTAGTTACGATAGGTTTAGAAAAGTAAATTCCATCGTTGTTGTTCTGTGGCTCCTCATCGGGCTCGTCTTCATCATCGTACTGGAAATGGAAGTCTTCGGCATCTTCTAAAGCCTGTTTCCTTAATTTATCAGTCTCCTCCTTAGAAAATTCCTCTAAGACGGAAACATCAGGCCAGACCGTGCTCTCTGGACTATTTTCATGTTCCAGATAAAGACATACATCATCTAATGAAGAACTATCTGATGAACCCCTCGAAGTTGGACGAGAATTGTAACCGTCAGCCGGCGAGCTATTTCTTCTAGAACTGTTAGGCGAACCACCTTTTGAACTCGAGCTCTTCTTGTCTTTACCGTTAACATGTTCCATAAGTTCATCCACATCGATAACTACATCATCGTCAGCTAAAGTGTTTTTTTTACGAATCCTCGTTGATTTATTGATTTTACTACCATGAGGAATCGCACCATAATTGTTGCGTTTTGCCCAATCTTCTAATTCTGATGGCGGCATCATAGCTAATCTGGTCTTTGACGCTTCATCCGTATACTGACCAAAACCATAATTAGCAGGTAAGGAAGACCTATGATGAGATGATGATGATGATGGCTGTCTTGCTGAAACGCTTTTTGATCTATCACCAGATATATTTTCTAATGTTGGTCTGTGATCAATAAAATTATCTTTATCAGTATTAACCTTAGCAATGGTCGAATCATCTGCTTCATGTAGTAATCCCCAAGAATCGGCCTGGTCAAAATCCGTTACTGCAGTTTCACCACCGCTTGTACGAACCCCATTATGGATTTTAGATGATTTCTTATTCTTTCGTTCATCAGGCTGTCTTTTCCAATGATGCAAAAGATCATGTTCAAATTGTTTTGAGCCTTCAGAAGAAGACCTACTTGTCTTAGGTGACAGCAGTGGCTGCGATTCAGGCCTCATGTCGTCACTCATTTTGTTCTACTAATGTTATGTAACGTATCTTTTTTCCCCTTTTTTTCAAAGAAAGAATAGACCCTAGCAGATTATTTCGAACCTAGTTTGCTCATTAACCAACACTGAGAACTCACTTGAATAGCTCTTAATCTTGACTCGATACACTTTCGTTTGTAAGAAGAGTAAAACTTTTGCTCAACGTTTTCTCTTTTCAACTTGTAGAAACCCCGAGAAAGTGATATCAGATGCAAATTGCGTACAGCGAAAAGATGAACTGAACTAAGGAAAAGAATTAAATTCAATTGAAAATTATATGTTTCATACTATCTATGTATAAAAGTTTGGAAATATACCTTTGATGCTAAAATTTCAGAGTCAATCATTCCTCTTCACTTACATCGTCATCAACCTTATTCATCTCTTCCTCTAGATTCTGAACAAATTCTTCATCAGAGGCATCTTCATCTTGAGCCGAAGTCGATGGTAGTGGCACTGATTCTGATTCAGGTGCAGACTGCTGCTTCTGTTCTTGTGGTTCCGCTTTAGGTTCCTGCCTTTTCGATGCACCAGGTATAACAAGAGTAGCATTTGCTTCCCTTTCGTCATTTTTCTTCTTCTCTTCTTGAGGTAAGAGGGTTGGGGGGGCAGGTTTCTTCTTCTTTTTAGGCGACTCATCATCGCTACGATTATTGGAAAGAGTTTCCTTTTCCTTAACATTTTCCTGTCCAACACCATCATCCTCTTCATCTGAAAGTAGACGAACCGTCTTCGTACGAGGTCTCTTTGATCCTAATCTTCTCAATGCCTCATCGATATTCAATCTGTGCTTCAATAATTCATCGTACAGATCTTCTGTTAATGAAATCCCCTTCTTACCAGGTCTCATGTCACCAGTAGACGTATCCATGTAATACTCACGAATATCAACTAAATTCATATTACGAAACTGTCTAACCGTAACTCTTTTGTTTTTCCCCAAATCAAAAATGGCATCTGATGGCGTAATACCACTTGATCCTGCACTACCACTTGAGCCAGCTGATCCTGATGTGCTGCCATCAAATCTCTTACGGTTTCTGTATCTGTTGTAGTAAGACATGTTCCTCTTCGTTTATGGCGTTTGCACCGGGCAAGCTACCAGTTGGGCACAGTAAAAAAGAATACTGTGGTAGTAGTCAACCTAGATTCTAATTAAGTACTTCTCAAACCAAACTGAAAGCCATCAACGTGGGATCAACAATTTTTTCTTTGAAAGATCTACCAAGTAAGAAACGTAGTCTTCTGCTATATATCCGTTCAAACAGCCTGTTTCGCCGTAAGGTGTCACCTGGTCATCAGATCAAAACTTTGAAAAATTCAGAGGAGCGTTACCCTGTATAATGCGGGTAATACCCTGTATATCAAGTACATCCGCTTGGGCGGCTAAGTGAGGTGGATTTGGTTCCAGTATGGTCTCCTGGGGCCCAAAATTGTGGTTGTTTGGCATCAATTGGGCAAGAAGAAATTTCAATATTATATCACGTGATTTGGATTTAAGAACTACAGCTCTTCTTTGAGAGAGCTTGTGGTTGTCGTACTTATTTGAGAGTCATCTTCCACCAGGAATTTTGTTGTCAGGGCGCTATTTAGCTCACTATCTTTTACCTTGCTGTGCTTTCATGATAATGAACCAGCAAGGTATGGTCAAGAGGATTTACAGAGAGCGCATTTTAAATTTATAGACTAGATTGACCCTAGTAGTGATGGAGATGCCATGGCAAGATGGAAGCAGTTCTGTGGTGTGCTTTTAGGTATCGTTTTTCGAACTCTTGGTGTTCGACTTCTCTTGCTGTGCACTTTCGGCATATAAAGGCGAATTGAAGTAGGGATAGAGTTACTTACCCTTTAACATAAAACTACCTGGAAGAATAATTTGTAGAGGAAACAGGACTAGGAGTTCCAGAGAGTAGCGAAAACATGAGTTTATATCTAAGTGCATTATTCGCATTGTTGACAGTTGAAATGTCAATTTTATTTGTGGTGGTTCTACCACTGCCATTTAGAGTTCGGAGGAACCTTTACAGCTTGTACTACAAGTGGACTTCCAATCGTAAGGTGCAAACGGCTATTTACATCTTTGCGGGACTAGTGAGCATTCTGTTTGTCGATTCATGGAGAAGAGCTCAATTCAGAGTGTGGTTATATCACTACCAAAAGCAAGGTGAAGACATTGACGACAACAATCCAGTTACTCCTACGCAGGCATTAGCATCGAGAGCCTACAGTCAAAGAAACAGCTACATCTCAGGTTTTATTCTGTACTTTTTAGTCTGCATTCCTGCTGTATTTACAATTATCAGAAGATTGATCAAGTATCAAAACTTGATTAACAATTTGGAAGGCAAACCAGTTCAGAATGCGACACCTGGTACTCAACCTACTGCACCTGGTAAGGATAAAGGTTCAGCAGTCGAGGATTCTTTGTATAGTGGGTCGGTCACTGATCAACGTGAAGTTGATCATTTGAAACATCAATTGGAAAAGAAGGAAGTTAACTTGAAGGCAGTTCAAAAGCAAGTTCAAAATTTGGAAAGTTATTTCGATCAGCAAAATGACCAGAAAAATCCAAATGCTTCTGCAAATGAGAAGAAAGATTTATAAACCGATTTACGTACAACTGACCTAAGTATTTGATTATTCTTTGTTACTATCTTTATTATTATTGCCATTATTACTAGTCTTTAGTTGATAGTTCTGGATGGTGGATTCCAGACGACCAGAGTCCATTCATATGGGACCCAAAGATCGACTTTTGAATGAATGAAACCATCTCTCTGTCTTTCTTGCTCAATTCTCCGTTATGGTGCAGTACAGTCCAATAACTTTCCAGAGCAACCTTTAATTCCCCCATGTTGCTGACACCGATAACGGTCGCACCTTTGTTTAACCATTCTGCAATTGCAAATCTAGTGGCCAAATCCGCTAATTCAACGCCCAGCTCGTGACAGTATTCAGCTGCCTTTCTCGCCAATTGCCGTAATTCTTGTGAGCATGGATGGAATGGTCTTGTTCCTTGGGATCTGAGCAAAGACATACTTAAGATAGATCCACTGTTGATCATTTTCAATTGGGCTTCGCGTTTCCAATGAGGCCAGTAGTCGTGTAACCTTGTATTTTGCAAGTTCAAGTTACAGTAAGATAAGACTGCATCTAAAGCTCCAATTTCGGCTTCATTGTTAGCGCAATGCTTTGTCAAATGGTACAGATAATCAATTGGGTATCCGGATAACCCAAAATTTTTGATAATGCCTTCAGTTTTCAATTTCTTCAATTCTTTCAATGCTTCCAAGGACTGTTGCATGGGGACGAATTCCACATCATGTAAGTAAACTAAATCCAAATAATCAGTCTTCAATCTTTCACAGGATCTTAAAACGCTGAACCGGACGTGGTCTCTGGAATAGTCGAATTCATCCAACTGAATCCTACCAACCTTTGTACAAATGAAGTACGAGTCGCGTGGGAATTCGTTTCTAATGTGTTCTAAAGCGTTACCATAGAAAATTTCGCTTGGGCCATAGTATGGCGATGTATCTATAGCTCTGATACCATTCTTAAATCCATATCTTAACATGTCAACCAATGGAACCTTGGTTGGGTCGTCATTGTACTGGGTATTAACGACAGCCCCACCGAGAATCAAGGGTGGTAACTTTGTGATGTCACCATGGTCAACAGTCATATAACTAGCCTCATCGCTAGTCATGGTTACGTCCTTTCGTATCTCCTTTTTTGTTTTTGTTTTTCTCTCTTTCACATCAAAAATATCCAAATTGGATTATCTAAACATCTCGAAGACCTCTTAATCACATTTTAACATTAAATTTGTATACTAGAAAGTACATACAGACATAATAAATTCATTAAAATAGCGGCAAGAATGTATTAATTGTGCGGAGTCCTTGTCACTGATCTCTCATTCTTGAAGATATTGCGGATGTGACTATTCTTGTCGTTGTTACCCCATGCAACTATAGCTGTACCGGCGCCTAGTACGGCTGAAACACCTAGTAGATTTACGGTCCAGTTGATAACTGCTGAACGGGAACCGTTGCCGCTGCCAGAGAGCGCCATTTTAGTTGCAGGTTTGGATAAGCTTCTAACCAGTGTTGGATTCATACCTAATTTTTTTTTTTTATATATATGTAATTAATGTTAATGCTGGGATGCCTCTTCAAGAGAATATCATCGCTCTGAATCGAAAGGAATTCTTCTTATATACCTGTTAGTGCCAGGAAAACTCCTGGATTTTCTCTTTTTCCCCAAAGACATATCAGACCATCTTCTCAACTATCGTCAGCTTCTTTTTTTTTTTTTTTTCGATTTATTCTTCTATTATTTCTGTGGAATTTATCGGCTTATTTTTTCGAATTACTGACGTCGTCGGCGTAAATCGTCAGACCACTTTGACACAACCCCACATTAAATTTGAAGTTGTAATATCCAAATATCATGAGCTTTTTGTCAAACAATAACGAGCTTTAGCTGTGGATTAACTAGTAAAAAAAAATAGTATGGGGTTATTTTTGGCTCAAGGGATTCAGAAAGTTCGTGGAGAAATTCCGGGACAATAAGAGGAGTGAAGACAGAAATGGTAATTGGGGCAGAAATGTCAATTTCCAGCCAAGAATATTAAGTATATTTACTATATATCTTTTCCAGTGCGTTGTTTTATTTACAAAAACTAATTGGATACGATTTGGTTAAATCTACTCGTATAACCAGGACAATTGGGACAATTGGTAGTCCACCAATTCTTCCTTCTTGAACCACAAGTTAATCTCGCGATTAGCGGATTCAACGGAGTCAGAACCGTGAGCGACGTTTCTACCCAAGTCAAGAGCGTAATCGCCTCTGATGGTACCTGGAGCAGAGTTCAATGGGTTGGTAGCACCCAAAATAGCTCTACCTTGCTTAACAACATCTTTACCTTCCCAGACGGTGGCCAAAATTGGACCGGACATCATGTGGCTCAACATCTTTGGGAAGAATGGCTTCTCAACGTGTTCAGCATAGTGTTGCTTCAAAAGGTTTTCAGTTGGAGTAACTAGTTTGATACCAACAAGTTTGTAACCCTTATTCTCGAAACGAGACAAGATGTTAGAGATCAAACCTCTTTGAACACCATCTGGCTTGACAGCGATAAAAGTTCTTTCGTTGTTAGACATTTTGAATACGTAGTTGGATAACTTGTCGATTGAACTAGATTAGTTAAACTAGGATCTAATCGAACGGAGAAACAAGAGGAGGAAACATTTAAGAAAAAAATACATATATGTACAATTGAGCTGAGATGAGTTAGTTGAAATAGTTCGAAAAAACGAATTACACTGAAAAATTTGTGGTTTGTGATTGGTGCAACAGCAGAAAAAAAAAATAAGATTAAACAGCAAGTGACTTTTCAAAGTTGTTGTGGTGTTATACTGAGCCACTTGTTTCTCAACAGTTTGTATGCGGATTTAGCTCAGATGGGAGAGCGCCAGACTGAAGTGCGACTTCGGTCAAGATATCTGGAGGTCCTGTGTTCGATCCACAGAATTCGCATTTATTTTTCTTAATTTTTATATTTTCGATATGCTTAATAAGATTCTGAAAAAGACGCTAACGGCCAAAAAAGGTTCTTAGATACGTGTATGTTTTGTAAGACAAGGTATTTCCCAGCTGAGAGACCGTTTATGTTTATTGAATAAGAAGAACGTTGATCATCCAAAAGTATACTCAACAGTACTAAAAGTTAACTAAGTTTCCTTTGACTAAATAATCGTAAAAGATGCTTAGCTGCATATTAGTGCTGAAAAAGAAAAAATATGATTTCGCCCGGGATCGAACCGGGGACGTCCTGCGTGTTAAGCAGGTGCCATAACCTACTAGACCACGAAACCATAGTAACTTGTTGAGGTTTTGCAGATTACTTTATAATCTAGCACAGCTCACTGAATCACATGAAAACGTTTCCCAAATTCTGAAAGGCTGAGACGTAGTACTCATCGCATTTTCGATACTCACAAACTGGCATCTGAGCAAATCACCATCACTTACATGAATAATACAGAAGGAAGGACTCAGTATGCACACAGATAAAAATAAGCCAGTGGACTCCATAGATGTACAAGATCCTGATGAAGACGACGACGAAGAAGAAAGAAACTCCAGTCAACAAAAAAGAAAATATCCAATAAAGTACATTGAAAACAGAACAAGAAGGCATGTGACGTTTTCCAAAAGAAGGCACGGAATTATGAAGAAAGCCTACGAACTGTCTGTTCTAACTGGTGCAAATGTGTTGCTACTAATTTTCTCAAATAACGGCTTGGTATACACATTTACGACCCCCAAATTAGAACCTGTCGTTAGGGACCAGGAGGGGAAACAACTGGTCTGGAAGTGCTTAAATAGACGGCCTTCACCTTGAAGCTGGAATAGACTTAACAATATCAGTGCTTCTCCAAATCCCTTACGAGAATAGCCGCCGTCCTCAAGACCACGTGCATACAAAGAGTTTAACTCTCATGTGATCATATTATCATCACTATGCACGGGTGTGTTTTCCTACCCCCAGTAGAATTTTTTTTTTTTTTCAACTACTTCCCCCCAAACTGCAACAACTTATACACACCGGATCGACCTTTCCAATAAGGGAAGACTTAAGAATACCACAAGAGCTTTGTTCATAACGGGTAAAAACACCCAAGATAGGCAAAAGAGTCCTAAGAGTAAGTTGGATTGGGTTGAGAATCCTATTAGAAGTTTAACGAGTACTTGAATCTGTATTTCATCTAATACAACACTATGTCAGACATCGACGACGTTGAAGATAACAACTCTCGTGCAGGCCAGCAAAAGGAGAGAAGAAAGATTGAGATCAAGTTTATTGAGAACAAAACTAGACGCCATGTAACGTTTTCCAAGCGTAAGCACGGTATCATGAAGAAAGCATTTGAACTGTCGGTGCTAACAGGTACTCAGGTTCTTTTACTAGTTGTTTCTGAGACTGGTCTCGTGTACACCTTTAGTACGCCTAAGTTCGAGCCGATAGTTACACAACAAGAGGGTAGAAATTTAATTCAGGCATGTTTGAACGCGCCTGATGACGAAGATGATGACGATGAAGACGATGAGGAAGCCCCAGATGATCCAAATGGTGCAGCAGCTGCAGCAGCTGCACAGATGGCAGGTCAACCGGCTCATGTACCAAATACAGCTGGGTTAGTTCAGCATCCACATGACTTGCACGCAGCAGGTGGATTGAAACCTGACATGAAAACTGCACATGCGATGCAAGGACATGAAGGTGGACCAACAGCAATGCCAATACCAACGCAGCACGCGACTCATCAACCACATCCGGTCATGCCTCCTCCTCCTCATCAACAAGGTTTTAATACTGCATCACCATATTTAAATCCTGAACAAAATGCAGTTTACCAACAGTATTTCCAAGAATCTCAACAGGGTCACTATTAAAGGAATTTGTTTTGTTTTTATTTTTTTATTTTTTTTATAATTATTATATAGTTTATCATTTGGACTGAATATAGGTTCTATGTAAAATATCAATCGAACAAATCGGATTATCACTTCTACAACAATATCTGAACGACTTTGTTATTGAAGGAGGTTAGAAGAACAAATAAAAGCCGGACCATGTATCAACCCACCGACATTGTACTGGCCAAAGTTAAAGGATTTCCAGCATGGCCAGCAATGATCATTCCGACTGAATTAATTCCAAGCAACGTTCTGAAGGGGAAACAAGAATTGGAAGAAGAAACGGATGACGAAAGTAAATACATCCAACACTCATCAATTTTAAAATTTAGAAGATTTGATAAAGTCAAGACTCAGTACTGTGTTAAGTTCTTTTGGGATGATTCTTACATCTGGTTGAAACCAAATGACATGAAACCATTGACTGTTGAAGATTGTGAATCATGGCTAAACAGTAATAAAAAGAAGAGTAAAAAACTAGCACAAGCTTTTGAAATGGCAGCGAAAGGTTCCCAAGGAATTGACGTCTGGGAATTTGTTGAGTACGGATCTGGTGGTAAGCCTGATGAAGAATATGTAGCAGAGGATGAAGAGCCGCAGGAAGAGGAGGAAGAAGAAGAAGAAGAAGATAGAGTAGAAAATGCACCTAGTGATGGTAGTGAAGATTATGAGGAAGGAGATGAAAAGCCAACAAGAACCTCCCAAAGACAAAGACAAAGACAAAGACAAAGACGTGGTAAAGGAAACACTCGGTCTACGAGATCTAAAACTTCCAAATCTGAAGAACCACAAGAATTACCACCAGAAGAAGAACCCAAACCAAAGAAAAGAAAGTATGCCAAACGTGCACCTGAACCGAAATTCAATTTTGAAGAAGATGAAGACATGTATTTAGTTGGACTTGGACCTCAGGATTTATCCATCCAGGAGAATGTCAGTCCGCTAGTGAACAAACTTTCCAACAGGAAGAATTTGGAACGTCATACTGAAGTTAAATTAGATATCGCGGATCGCTTAGTGAGCATAAACCAGCTGTTTTTGGATGTTCTGGTGCCTGAGGCCGGACCAACAAAGGATGGCTACCAGTTGATCTTGGACGAATTGGAATTGGCAGTAAGTACCAAGGGCCCAAACGATGAATTCCTTACTGTCTTTCACATGAACAATGAGCTTCTTTTAAATTTTCGAGTTTTATTTAACCTAAAGACTGATGAACTGCGAAAATTAGAGCTATGGGACTCCTTCCAATCTGTCTTCAATTCAATTTACGAACATCCTTTTGAACCAGATCAAGAATCCTGGACTAATAGTACAGAGGTAATACCGCCTGAAAATGATGATGTAGAGACTGAAGTTTGAAGATAAGATTGTATGTAATTTTTAGAAAAACATAGAGGAATGATAATAATAATAATAAAAGAAAAGGGTCGAATATCTAGTATCATTGCATAAAGAGACATATGCTAATAAGGGTGAATACCATAAGTTTTGCCTAAGACAAGGGATTATTCAGTGTAACAAAATCATAGATGAGAATACGTATGGACAAGGTTTATCAAAGCCCGGTGAACAACATAGAGCTGTAATAATTTAACATGCGAGTAAATTCAAAATGAGTTTTGGAAGAAATAAGAAAAAAAGAATTTTCAAGAAACTCTAGTAAACAGTACTAGAGGAAAAAAAGGACCACCAAGTTTTAATGTCACTAATTTTCAGATCAAGTGCTCCGAACAGTTCTCTCCAGTGTTATCAAGCTTTCTTAGCCATTCTAGTATAGTGGTTAGTACAGCTCGTTGTGGCCGAGCAGACCCAGGTTCGATTCCCGGGAATGGCAATTCTTTTTAAAGAAACCTCGTGAACAATTGTTTCTCGAAATGCCACGCAAAAGAAGCTCAGAAAATACCCGCCCCGCCCTACGAAATCATCGAGCGTTGAGACCATTGTCGTCTTATTCAAAATTTACTTAAAAAGACTTCAATTAAACATCTTTGTTAAAGATCTGAGGGGTTTTTCAATTTTCCCAAACTCTTGCAAACGGTACTACATTATTCTAATTGTAAATCAATATATACACATGCATAAATGACAATATTCATATTCTCATGAATTTATTCTTAAAAGATGTAAAGAGTTATGAGGGCTAATAAGCACTAGATGAAATCTTTTTTGTTCGGGAAAAAAAAAACAAAAAAAAATTCCGTAATGTAAATCATCTCATTAAGTTTCCCCGGTTGTCATAACATGGAAATAATAGAACATGAGCAGCATGTATAGGCTGAAAAGACCCCAGAAGCTAAGCGACTACCCGCTTTTTATATATCCTAACTACACCATTCCGGTGGACACTCGGGACGATCAAAAGTGCTTTTAGAGAAGCCTACGCAAGCTCTCCATGGACCATCTTCATGTACAAGCAAGCCTGTCTTGACGTCCCAAGAATATGCATGTAATCGCCGCAATGCAGCCTCTCTAACCACTTTGGATTGGTCCAATTGACATTGTTCGTCTTTTACACATGTTACAGTTCTATAGTTCAAGGGTCCCGTGGTTAGAAAATCCTCACAAATTTTGGTTCTCTCGGTCTCATTTTTGCGATCCTTTAATGACAACAGCTGCTGGCCAAACAATCTAAGAAAAATATAATCATTTAGAATCAGTATAATGACATATATGTACGCTCTCCTAAGTCCCCGAATCATATTGATTCCTGTTTTGACCGTCTACCTTGGTATGTAAGTAATAATACGGATTGTCCACCTAAATGCTAAAATATGGAGACTTTTATATTTTCAGTCCTCTTTGCAATGTTAAAACAGCTATCAACATCGATGCCACTGAGATGACGATGAAAACATCAAATTAAACGATTGACTAAGCAGCCAGTTCTTGAAGACTGCTTCCATCTCTAAATGCTACATAATAATTAAATTATATATATGACTACGAGATTACCCTACTATTTACTAGTCTACATGATAGATAAATGATGATATGGCGATAACACAAACGGGAAAAACCCAAAATAACTGATGATAAAAAAAAGAAACTAGTCCGCTTTAAACATGACACGTGTAACTCAGGAAGTCACTGGATGTTCCACCACGAATCTATAGCAACCAGTGACCGGATCATAAGAGTCGAACTTTGTGTGTGGGAGTTTTTTCAATTTTTCAATGTGTCTTTTGACCAACTGGTGGTTGGCATCCTTTATAGGTGCTCTTGTGGCCTTGTCCGCAGGATAACACTTGTAGCAGCTAATTCTAGCACGCACGTTAATTCCCTCACCTGGTTCGGGAACCGTTGACGAGTATGGGTACACGAAACAGGATTTTGGCTCAAATACGATGATATTTCCACATAGTAGAGCCAGGGGAACATTAGATAAATCGACTGGTTCTACGAACTCAATTTTACCGTAATCCTTGTGGCCAACAACTAACCCTGATACTCTGCGAAGCTGTGGTAAAGATTTTGTCGACAAAGTTTCCAAAGAAGGACTGATATAGTAACCATTATCTGTAAATGAAACATCTTCAGCAATGATTCCACGAGTCTTTACGTTCTTATCAGATACAGATTCTTCCGACTCTGAAGATTGATTTCTAGCTGGTGAAACGCTTAATCTGTCACGATTCATGCCCAAATCCTTTGAAGAAAACTCTTTACCAACAGTCGGACTATCTAAAACTTCACCGAATGCAGTTGATTCGTTCAGATTCTTATTTGTGGACTTGGAATCACCATTAGTATCAGATTGCAAAGTAATCTTCTTAATTTCCACATCATCTTGCAATTGATCTTGTTCGGCCTTCCTCTTGTTAATAACCAGATTCTTGAACGATTTCTTATCAGGATTAAACAAAAGTTTGTCCGCTGATAAGATTGCTTCATCACTCTCAGGACTGAACAAAGTAGACCCCGTGGATGTGGGGACCAATTCTTTACCAATAGAATCAGGACTGGAGGAGCCGGATGAGCTACGGGTGCTTGAACCAGAAAAGGAATCAAATTTAGGTGTGGCATTACCAGAAAGGCTTTTACTAGTGAAAAGCGGCCTTGGTGCTAACCTGTAAGCACCAGTAAGACTTGCCTTCTTCTTGATGTCGGCGTTCACCTTGGTAGCACTTGGCTTGGTAGGTTGGGTGATAGAACTTGGAACCACAACTCTTGAGAACAATTCGTTAGTACCGTATGGATTATTGATTTGGTCTTGATTCACCTGTTGTTGGGGTGGAAATCCTGATGGTTGGGCAGCGGGTTGCTGAGGTTTATTACCAAACAATCCTCCGCCGAGACCCGCACCCGCAGTGCCAGCATTACCTTGAGTTGCACCACCACCCAAAGCATTATTAGACGTATTGTTGTTATTACCAAACAAACCACCACCACTACCAAAACCACCAATACCGCTGGTCGTACCTGCAGGTTTATTGCCAAATAAACCGCCGCCACTGCCGACACCAGTTGTCCCAGCACCTGGGGCATTGGATTGTGGATTGTTGTTAGTATTACCGAACAATCCACCTCCAGTAGAACCTGCAGGCTTATTGCCAAATAGACCCCCACCGGCGCTAGGTTGGGAAGTGTTACTTGTATTTCCAAATAAACCACCACCTCCTCCTCCTCCGGTGGCACCAAAGCCACCGCCACCAGGTTGAGAAGCATTGCTAGTATTACCAAATATACCACCTCCTGTCGAAGAAGTAGCGCCACCAGCAGAGGCTGGTTTGGAACCGAATAACCCACCACCAGAAGGCTGGCCTAATGTGGATTGATTGTTTGCAGCTGTATTACCAAATAAACCACCACCAGTGGCACCTGCAGGCTTGTTACCGAACAGACCGCCGCTAGCAGGTGGTTGGTTTTGAGTATTACCAAACAATCCACCACCAGCTGGTGGCTGACTGGTACTTTGACCAAAGAGACCACCTCCAGCGGGAGGTTGGGGGTTATTGCTTTGACCAAATAAACCACCACCTCCTCCTCCTATTGGTTTAGCACCAAAGAGACCACCACCGGTTGATGGCTGGTTGTTATTTTGACCGAAAAGGCCACCACCACCAGTAGGAGGTTGGTTATTGCTTTGGCCAAATAATCCACCACCACCACCACCACCGGCAGGAGGCTGGTTTTGAGTATTACCAAATAATCCACCACCAGCTGGTGGCTGACTGGTACTTTGACCAAAGAGACCACCTCCAGCGGGAGGTTGATTATTGCTTTGACCAAATAGACCACCACCACCACCGCCGCCAAATGGTGTGTTGTTTTGAGGTTGGCCAAACAGTCCACCACCTGCTGGTTTGTTACCAAACAATCCAGTACCAGTGTTACCTTGTTGTGGTTGACCAAAAGGTGTAGAAGTATTTTGACCAAAAAGGCCACCACCGGTAGGAGGCTGATTGTTGCTTTGGCCAAATAATCCACCACCACCACCACCACCGGCGGGAGGTTGGTTCTGAGTATTACCGAACAATCCACCACCAGCAGGTGGCTGACTGGTGCTTTGACCAAAGAGGCCACCACCAGAAGATGGTTGGTTGTTATTTTGACCGAAGAGACCACCACCTGTAGAAGATTGGTTACTATTTTGGCCAAATAGACCACCGCCACCACTACCACCACCACCAAATGGTGCGTTGTTTTGAGGTTGGCCAAACAGTCCACCACCTGCTGGTTTGTTACCAAACAATCCAGTACCAGTGTTACCTTGTTGTGGTTGACCAAAAGGTGTAGAAGTATTTTGACCAAAGAGGCCACCACCGGTAGGAGGTTGATTATTACTTTGACCAAATAATCCACCACCACCACCGCCAGCATTGGCGCCGGTGCCGGCACCACCAAATGGCGCATTGTTCTGAGGTTGGCCGAATAATCCACCACCTGCAGGTTTGCTACCAAATGCACTATTACCGGCACCGGCGCCAAATGCACTGGTCTGTGGTTGGCCAAACGCATTATTACTTTGACCAAAGAGACCACCAGAAGAAGTTCTGTTGTTTTGACCAAAAAGCCCACCACCAGGTGCTCCAGTAGTACCTGCAGGTTTACTACCAAATGGCCCTGTACCACTGCCGCCAAACGCGTTACCGCCAGCGGCCGTCGTAGATCCAAATGGACCTGTTCCGGTGGTAGTAGCATTGTTGCCAGAGGACAATGATCCAAATGGTGAATTCTGAGCGGTATTGGTTCTTTGTCCAAATAAACCACCTGCTCCACTACCTGCTGATTGAGGTTGGTTTGTATTACCTAAAATACCAAAACCTTGGTTAGTATTATTTGTCGTCGATGTATTTCCAAACGGCGTAACAGTCCCCTGGCCAAACCTACGACCTTGCTGATAATCTTGCAGTCTTAACTCTTCTTGTGAAAAATTCCTGTACTCTGGCATCGCTGAAATCGTTTGGAAAACGTTTTGGACCCCAGTCGTTGGATCTTTCTCCTCATATGGTTGGAATGGCTTGATAGATGTACCCATGCTGCTATTAGTACTGCTGACATTGCTACCACTGTTATTAAGATTGGCTGTTGTGGCGGCCCCAGTAGGATTAACAAAGGGACTGTTTTGTGTTGTATTATTGGTAGACATACCGAATAACGATCCAGTGGGGCCACCAGAACCGGCACCTGCATTATTAGCAGCACCGAACCCACCAAATCCAGACTGTGCATTATTATTGGTGACCCCCATACCAAATGTCGTTCCTGCCTGCGGTTGCGGCTGAGAGGCAAAGGGGGATGCTGTAGATCCAAATGGCTGAGAACCACCTCCAAAGGCAGTTCTATTACTACCAAACATTTTCAACTACAGGATCAACAATCAATGTATCCAATTGGCTATCAAAAGTCGAAGATTCCCTCTTTCTTCTTTCTCCAAACTTGAAGTTAAATACGGTTTGTAGATTTCGTTTCCAGAGGGATCAAATGGCCTTCGTCCTTTTTTTTGTTTTTTTTACATCATCACTCAATACGATTTTGAAAATTGAAAATTGAAATGTCATTAAATACGTTTTATATATGCCTTACCCCGAAAAATAAAAAATCCAAATACACGTGATCCGTAAATGCACCAAAGTTACCCTACGTAACTAATCAAAGTACGGCCCAAAAATTAAGCCCCGAGAAGTCTCATTCTATATTTTACCCAGTTTTTCTGCCAGTTGGGTCATCACAGTCCAGCTCTGCAAATCTACAGGAGCCAATGACCCTGAACCTAGATCCACCAGTTGGTCCTCAGAATCATCGTATTGCACGTGGATATCAATATTGTTTTTCACTGGAGTCCAGTTTGTAGAATAGCTGGGAGTGGCAGATGCAGTTTCAGACATGCTCAATGGACTAGTTGTGTGTGTGCGTATGCTTGTGCTTCAGTAGATAAATTTGTAAGTGTACATACATACATATACATCCATATATATATATATAGATAAGTTTTCTTGAGTAGTGGTTTATGACGGTGTTATAGAAATACTAACCATAAACACCGATGAGCTCGAGGTTCTGTGGGTCCTCTCAGTAGAGATCACGCGATGCCACAGTTTCTTCAGAGCCACAACGGACCTTAAATCATGAGAATGGTGCGGCTGAAAGTCGCGGAGGATTTTTCTGCCTTACTCTTAAAACACCGATGTCCTGTGGCTGCAAATGAGGCGCTCTCGAGGTTTATGGGTGTTATGTCTTCTAGGGTAAAGGAAAAGTTTCGCTAGCCGCCAAGACTCAGATCAGGTGCGGTTAGAGGACAGGGGAATGGTTATCGGAGTTTTATCGGAGTACGGAGTTTTTTTTTTCTTCTTCTTCTTCTTCTTCTTCTTCTTCTTCTTCTTCTTTTTTTCCCTTTTACCTCTTTTCTTCCGATGCCACGCGTTAGGAATAATTGAGATCATCTCATCGCATCAAATGGGACAACTTTAACTTGTATCTTGAAACTCTGTAAAAGACCAAAGGATATGGATGATCAGATGCTTATGGGGGTAGAACCTCCCGAAGAGGCTGTAGATACTCATAACAATGAGCATTCTCAAGCACCAACTAGTGATGATCCCACAATGGCAGATCCTACTGTAGCAGATGCGTTGACTAAAACAAGGCGTGTGCAGCCGAAGTTGACTTCGGATATACTCTTGAGTGAGAGGGGATTGCCGTATTTGGTTAAGCACGGACCTAAGAGGCTGCGAATCTCGACCAGTAGGAATAAACCGTATGACAACCTGTCACAAATTGTTCGGTTTTACCAGCTATGGGCACATAAGCTGTATCCAAGAGCCAAGTTCAAGGACTTCATAAAGATCTGCCAGAGTATGAAGAATGATAGGGCCGTTCGAGATTATAGGACTGAATTGTGTATGAAGGAGATGTATCCATCGAGGACTGAGTCACGTGATGATGATGATAATCATGATGGGAACGGTGATGTTGATGACGATGATATTTACCAGGAGTCTTCGATTAGAGAGCCACAAGTCTCTGAGCAAGAATTGGGCTCTTCGAACGCTGAGACAGGAGCTCAGCGAGAACCAGAAGTGTCTGAAGAAGGTTCTAACGAAGCGCGGGGAAACCCCGATCACCCAATGGATGCACTAGCCGATGAATTGGATGCACAGGAAGCGCAGCTGGAAACGCAACCTCTCGAGGCACCGGATGAGGAACTCCAAGAAGACGAGGATGCAATGGAAGCAATGAAAGAATTGGGATTTTAGTGGGAGAGAAAAAAAGTTGTGTTTTTTTTGTTTTTTTTTGTAAAAATAAAATAAAACTATCTAATATACATCAGGTTGTCCACAAGCGAGCGGTGTTATCAGCACCTGCAGAAAATAACCATGCTTCTCTAGGATGCCATACGCTGTCTAACACACCAAGACTGTTAATTACTTTATGGCCAGTCAACTGTTTCAATGGGACGATTAGTGGATTTTTCATCAAATCGTCGTAGACGGTTGCATGGAAAACATGTAAATTACCATCGTCGGCAGCTGAACAGAACAATGGTAATTTCTTGTGGAAAGTAGTGCTTCTAACAGCTTTATCGTGATATCTCAAGGTCTTGTATGGGGTACTTGCCAGATCTAAATCATGCCATAACACTCTTTTATCAAAAGAGGAAGCAACTAAGTTATCACCGCGAGGATGTATATCGAATCCTGATAACCACCGTGCACCTGGAAGTAACTTTTTGACAAGAATTTGTTGAGAAAGATCGTAGATTCTAATGTACCTCTGAGTGCAGATAAATAGTTGTGGTTTGTGGGGATGAAATTTAGCATCCATGGTAATTCCCTTGGACCTTCTGAATGGTGATTGGGTCAAGTGTTTGGAAACTTGATGGATTAATACAGAGGTGTTACCAGATTCTGGTTGTACGGTGACGAAATAATCACCTTTTCTGTGCCACGAGATTTTCTTGACGGTTGTTCTGCAAGTAATTGTGATTGAAATATCCTTTTCTTGTTGGTCTCTGGATGGTTTGTTCCATTGTGCTACTGATTTCTTGACACCTGCAGTAGCTTCGGCGTCTTGCTCTTCGTCGTCGCTTCCATTTACATCAACTGTTGATTTCTTCTCTGTACCAAATTTATCAAAACCAAAACCCTTTTCTATTTTAGACTTACCGTTATTTTCGATATCGAATCCAAAGATTGGTGGAACAATCAGACTGATGGTCTCACCAGTGGCGACAGCTAATATACCAGTGTCCTTGTCGGGGTTCCATTCCAAACATTCGATGTGATCCTGAGACTTTTCTTCAGTATCTATCAATTGCATCTTGTAAACTTCTCTACCAGTCAAGATTTCCCATATCCTCACACTACCGTCATCAGAGCCTGTAGCCAACCAAAGACCCGATGGATCAATCGAAAGAGTACGTATTCTACCTTGATGACCAGCGTAAACAGTAGAACAACGTATTGGGAAGGGCCTTAGATCCCTTGGTGATGGTAATTTTGGTATTAGAGATTCTGGATCGATATTCAACTTGTTTCTGCGAACACGTGGTGCCAGGTACAAATCTAAGGATCTTTCAAACCTTTCTCTGACGGATTCAGCATAACCAGGAACCTTTCTCAATGCACCAAATTTTTGGGGAATAAAGTTTTTCTCTCTTTCAGAAGGATCTGTGTTCTCCCATTTTTCTTTTTCCTCTGGTGTGAGTAAATACTCTTCAGGTGGGTTATAACTTTCTTCGTTCGTTGGTGGTGGTAATTTGGGTGCTCTTAGGTTCATCACATGGTCGACGCTTTCATTAGAATCACCCCAAAGATCGTATTTATATTCTTGGGCGGCTTCGGTTTCCCTAATCTCCTTTAACTTTTCTGGTGGTACTATACGACCTTCTCTGATAGCTCTGACGATTTTCATCACCCTCTTAGCTTCATTCTTGGAGGGAACAAAACGCCTCTTTGGCTCAGGTGCTGCTGAAAGTGGCATAACTTCCTCATGTCTTGTAAACCAGTCGACCAGCGGTTCATATGGATTTATATTATTATCGGTTTGCTCATTCTTCTGCAGTTTAGAAATTAACTCTAATTCCTCACCAGTTAAGTTCAGACCTGCACCTGAATCCTTGTCTAATAAACCAGTCCAACCTTCCGGTAATTCAATTTGTTCTAATAATTGATCTAGAGCCGAGCCCTTGGCGGGTCTCATAATTCTCTTACCATTGATATCATAACCAATGTGTGGCATTTCATCATAGGCAGATAATGGAATGTTCCCAATAGTGTTATTAGTCTCGACATCACTGTCATCGCTATCGTATTTAGGATCGATTTCAGGCTTTATGATTCTAGGAGCACCATCAGCATACTTGCTATGAACATTTGGATCAGCAATCGTGTCTAACTTAACACCAGATAGCTTATCAGTCATAGAAGCAGTGTCGTCAGAGAAGTCAGATGTATTGTACTCTTCATCATCGCCTTCTCTCTCTTCCTGTGCTAACAATTTGTTTAATTCTGCTTCCTCATTGTCCTCTTCTCCGTCTTCCTCATTATCCTCTTCTTCCTCTTCCTCTTCCTCTTCCTCTTCCTCTTCCTCTTCCTCTCCCTCTTCTTGATCCTCTTCATCTTCACCACTCTCACTAGCCTCGTCATCGATTAAACCTTCAACAGTTAAAGAATTATCTTCCTGAGGTGATTCAACATCATTTTCAGGTTCTGCAGCTCTTTTCCTCGAAGCAACAACTTCCTTAGACTTCTTAGTCATGGCTGTTATTACGATATCGACCTATTCCTTATAGTGTAATGTCGTTAATCAAGGTTCATCTCATCTCAAGCTCATCTCATCTCATCTCATCGCTGAAAAAATTTTTCGACCTACGGAAAATTAGATAAAAGGAAATGTTGAAAAATTAAGTCAACATCAAGATCAAAACAAGTTTTTGTCTCAACACGAAGGTGTGTAGTGCTTACAATTCTTAAGATGGAAGCTTGTTCTAGTTATTTTCTTTACGCAAACGTTGTTGTTTATCATCGAACGGAGCTTTGAATTTAAACATAACTTTACCGTTTTTTGTTTGTCGTAAGGCCACAAAACATGTAGTTGACAGCATACTTTCTTGTTTAAAGGATAAAAAGGTTGAGGATATCATTTCTTTTCAACGCTATTGAATTTTTTTTTTTTTTTTTTGTGCGTAATATATTAAGGTTTGTTGGGATTTCATACTTCCCCGAAATACCTGCTATTTTTGCAAATACCTTATAGAATAGCCATAGCGGTTAATCTTTCTTTGGTGGGCGATATGTCTAATTTAGCACTTGAGATCATTCATTTTTTGCCTTTAATCCATCGCATCTTTACCGGTTGTTGTACCTCGTGAGCCTCCATACACTTGTCTCTAATAAATTAGATTACTCCTGATAACCTTTTTTTCAGATGACTGGGGAATATAGTTCACTCCGTTAGCTTGTAGAATAATGGGCCTGAATATAAAAACTAATTATTGAACTTGATCAAGAAACATGAAGATGTTGCAGTCTTCCTCAAATTAACCGCGGACGATAAAGATAGCTAATCCATATATGAAAAGCTAGCAGAAACCTGGTTAGTTCTATGATATACTTTTAACGTTTTAATTTTTTCAATCTGATGAGCTATACCAGATACTAACACCGTGGGTTAATTTCTCGAAGTTGTTCTACGAATTTTGATGGTTCAGAATCTATTGGTGCTATCATTAACCTTATAAAACATATGACTATGCCACGCCGTGTGGTCCTGTGTTTATGTAAGTATATGTTATAAACTTTCTTATTGGAACCAATATGGATTGGAAATCGGAGTAATATATTCAAGAGCCAAGAGAAATTCATGAGCAAAGTAGCAATGCTATTGGTCAGTGTCTCAAAATCTGACTTAATGATCTTCATTTGCCACAGAGCCTCAGAAGTATAACATATATTCCACTGTCATGAATCTGAATGGCATGTGACTGCAATGCTAGTAATAAAGTACAATCAGTCGATGCGTTTTTGTTGCGATTGAGATAAAATTAAGATATAGCATAGTTAGAAAGATGTAAGGCATTAGAGATTAATAACGCTTATAATTGATCTAACCTTTATATTCACGTGTGATCCTTACAAGTAACTAGACTTTGGTTCATTATAATCCACTGTTCTATCTCCTCCTTATCTATGTATTTGCTGTGAACGTTCTTTAGCGAGTTACTATGGTTTCGTGGTCTAGTAGGTTATGGCACCTGCTTAACACGCAGGACGTCCCCGGTTCGATCCCGGGCGAAATCATATTTTTTCTTTTTCAGCACTAATATGCAGCTAAGCATCTTTTACGATTATTTAGTCAAAGGAAACTTAGTTAACTTTTAGTACTGTTGAGTATACTTTTGGATGATCAACGTTCTTCTTATTCAATAAACATAAACGGTCTCTCAGCTGGGAAATACCTTGTCTTACAAAACATACACGTATCTAAGAACCTTTTTTGGCCGTTAGCGTCTTTTTCAGAATCTTATTAAGCATATCGAAAATATAAAAATTAAGAAAAATAAATGCGAATTCTGTGGATCGAACACAGGACCTCCAGATATCTTGACCGAAGTCGCACTTCAGTCTGGCGCTCTCCCATCTGAGCTAAATCCGCTACCTTTTGGCAATTATTCTCCTGACACAAAACAAGGACTATTCGCTTGGGACGTGGCGTGTTATCATAATCCAGAGTCCCATTATTTGCTATAAGAATCACATACTTTTAGGATCATTGAACAATACTTGATTGATCCCGTCTACTTAACTGTATTGTGGATCCAATTGGATCTAAGACACCCATATAGTAGTATTCTACTGGCTTTTACAAGCCAACCATATTTGTTCCCGACATTTTTGGTGGAGGGTTACTTCCAGATAACCTTTAACTACAGGTATGCTACATGCAGATTTCTGAAGCTTTTGATTACGTATTATATGCTAGCTCATAACATCATGTTTATTTTGACATGTCTTCTACCGACTTGTCCGATTTCTTCTTGCAACACTTATCTTCCTCCTCGAAACATTCAATTACGACATTAAGATTCTTGATGGGTCTTCTCCCTAATAATATTCCCTTTATATCCTTACTATTGACATTTATCATCTTGTGTCACAAAGGCGGCAAAATTAACGAAATATGTCATTTCAATAAAAGGGACTTATAACCTCCAAGATAAAAAAAAAAGAAGACTCCAAACGACAGTTGAATACTAAACTTTTATTATTATTATAATATTTCTTTCTTTCTTTTTTTTTTCCTTAAAGTAATTAAAATATCATGACGACTGTTAAAAATTCTACCAAAAATCAAACTTTTAGCGACCATATCCTATTATTTGGTTCTACAGGATTGATTGGATCCTTGACTCTCGAGGAATTACTTAATGTAGAGCTTTATTTGGACAAAGGCAATGATTTACAGTTCAAATTAGAGCCTTTTGAAAATTCTGACATTAATCATTTTACTCTAAACAAATTCTTCTACTGTATTAATCGAAAACTGAATAATGAGAAACGTTTGGTTACAAATGAGTATTTGGTGGAGAGATGTAAAGCAACACCATTACTGTTTAGAGGTGAGCAGTACTATTTGCATAACAATACAAGTGCCACACCACCGGCGTCTCAATCTTCCAATCCATCACTCGGGAACAACATTTTGGAGGAAGAAGGCCAAATCCATTTGACGCAGACAGTAGACCATAGAAATGTCACATTAGATTTTAGACAAACAAGAAGAAGTTACCAACTCGAATATCTTTCTACCGACTTAAAAAATTTATTAATTACGTTCCATTTCACAACCATTCAATTGATTTTTGAAGATTCTACGAGATGGGCAGATCTGCTACCTAGCATTTTTTCTGGGGAAGTAAAATTAATACCTAAAGGATCAAGCCAAATATCACAGGTGTTACCTCACTTAGATGAAGTAAAGACGATGATATGTACTTTAGGAACAAATTCATCCGGTAAAAGACACAGCAATTACGATCGATATTTCGTTGATTACCATTTAACTTTCCAAATTGTGCAGAATTTTACCAGCTGTGAAGACAAAAGACTCGTGATAATTACGTCTTTCAATAACTCTTTAATAAGCCTTGTCTTCCCGTATTTCAAGACCAAATATCAACTGGAAAACGATCTGCAAACCAAATTAGTACCAGCTTTGAAACAGATTGTAGTTCTAAGACCAGGTCCACTTGTAGGTAACCATGCTAATCCCGATGATAGAGATTTGAGACTTCGCTATTCACCTAGTTTTGGAGAACAATTAAAGAATTATAAGGAATGGTGCTGGGAATACAAAAAATCTCTGATCAAGGAAATCCGTAAAATCGGTTTTAAAACGAAAGCTTCTGAACTGGTGGCAAAAGCTATGTATCGTAAACCAGGATCATCAGTTCTAGGGTATTGTGTACCTGCCTCCAAAACGGCATATGCAACAGCTTACATGGCGACAAATCCAACTATGGGTGATCTGAGAATAGTCAGCAGTAAAGAAATAGACCATTTGACATAGTGATGGACTTGAAAACTTTAATTCGCTTGCATAATTCATAATAAATAATAATGCTTCAAATCCTTTAAGATTCTTTCATACAATTCGTATCAACATCAGTAATTTCGACGGTACGTTCCAAACATTTCTCGAAAACCCTTTTAAATGGTACACAAACATATTTCCCTGGCTCTTCAGCATGGCAAAGATGTTGGGTCAACGACTTCAACTCACACTTGTCCTTCTTTTTTAATGTCCGTACTCTTTCTTTCTCTCTAAGAACCTCTTCCGGGGTTAAGATTGGAGTGGGTGGTGCCATCAAGGGCTCGATGATTTCGAATTTGTCTCACCGTCCCTAGGTTTCTCTAGATGAAGATGAAATCGAAGTGTTTCTCTTTCGTCTTGCCATGTTGAACAATAAAAAGCTTTTATGTAAAAACAAACTACGAATCATTCCAAAATCAAACCTGGTAGATCACTAAGTACAATCGAATTTATAAAGATGCTAGCTGTCGATACTCTTACTAAGCTGGTGGATCAATACTGCTATAATAGTGACCGTCGTTACGTATACGGTACCGCTGGATTTCGTGGACCTGCTTCTACATTAGACACTGTGTTATTTGCAACAGGGATCATAGCATGTCTTAGATCTTTGGCATTACGAGGTAGCGCAATTGGCGTTATGGTTACGGCATCACATAACCCATCGGTTGACAATGGCGTTAAAGTGGTGGAACCTGATGGATCTATGTTACCAGAGTCGTGGGAACCACTGGCGACTCAATTGGCAAACACTCTTGCTACCAAGGGCAATTCTTATGAAAGAGCTCAAGCTGCGCATTCTTGGATTCAGAAAGAGCTCAAAGGTCAATTGCAATCTGTGAACAAATTCTACAATGAAGGAATTATTCCCACACTTGTTGTTGGACGTGATTCAAGAGAATCTGGCCCCAAGTTATTATCGTGCCTAGTCACAGCCGCCAAAGAACTATTTCATGCTAATATTCATGATCAAGGTTTGCTGACAACACCGCAACTGCATTTCTTGACAAGCGAAACCGCTAAAGGCATTTCAAATGTAAGTGAACCATGTTACTACAAGCACTTTTTGGAAGCATGGAACAATATCGCAAAATTGCATGATATCGGAAACTCTTTGCCCACCATTCCTAGTCTTACAATCGATGCCGCCAATGGTATTGGTGGTCCTAAGGTACAAGAGCTGCTCTCTCAATGGCCTTGCCGCAATCAGGTCCATTTCATCAATAATCAATGGTCCGATCCACAGCTACTGAATCATGAAAGCGGTGCCGATTTTGTGAAAACTAATCAATACTTTCCTTTAGGCTTCAACGATTCCAAGGGATTAGGATGTTCCTATGACGGCGATGCTGATCGTGTGGTTTTCTACTACCTCGATGAAGAAAACAAATTTTGCCTTTTGGACGGTGATAGGATTTCTGGGCTTTTTGCTCATTTCCTTTCCAGCACTTTAAGGGAGGCTGGTCTTCAATCTCAATTATCCCTTGGTGTTGTACAAACCGCTTATGCTAACGGCAGTTCGACGAACTACCTACAAGAGACGCTTCAAGTTCCTGTTTTATGCGCTAAAACGGGTGTCAAACATTTACACCACGAGGCTGTGAATAATTTCGATGTTGGAATTTATTTTGAAGCCAATGGTCATGGTACTGTCATCTTTTCACCTAAATTTTACAAAGTAATCAAAGAACAGAAAGAACGTTCTATTGCTTTACAGACTCTGGAAGCCTTTTCAAAATTAATCAATCAAACTGTCGGCGATGCAATTTCAGACATGCTCGGTGTTTTAGCTGCGCTTTCAATCTCTAATTGGACTCCTCAACACTGGGGGAAAGAATTTACTGATTTACCCAATAGGCTAGCCAAAGTTATCGTACCAGACAGATCTGTCTTCATCACTACCGATCAAGAGCGCAGGCTGGTGAAACCTGAGGGGCTTCAGAGCAAAATTGACGAAGCCGTCAAACGTTTCCAACGGGGCCGCTCCTTTGTGAGAGCTAGTGGAACTGAAGATGCGGTTAGAGTTTACGCCGAGGCTGCTACTTTAGAAGAAGTTGAACAATTGACAAGCACAGTCAGAGAATTAGTAGTCAAGAGTGTTGGGAATTAAACATGTGTAAGTTGATAAATCGAATAGATTCTTTTAAATTTCATCTAACCTCTCATCAGATCAGATGAGATCAAATGAGAACATATGAACTTTTTTGTCACATATTATTTGAAAAAAAAATCTTAAAAGTCCGTTCAAGATTAGAAGAGCAAGAATATAGACTGACTAAAGAGGATTAAGTCTCATTGATCTTGGATTCAGTACACTATTTGAATCATGGCGAAAAAGGGAAAGAAGGATAAGGAGGCCAAGAAGGCCCGTTCTGAGGAAAAGTCGAAGAAGAATCTGGGAAAGGCAGAGGTGAAGGATAAAAAGAAGAATAAGAAGCTTTTTGCAGATGAAGAAGAAGATGAGGATATGGATTTAGAAGAAGTGCTAGCAAATTTTAAGAAGGAACAAGAACAGTTCGAGAAAGTTGAAGTAGAATCCGTTGAAAAACCTTCACCTAGGATTAATCCATGCCTAATATCAAATCCTGTTCATGGTAAAAAAGAACTGCTGCTGTTTGGTGGTGAACACACTAATCAGTTGACATCTACTACACATTTTTACAATGAGTTGTTCACCTATACACCTGATAATGATCAGTGGAGAAAAGTTACTTCACAGAATGCGCCAATGCCAAGATCCTCCGCTGCTATGGCAGCACATCCAAGTGGTATTGCATTGTTGCATGGTGGTGAGTTCTCTTCTCCTAAACAAAATACATTCTACCATTATTCGGATACGTGGCTATTGGATTGTGCAACAAAGGAATGGTCTAAAGTAGATCAGAAAAATGGACCCACAAGTCGTTCGGGTCATAGGATGACTATATGGAAGAACTTCATCATCATGTATGGTGGTTTTAGAGACTTGGGTACCTCTACCACATATCTCAATGATTGTTGGCTATTTGATATTACCACTCACAAGTGGACTCAGGTTGAATTTCCCAGGAACCATCCTATACCCGATGCTAGATCAGGTCATTCTTTCATTCCTGATCAAGAAGGTGCCCTTTTATGGGGTGGTTATTGTAAGGTTAAGGCAGGTAAAGGTTTACAGAAAGGTAAAATTCTTACCGATTGCTGGTATTTAAAAATGAATGGTACACCAAGCTCTATAAGATGGGAAAGACGTAAAAAGCAAGGATTCCAACCATCACCCCGTGTTGGTTGCTCTATGGTACCACATAAGGGTAGAGGTGTTTTATTTGGTGGTGTGTATGACTTCGAAGAAACTGAGGAAAGTTTGGATTCCGAATTCTATAGTGATCTATTCACTTACCAAATCAAAACTAACCGCTGGTACAACTTGTCTCTAAGACCACAGAGAAAAAAACAAGTCAAGATCAGTAAATCAAGTACGAAAGATCAAGAGAAAGAACTTCAAGATTTGTTAAATCAAATTTTACAGAAAGCGCAATTATATGACCAAGACGAGAATAACGAGGATGACAAGGCTATCCATGAACAGTTTGAAGATGAAAACGTTGATGATATTGAAGATGAAGAAAATTCCACTAAAAAAAAACATGAGGTTAGTAATCAACTACCACATCCAAGATTCAATGCATCCCTAGCTGTTGTTAACGATACTTTATTTATATACGGTGGTCTGTGGGAACTAGGTGAAAAAGATTATAATATTGACTCCTTCTACAGCATTGATCTGAATAAAGTTGATGGTGTCACAGTATACTGGGAGAATCTTGCAGAGATTAAAAAGGCCAAAGAAATGGCAGAACGGGATTCTGATGACGAAGAAGAAGAAGACGAAGAAGAAATCGAAGACGAAGATGATGGCGAGGATGAGGTCAGCGATAAAATTCTTGTTGCTGAAGAAGACGAAGCTGAAGAGGAGGAAGAAGTTGAAGAAGAGATGGAAATTCCTGACCCAC
Organism: Zygosaccharomyces gambellarensis; assembly: GCA_030571545.1. Taxonomy (NCBI): domain Eukaryota; kingdom Fungi; phylum Ascomycota; class Saccharomycetes; order Saccharomycetales; family Saccharomycetaceae; genus Zygosaccharomyces; species Zygosaccharomyces gambellarensis. The sequence continues at coordinate 166,409 of JAJLXU010000019.1, forward strand.
GACCATGGTTACCACATCCAAAAGCTTTCGAATCTTTGCGAGCATTCTACGTTCGTGCAGGTCCTCAATTTTTAGAATGGGCTATCTCGAATAACAGAGATGCGAGAGGTAAGCATTTAAAGAAAAAATCCTTCGACCTGTGTCAAGACCGCTGGTGGGAGAGAAGAGATCAAGTGCGTATCGAAGAGGACAAGATGGAAGAATTGGGTGGTGTTGGCGATATTTTAGAAAGGGATCCTACTCAAAAGACCAAGAGACGTTGATGACCAAAGTACATTGAGAAGTCTTTTCGTCGTACAACTTTATATATTGTAGTATAGATTGTTCTGTAAATCACATGATAGGCTTTTTACTGTTGAACTCATGAAAGCGCGATGATCCTGGGAAGAGCATTTAATGGTTATTGGATAACTTCCATATATTTCAAGAAGACAGTACAAGGGAAAAGGGTAGATATTCAGATTCAAAAGACGCCATGAGTATAAGTAATGAACCAGAAAAGCCACTGTCGCTTGACGAAGAATACGAGTTATGGAAATCGAATGTCCCGCTTATGTACGATTTCGTCAGTGAGACGAACCTAACATGGCCCTCCCTAACATTGGAGTGGCTGCCAGGTTCAGGGTCCAATAATCGCCAGGAGTTGATTTTGGGGACTCATACTTCTGATGAGGAGCAGAACTATCTCAAAATAGCTGCTATCTATCTACCGGATGAAATAGTGCCGGGTGCTGATGCTAGCGAGAAGGAAGAAGTACTGAAATCTAACGTGAAAATAGTCAAGAAATTTGAACACGAACATGAAGTTACTAGAGCTCGCTACATGCCACAAGATGATAATCTGATTGCTACAATTAGTGGTGCCGGTACAATACATCTTTATAACAGGGCCAATGACGTTGAATCTGGCCTTCTATCAACTTTTCCATTTCATAAAGAAAACGGATATGGTTTGTCATTCAATCCTAACGAAAAGGGTAAATTATTGAGTGGTTCAGATGATTCTAACATTGCTCTCTGGGATGTCACTGGTAAATCATCAAAACCAATATTGACGTTTACAGATAGACACTCGGATATTGTCAACGATTGTAAATGGCACAACTTCGATCAGAACCTTTTTGGGTCTGTATCTGAAGATAACACTCTCCAATTGCATGATCAGAGAACTAAAGATGCTTCTATTGAAAAAGTTCAGACCAAAAAACCATACAACACTATAGCATTCAGTGCCCATTCTACCAACTTGTTTGCAGCAGCAGGAACAGACTCTATGGTTTATCTTTATGATAGACGAAGAGCTTCTAAGCCGCTTCACATGATGCCAGGACATGAAGATGCAGTTACTTGTTTGGAATTCCATCCCAAAGAGGATGGCGTTCTAATATCAGCAGGTAGTGATAGAAGAACAATTTTGTGGGATTTAGCGGAAATTGGTGCTGAGCAAGTACCAGATGATGCCGATGATGGATCCCCAGAAGTCATGATGATGCATGCAGGTCATCGTAGCTCTGTCAATGATTTTTCTGTGAATCCAAATATTCCTTGGTTGATGGGAACGACGGAAGAAGAAAATATTTTGCAAGTTTGGAAACCATCAAGTAAACTGCCAAGGATTGGGGGTGTTCCCGATGTGAATGCCAAGTTACTAGAATGATTCAAGAGAAATTTTTATTTGTAATTAAGCATTTTTTTTCCTACACCAAAAATAACTTCATTCAATACTCTATCATGTGCAATAAGAAATGTAGCATTTAATATAGTCCCACCCAAGCAAGTGCTTATCGGGATACCATAAAGTCAGTCACAAGCTGAGGATAAACTTATATACAAGACACGGTCTCAAGCTTGTGGGGGTTTCTTTCTTGATAGCAACCAGTTATGGAAATCAGAGAATACGTTAGCACCAAACTTACCCCTTACCATCCACTGCTTTGTAGTATCAGCGTAAATGTCAATCATCTTTTCATAGGCGTGCCCAGGATCTTCACTATTGCTCTCCAGTAAAACTTTACCCAAAAATAACGACGTAGTTGAACAGGTAGAGAAATACAGTGCTGGAAATTGACCTGGTTTGGAAGTTAATAGAGCCTCGTGTGTAAATCCTAACAGCTTAATAAGACCTTCAGTATCAATAGCACGTTCAAAAGCTGTTATCCTGATTTTGTAAAGCCTCCCCTTCAATAATCTTGATATTTTATCGGCCAATGGCTTGTCCAAAGTCAGTTGCAAACATTTGATCAGTGGCTCAATTAAGAGGAATAAATTTTCAAATGTTCTGTCCGATTTAGACCCATTTATTTCAGCAGTATTTTCTTGGAGGGAGACCTTATCAGCATGCTTGACATAAGCCTCAAGCATATCTATCACTCTGTGTTTGAACGTAATTACAGTTTCACGAGCTTCTTTAACCTCGATCTTTCTTTCATTTCCAGTCGTAACACCAGATAATGCCTCTTTGCGGCGCTTGAAAATCTGCGAGAGTTGCTCATCAAGTTTCATCATCTCTTCATCATCCATCGACTCCTCCTCCTCATCTTCTTCGTCATCATCTTCAGCAATATCATTATCAGAATTTTCACCCTCTAACTTGTCAACGTCAACTTCTCCCTTTTCATTAACGATGTTTTCAGGTAAATTCAAAGCCTTCGCCAAAGCACTAGTTGCCTCCTTGTCTATTTTTGCAACATTACCATCATCTTCACCATCTGAATTGCTTGAAGAGTCAGTTTCCGATTCGCTGGGTTCGTCTACACTTTCTTCGCTATCTTCCTTTTCAACTTTCGGTTCTTTGTCTCCCTTTTCATCTTGATCATCATCCTCATCTTCTTCACCCTCTTCTTGATAATCATCAACATTCTCGAACAATTTGACAAATCCTCCTTTGTTCTCACGAACATCAAGGACTTCAAGAAGTATCTTTAACTCTTGGTCGCCCACATCACCAACAAATTGCTCCCAGACGATAAGACTTAGCTTCCTCAAAAGTGCTTTCTTTTGGGCCAACAGGGACAACAGTATTTCTGTAATTCCCACCAAAGAATTGGACTCATTGAGACCTTCGCGGTAAAAGGTACACAGCTCTTCTACAATAGAAAGGGATTCACCATCACCAGAATAAAGCTGTAGTAAACAGTTAGAAAGTAACCATTCAAGACCACGGCACTGTGGACTTTCAGCCTTTGAAGATACATTCTGTAAAATTTCCAGTGCCTCCAACTCAATAGCCTTTAAATCCTCATCCAGTTTATTAATTGGTTCATTACCTGTCGCCTCCTTAGATAAAATCATCTTCAAAGTGAAATACTGCCAAGACTGTGCATTCTTCTGAACAGTCAATTCTGATAAAATTGAAAAAAGTCTCTCTTTGGCCAAATCATTGACAGCTTCATCTTTTTTGTAAAAGAACGCAAGCATCACAATAGAATCCAACAATGGGTAAGCAATAAGCTCTGGTGTAATTTCGAGTCTGTGGGTTCTAACGGCATGAAGCACTGTATCCAATACGAACTGGTAGTACTGCTTGTTTAATTCTTCCCTCTGGTTTAACTGTAATGAGAACATGTTGAAAAGCCTATCAATTCCGCTTTTGGAAAGACCCCTGACTGCTACAAGCCTTGAAACGGTCTTAGACTTCGTTAACTTATCAAAATTGATAGAACCATGAGGTCCAAATAAAATTGCATCCAGACAAGGTGCTACTTTTTCAGAGCCATTCTTTTCGCATGATTTCACAATAACATCAAGCACTCTCTGAGAAAGTTTATTCAGTAAACGCTTCGAATCACTAGATTGATTAATCAAAGTTCTCATAAAATTTTGAGTGAAACAGCTTTGGATCCATTGAGGTGAAACTGATTCCACAGCCTTCATAAAAACAAGGAATCCAAGATACTTTCTTTCACTTGAAGCCTTTTCGCTAAAGAAAGTCTCATCAACAGCTGCTTGCCAAAATTCTGGAAATTCTATCTTTTCAGTAGTATCCCTCTTCTTCTTATGGCTTTTCTTAGAAGATATCTCGTCATCAGACTTTTCACTAGACAAAATGGGGATAAGAATATCCCACACAAAATGAAGTCTAGGAATCCAATTAGCAGTCTTAGGTTGAGAGCCCTCTACAGACTCCAAATCATTTGCTGAAGCATCGCATAAGACCCGAGACAGCTGCGGTAGGTTACCCTTCGATAATGGATCGTTATTCTTCCAGGCGGCAAATTCTAGGGCCAGTGATGTTGGCACTTTGAATGATTTGCCATTATTTCTTGCTTTACCATAAAAAAGCAACAAATATATTGCTAATCCTTCATTCGTCATGGTCAATTGGTATTTATCTAAAAGGAGCAGAAGCGAACTAACCATTTCCTTTTCCATAGCGTGCACTAATCTCTGGACTGTTTGGAACAAAGTATAGAGACAAGACTCTCTCAACCAATTCTTCTTTACTGCCAATTGTGCCACTTCTTGCGCAAATTTAAGAGCAAATGGTGAAACCTTGCCACCTTCATCAAAAAAGACTCTAGAGAAGAGAGGCTCGTTTAAAAGAGCTTGAAGACCAAACATTTTACCAAAAAGCATCCCACGTTCATCTTTACCCTTCAGTTCTTTTTTATTTTTACCAGTAGCAACATCAGGAGAAAGATTACTAGATAATAGTTCTAAGTATTGATCAGGCGTAGATAAATCCTGAGGTGCTAAACTTCCTTTATCTAGTGCCATCTTAACCACTTCGGACAAACATAGAGAAAACCCTAACCTAGCACTATTTCTACTTGAAGCTAAACCTGAGATCAATCTCCTCAAAACGTACGACCACTCGTCGTCATATTTTGGCAATTCTAACGTCGATAACTCCTCAATTAGCGATACTGCCGCCTTGACCCGTTCATCTTGCAAATCAGATGCTAACCTATAAAATGAATCTCTATTAACTTTACCAGACATCCTTCAGGTGGCCTCGAAAAGCTATATTAGGTCAGCTAATAGTCAGATCGAAACCGAGCTCATCACAGTATGCTTGATTGATAAATTATAGATTAATTGATGGTAGAAAAGATTTTTTGGCCCCACTTACCCGGACCTTTAAATAACACTGTTGTCATGTGATATTTACGAACAGCGGGTATTTCCAAAATATGAAAGGTATGGTTCAATTCTAGATATTATTGGACTAACTATTAATTATCAGCGGACTCAGGAAAGCAAAAAGCCTCTGAGTCACTTCATAACCACGTGATGCATTTATCTGCAACTCTTTCTGTAACTTTTCATAACGACTTTTGTACCAGGAAGCCAGTATACTTGAAATTCACCTAGATATCTACTTTATCTGGTTGTCCTGTCACTTGTTTCCCCATCATATCCTCTGTCCCAGGAAAGATGGGAAAAATTGGCAGCGACAAGACAGAAAAGCTCCATAACCTCCAAATTATGGATGCAGGTTACGCTAAACGCTCATTAGAAGAACCTTTAGAGGGACTTAGAGGCTTCTATCCCCAGTCTTGAATAGTTTGTTCCATCTTCTATGTCATGTGCTCTCACGCTCTACGAACCAATAAAATAGTAAAGCCCAAAGTCCTAGAAGAGAAAAACCAAAGAACAACTGAGCGAGCTTTTGAACTTACAGGCCTTCGAGTGAAAGAACAGACAGGTTTAAAAAGGTTGTTTTTACCCATTATCATCTATCGTATCTACTGAGGATAATTACAATGTCTGCCTGGAGGAAAGCTGGATTGACTTACAACACATACTTGTCTGTTGCTGCAAAGACAGTTCGTTCTGCGTTGAAACCGGAGGCACAAAATGCTGCTGTGTTGAGCAGGGAGAGAGTCGACTCTAAATACACTAAATTCGAAAAGGGTGAAGCCCAAAATGACCCAAAGCCTTTAGCCGAGTAGATCACTCTCGGTAGTGGGACAGGTTGTTAAAAGAAGGGAAGCAAAGAGCTTAGAATTCGCAACTAAATTGCAAGTGCGAAAACTTGACAATGGATTTTTTTTTTTATTTTCATTTTTCTCCCTCTTATATTTTATGAATTATACTCCCTAGTCCAACCATTTCCACAGCTTTGCTCATATTTTCTTTAGGATATGAATATTCATCTATACATATACTCAAGTACGTCTGTTCTATAAAACGTGGATTAACAGTCCGAACTTTTACATTTTATCAACTACAGGGAACGACCTACGAAATCACCCGCAAAGGCGACCATGCTGATGCTGCTTAGGCCAGTGCCGAGACTATTGAGGCCACTGCCCAAGTCTCAACTGAGACCGCTAAATTATATTAGACCTTTAACTCTATTGCGCCCCCAGTTATCACCAATATCTGTCAGGATATGTGTGAGATGGAATTCACAACTATCACCGTCACAAGAGGAGGACAAGAAAGAATCAGCTCAGCGGGTGTTAAAACCCATCCAGAAGAAAGAATCAGCATATCAAGATGCAGTACGACTTTTCTCACTAGCCAAGAGAGATTGGAAGCTTTTATGTGGAGCAATTGCATTATTGACTGTCTCGTGTGTCATTGGTATGGGTATACCTAAAGTCATTGGTTTGGTACTTGATGTTTTACGGAAAGGTATTGAAGGAAAAGATGTAAAGACTGTCACTATTGATGATTTGGATCCGATTGCGTTTGGGCTTTCGATCTATCAATTTTTGGGTGTGTTTGCAGGATTATTGCTTATAGGAACTGCTGCTAATTTTACTAGAATTGTCATATTAAGAATTCTCAGTGAAAGGGTAGTAGCAAGGTTACGTGCTAGTGTTATGAACAAAACTTTGCACCAAGATTCTGAATTTTTCGATACCCATAAAGTTGGTGATCTGATATCTAGATTGGGGTCTGACGCCTATGTCGTTTCTAGATCTATGACTCAGAAAGTTTCAGACGGATTTAAAGCACTAATCTGTGGTGGTGTTGGGATTGGTATGATGGTCTCTATTTCACCGGAATTATCAGGTATACTTCTCTTTTTCGCACCTCCAATACTATGGAGCTCGTCGGTATTCGGTAAGAAGATTAGGCATACGTCTAAGGACTTACAGGAGGCTACAGGGCAATTGACCAAAGTGGCAGAGGAGCAGTTAAGTGGTGTTAAAACTGTACAATCGTTTGTTGCTGAACAACGTGAGTTACACAGGTATGATGGTGCCATTAGAGGGATTTACAACGTGGGGAGAAGGGCAGCTTACATCAATGCACAATTTTTCACCTCTACTAACATGTTAGGTGACATGTCATTTCTCGTGGTCTTGTTATATGGATCGTATTTGGTGTTGCAAGGCTCATTAACTATTGGTGATTTGACTGCATTCATGCTTTATACCGAGTATACAGGAACCTCCGTTTTTGGGTTGACCACTTTCTACTCGGAAGTAATGCAAGGTGTCGGTGCTGCCTCTAGGTTATTTGACTTAACCGATCACGTCTCTTCCATTAACCCTACAAAAGGTCAAAAATACATCCCTGGTAAAGGTGAGATTGAATTCCAACACGTTTCTTTCAGTTATCCTACAAGACCAGAAAATCAAATTTTCAAAGACATCAGCATTAAAATACCTGCTGGTTCCAATGTATGCATAGTAGGGCCCAGTGGTAGAGGCAAATCTACGATTGCTCTTTTGCTATTGCGCTACTACAATCCTACTAGCGGTCAAATTTTGATCGACGGTCAAGATATCTCTAAAGTGAATTGTAAGTCCTTAAGACGTCACCTCGGGTTGGTTCAACAAGAACCCATACTCATGTCAGGTACTATCAGAGACAACATTACTTACGGTTTAACTGAGCCCGCTAGTAAAGAAGAGATACGATCCGTCGCCAAACAATGTTTCTGTCACAATTTCATCACCAAATTCCCTGATGGGTATGATACTACGATTGGTGCTCAGGGGGCACTCTTAAGTGGTGGTCAAAGACAACGTATTGCCATCGCAAGAGCCTTAATCAAGAAACCTAGTATTTTGGTTTTAGATGAAGCTACTTCAGCACTCGATGTAGAAAGTGAAGGTGCTATAAATTACACATTCGGTCAACTTATGAAGAGCAAATCGATGACAATTGTCAGTATCGCTCATCGCTTGAGTACCATAAAAAGATCAGAAAATGTGATAGTGCTCGGCAAGGATGGATCAGTTATTGAAGCAGGTAAATTTAAAGAATTGTTCGCCAATCCTAACAGCGAACTCTGTAAACTGCTAAGTGAGAAATCGAGCAGATCAGATGCAAATGAAAACCCACAGCAGCTGCCGCCTGATGTTTCGCAAGATAAAGTGGTGGAGCAAATCGCCGAAAAGATTTTAGAAAGATTCCCAGAGGCTGGTGAATCCCCAGACGCTGCGATGGAAGAAATCTTCAAAGACGTTTCAAGGGAGGGGAAGCCTGTAAAGATGTCACCTTAATAAACCAGTTCAATTGAACATGAATACGTTATTTTTAATCATTCTTTCCAGCTCTATATCTTCTGTAAATATCGAGTCGCCGAATTGCATGTTGTAGTAGTTTTAGTAACATTCGCGTTTTCAAAGGTTTACTAACCTCTCATAAACAGAGAATGAAGGAAGTTCTGAAATAATAAAAGTATTCAAGTCTCACCAAATAATCTGCCTTGCAATAGTGGTGAAAGCCAAAGGATTATGGACAGTAGCTCCAAGCCCGATGCCCAGTTTCCTTTTGAGCAAGCACTTCCAGATCTTCAGGAAACTATAACATATATCGGTAATAGCTCATCTTTGAAGCAGGATCATTATAACAGATTAATATGGCTATCGAGACAATTGAATTCTATCAAACATGAACTGATACGAGCATTAGAAGTATTTATCGATGAACCTCAGATGGTACCTTTTACGGAATGGCTAGCCAAGGGTAAAAAAGCTTATTATGATCTATTGGGAATAGTTAACAAAATAGAGCCGTCATTATCACATTTATTGGATTTAGTTGACGAAGCATTAATGTCACCAGGCTTAGTCCATGAATTTAACGAACTATTTGATCTGATCGAAGACTGTACGAGTCTTGGTGTGGAATTAAAAGTACGGTTAAATTCTAAAATGCCATTACTAGAAGCTTCGCTTGAATTTAATGATATTTCCAAAGATAATATTGACACATTAGGGACAGTTATTGATACTAATATAAATCTGTGTTTTGAAGTACAAGAGGAAAGATTTGCTTCACCCATACGACATCCTCCACCATTCACTTTAAAGCAAGTTGTTAGATTATTGGTGTCCCATACAGATACCGCTGAACCTACGATACCAACATTTTCACCCATGGAGGAAGTCCTCTGCAGAAAGTATCTAGATATCAAACGAACGGTGCCGCCTATCGAAAAGAGCCTTACGGAGATTTTACCTATCAGGATCGATCATTTTAGTAAACGTACCATAATACATATCGATCATTTGACGAAACTATTAAAAGACAAGCATAGGAAGGTTTTAGATAAGCAAAAGATCATGATTAAGGAAGTCCGAGAGCTAAAAAGGGAGCTTGTTGACAAGCGATGGAACTCACTATTTCTTAATTTGAATCACGAATTACAATCAATATTAGAAGAAATCGAAAATTTAGAGTCCAAACTATGTGGTTACAGAGAGAACTTAGAATTCCAAGAAAAGATAAAAGAACAATTACGAATCAATATTAATATAGTTAATAAGACATTTAACGTCATTTACAGAGCCTTAGAGTTTTCGCTGTTAGACGTCGATGTTGCATCCACTACCAATGAGTTAGCACAGAGATGGCTTGATATGAGACCAAAAAGTGACCGACTGCTAAGTGCATCTTCGTCATTAATTGACGAGATGAGTTTTGATTCGTTATCATCAAAGTTTAGATCACTTTCCATGGGAAGCACAGAGACCGCAGAAACTGAACAAAGTTTAGCGCCTCCGCCTGCACCGCCGACCAGAGGTAAATTTGGAGCGGTACTTTTAAAGAAAATGAATATAAAACCCGTCATGGTTACGTCTCCAACACCTAGCGATGTTAATAATCCATTTCTGTTCAATTCACCTTCGCCAAAAGATGACGAAAGCCCTAAAAGACCAAATGCCATCTTAGATCCAGTCCCTCAACTAGCATTTGAAAAACCCGAAGGCTTTTTAGAGAGGCCAGAAACTCCAGTGAAACGATTGGAACCAACTTTAGAGATACCACGGACTCCATTAGTAGAAGATGACATCGCCAGTATTATTACGTCAATTAAAAATTCTGCTTCCTTGGAGGACATAGAAGCAGAAAAAATTAATTATTACACACAACTGCCGTCTCACATACCCAAGTTACAGAACAGTACGTCTTTCAAATTCAATTGGCGTCCGCCAGAGAAATTCGATTCACCATGGACACCGTACGCATACAATAATGGCAACAGAAGTAACATTAGTGGTCGTCTTCTGCCTCCTACGCCGTTAACGGATATCCTAACGACTAAAAAGCATTTGCTAGCAACTCACGACAACAGTTTTATGACCAAGATATGATATCCAATATGTAATTCGTAATGCACATATACACCGGAGTCTTGTGATGAGGTATAAATATTTATTCACATCTCATCGCATCTCATCGCATCTCATCGCCTATCGCGGAGTGTAGAAAATGTTTATGACTTTAAAAATGTACTTGATTGAGGAAAACAAGCTTAACCCCAAAATACAGAAGGAATACAGTATTTGGAACTGTATCGATACTAACTCAAGTCACAATTGGTGATTAAACTCTAAAGATACTTCTTCAGCCCCTTGCCCGCATTTGATTCGGTTAGAAAAAGTGATATATTGCACCGAATCGAATTGAATTCGACTGTAAAGATGCCTGTGGAGAGACTAGAAAAACCTTAACTACAGCTCGAACAGGTTTAAAAATGTCAAGAAATTTGAGAGCCATTTTGAGAAAGACTTCCGGTTTTGTAACTTCATCTTTAAAAGATTCAAATTCAGACGGGCACTCTGGTCTGTCAATTTCATACCCATATGCATTTCAAGATGTAATAGAGAATATTGAAAGCATGGGGTCAGAATCTGAGTTATTAGCTATGTCTTGTGATGCAATGAAAAAAGGCTTATACATGAGGAGGATTGGTAGAAGGAAGCAAGTTGACTACCTTTTCAAATTGGACAGTAGTGGTGCAATTTCATGGAAGGATGGGAGCAAAAAACTACCGCTAGAATCCATTAAGGATATTCGTACCGGTGAGATGGCAAGTAATTATAGAGAACAGTATGGTGTATCCGTTAACGTATCTCACCTTTGGGTTACAGTCATATACTACGTCTCCAATAAGTTAAAGGCATTACATGTCATAACGAATACACCGGAAGAATTCGATTTGTTCTTGAATTGCATTTGTGGATTAGTTAAGCTTAGAATGGAGTTGATGGAAAGTATTTCAGTCCCAGACAATGAAAAATTTGCCAATATACATTGGCATAGTACTGTCTCTCGAAGGAAAGAAGATGAAACTAAGGATACTTTAACTTTTGAAGATGTGAAGAAATTATGTGACAGATTTCATATATATTGTTCAGCTAATCATCTGAGGAAGTTTTTTATTATGGCAGATGTTAATAAGAATGGTCTTTTGAATTTCCATGAATTTCAAACATTTGTAACGCTTTTAAAGACCAGACCCGAACTCAAGCATTTATGGAATTCGCTAACCCAAGGACATCCTTTCATGAGTTTACAGACATTTCACCAATTTTTGACACACGAACAAGGTGAATTACTGTCTGAAGACGATGCTCTAACTACAATGAGCAAATTCAAGAAAACCAAGGATCACCATTTCGCATATGATGACTTTATCAAATACTTAGGAGCTCAACCGCATGAAGACCAAATTCAAGAAGATTATAGTAAGCCTTTAAATCAGTACTTTGTTGCATCATCTCACAACACTTATCTTTTAGGAAAACAGGTTGGCGAAACGCCTTCAGTCGAAGGTTATATGCAGGCATTACAACAAGGTTGTAGATGTATTGAAATTGACATCTGGGATGATGATGTGGGCCCAGTTGTATGCCATGGTTTCCTTACAGCGGCAATACCCCTCATTAATGTTGTAGAAATTATTCGCAAATATGCATTCATCACGTCACCATACCCCTTAATCATATCTTTGGAGATAAATTGCAATAAAGAGAACCAAGCAATAGCGGCTTCTATACTAGTTAATTCATTAGATGCCATGTTGTATCAAAACATCAGTGAACATGGACCTTTGCCTTCACCAGGAGAATTGAAACACAAGATCCTTCTGAAAGTTAAAAAAACGAAAAAAGTCTCTAATGTTTCTACCCCAGATTCACAAAATGACAGTCACCCATCTTGGGATAGCGTTTCTTCATCTTACAGTTCATCTTATGAATCAGAATTAGAAAATATAATGAAAGTTAAGGAAAATAAGTCTTCATCAAGTGCTAATCCCACGACTATTCGCAGGATACGAAGAGTTAAACTGAGAAAAGGTATTGAAATAAGTGAAAACCTTTTAACAATTTCAGCTATCTATGGATTAAAATTTAGGAATTTTTCATTACCAGGATCAAAAACTACTAATCACTGTTTTTCATTAAATGAGAGAAAAATGGACAATATGTGCAATGATAAAACTCAAGAATTATCAATCGACAAGCATAATAGACGTTATTTAATGCGCCTGTACCCTCATGCATTTCGATATAAATCATCGAATTTTAACCCTATTAAATTCTGGAAGCTAGGCGTACAACTTGTTGCCCTCAATTGGCAAACTAACGACTTAGGTCAGCAGATTAATTTGGCCATGTTCCAACTATCAAACCAAAAAAATGGTACATTGCATTCAGGATACGTTCTCAAGCCGCCAATTTTGAGGGAACCGATTTCGAAGTTACAGGACATACCGACTTATTACAATTCGTTCCATCAAATGCCAGTAAAAGTAAATCTTAAAGTGCTATCTGCACAATTATTGCCAAAACCAACAGAAACCAAGAATGGTAAAGATGAGCTATTCGCTCCTTACGTTGAAATTGAAGTTATTAGTGATGAAGACGTTCTACAACCAACAATTGTTTGCAAGGGTAGTACTGATAAGTTATCGACGACCAATCCCATTACGACAGATGTATGCAAAGAGAATGGATTTAATCCCATATGGGGAACAGAAATTCAATGGAAATTAAAAAGTACGTATTTTACGTTTGTTAAATTTACTGTCAAAACAGGAGAAAAGGTTTTGGCGGTGTCGTGTTCGAAGCTTGATCAACTAAAGAGAGGTTATCGACACATTCCACTATACAACCAAGAAGGCGAACTGTATATATTTTCTACGTTATTTATCTTTACACAGATATCTTGATTAACCTAAAAGAATTGAGAAGTATACCATTTGTTAACCTAAAACTGAAATGCTATTGGTGTTCTTCCATAGGGGAAGAAAATATTCGCAACTATTCAACGCATCTTTTAAGAGAATATCTTTTATTCACGATATACGCGTCCTTGTTTTTTTAAGAAGAACCCGGTTGAAGTTTTCGCTTCGCGCGTGCTAGCAAAAGACTTCTTTGCAATAAGAGGTAAGAAAGCTGTTCAACTTTGCTCCAACCTATGGAAGTTTAAAAGGATTAAGAGTATTCGAGAGTAAACTTTCTTTGAAAAAGTCTATCTTTCCTACAAGAACTGCATTCATACGATACTGCATTATACCATACTTCCTCCTCTTCACAATGTCGTCGCCCGTCAAGAGAAGAACTGCTTTGGCCGGTAAAAGCACGAATATAAGAAGCAGCACTGTTCGTAAAGGTTCGATATCTCCTTCTAAACGTTCCCAAGTTAACGTTGATTACGCTTTAAGACATAGCCCTGTGAGAAATGTACCTACATCATCATTAGATAAAAATCCAACACCGGTGCCATCCTTACCATTTGAAATACATGAAGAGACACCTGAGGAGCGCACAGCTACTTTGATGAACCATATGTCATTATCACAATTTAGAAAAAGTTACCAAGATGAAAATGATTTTAGCGGTATTAAAGAAAATATGTCACCAACTAAACTGAATAGAACTAAAAGCGATTTATCACCCATTCAATCTCAGTCACAAAATACCATTTCACGCAAACCGCTAAGGGACCTAAGTATAGCTGATCACAAGGGCTTCATAGAAAATCCTCGCACTAAAGAATCAACACCTTTAACATTACACTATTCAAAGAGAACCAGACTACCGAATTTCGTCACACCACCCAGGGATAAACATTTAAGACAGTATTTTACCACCACATCAAATAATGATCATGACCAAGACCAAGACAACGATCAAGGCAATCTATACATGTCAAAAAGCACTGACGACATACCAAAGGATAAAGTAGTTCGCAAACTAGATTTTAAAATTTGTGAAAACTAATGCACAAATGCATAAATAACCTCTAATGATTATAATAGTAGTAATATATGATACCACTTATACTTAGTATTATATGAATTTTTCTGTCTCCCTTCGGACATACCCTGGTCCCGGTCATTTTCCGTTATTTTTTTTTTTCAACAAGTGAAAAATTTCAATGCTCATCGCATCTCATCTCATCGCCAATCGGTGGTAACAATCACAGAGTAACAGCGGATTTCTAAGACTGAAAGCACAGGAATCGATTCATCATGGGTAAAGCTGCCAAGAGAAATTATACGGGGGCACCAAGTACCAACAAACAGGTCGATGCTGCAAAACATTTGGGATCTGTTTTCAAATTCAATACCGGTCTCGGTCAACACATTTTGAAGAACCCATTGGTTGCCCAAGGTATCGTAGATAAGGCACAACTTAGACCATCAGATACCGTACTAGAAGTCGGTCCAGGTACTGGTAATCTAACGGTGCGTATTCTCGAACAGGTCAAGAAGGCTTATGCGGTGGAAATGGATCCTAGAATGGCAGCAGAACTAACCAAAAGAGTTAGAGGTACTAGCGATGAAAGAAAGTTGGAGATTTTACTTGGTGACTTTATTAAAACCGATTTGCCATATTTTGATGTTTGCATCAGTAATACGCCATATCAAATTTCATCGCCATTGGTCTTCAAGCTAATCAACCAACCACGTCCACCTAGAGTGTCTATTCTGATGTTTCAAAGAGAATTTGCTATGAGACTGGTTGCGAGACCAGGTGACGCTCTTTACTGTAGGTTATCAGCTAATGTGCAAATGTGGGCAAATGTCACCCACATCATGAAAATCAGTAAAAACAATTTTAGACCACCACCACAGGTCGAATCAAGCGTGGTTAGATTAGAGATTAAAAATCCAAGACCACCAATCGAATTCAACGAGTGGGACGGTTTGTTAAGAATTGTCTTTGTGCGTAAAAACAAGACAATCGCAGCTGGCTTCAAATCATCAAGTGTTATCGAAATCCTTGAGAAGAACTATAAAACTCTTTTGGCAATGAACGATCAAATGGTCGACGACACGAAGGGTTCTATGACACAGACAGTGAAGTCCAAGATTGAGACCGTATTGCAAGAAACTGGTCTTGGTGAACAAAGAGCTGGTAAATGCGACCAGACGGATTTCCTTAAATTGCTCTATGCTTTTCATCAAGTGGGCATTCACTTTTCATGAAGGTGCGACTTGTGCTTACGATTGCACCTGTTTTCTGTGATGATCGTGCTGGACTGGGAAACTCTGAATCAAGCACTACAAACATCTCCAAGCGCACCTTCAATCGTCATGGATCATCTTATTAATACGAACTACTGCCCCATTTTTACTATTATCATTTATTGTTAGTACAATGAGCCACCTGAGTCATCAAGTCTCAGGTGTACACGTGATACTGTGGAACATCAACAGTGATGAACTTCAACATGTGGAAGGAGTTAAGGGAAGTGAAGTCTACGAGAGTCAAAACTGTGATGAAGGATGCAATAGCAGAACACTAACAGACTAAAATTTCTCATGGAGGTGGGAACGAGTACCTGGTGATCCTAAGACATTGTGGTGGGGCCTTCTAGTATATTCACTGCAAAAAAGCAAGAAATATGGGTGTGGTAAAGAGATCAAAAAGTATATATATTAAAACTGGTTTCGATCTTAAATCGAATCTAGGGTTCGTGTTTTACTGGGGATCAAAAAGTATAACAAACTCACCAAGTACATTTGGAAACACTGATCTTTTTAAAACAAAAGGTATAGGACAGTATAAAAGCAGTTTTTTTTTCTAAAAAAAAAGGATAATAATTGGATAGAACCAGAAGCAAAATGTCACCACCTGCTGCCGTTGGTGCTACTACCACTTCCACTGTTTCTAAAACTGCTGACGAGGCTACCCGCGAAGAACAGCTCCTCGAAAAATTGGGTAAACTTCATCTCAATTACGCTGGGTCCACTGCAACATATGGTAATTTCGACACACATTTCTACAAGGGTCAAGACGAATACTCCGACGATGGCGTCCTAAGAATTAGTCCAAAATACAGGGCAAAAGCCCAATATCCTGATTTCTTACCAACATGGGATCCAAAGGAGAAATATCCGCCATTGACCTTCCAAAAGTACGATGATCCAGCTTTGAGAGCTGATGAAAAGTTGGTTAATCTGTTTCCTAAGGATGCTAAGGTTGAAAGCAAGAGAATTACTCCAAAACTTGGGACAGAGATTAAAGGAATTCAGCTATCTCAGTTGTCTGGTAAAGCTAAGGACGAGCTGGCTTTGTTCGTAGCCCAGAGAGGTGTTGTTTTGTTTAAAGATCAGGACTTAGCCAAACATGGTCCAGATTTTGCGGTTCAATATGGTAAACACTTTGGTAATTTACACATCCACCACACAAGTGGTCGCCCCGAGACCGCTCCAGAGTTGCATATCACTTACCGTAGACCAGACCATTCCGAATTCGAAAGGGTCTTTGAAGATAGCCACACTTCCATTGGATGGCACACAGATGTCTCCTACGAGTTGCAGCCACCATCTTACACTTTCTTCAGCGTTTTGCAGGGACCTGAAGGTGGTGGTGACACATTGTTTGCGGATTCTGTGGAGGCATATGAAAGACTGTCACCAACTTTAAGACAGTTTTTGGAAGGCCTGCACGTTATCCACAGCGGTGTCGAACAAGGCCAAAATTCTCAGGTTCAGGGCGGTGTTCAGAGAAGACCTCCAACTGGTCACATCCACCCTTTGGTTCGTTGGCACCCTGTTTTAAAGAGGAAGTGTCTTTACGTTAACAAGGCTTTCTCAAGAAGGATCGTTGAATTGAAAAAACCGGAGTCCGATTTGTTATTGAATTTCCTATATTCTTTGTTCAGCACAGCTTTGGATCTGCAACTAAGAGCCTACTGGGAGCCAGGTACCGTCGCAATCTGGGATAACAGAAGAACGATTCACTCTGCTGTCATTGACTGGGAAGAGCCTGTCAACAGACACGCCTTCCGTATTACTCCACATGCTGAAAGACCTGTTGAGGGTCCCGAATTCTACAACGACCCAAACTACTTCCCACAAGAAGTTACACAGTACTAAAAATCTAAAAATTTTAAATAGAGTTGGTAACTAGGTATGTCTACAATGAGAACTTTTTTTTTTTCTTCTAAGATCCAGTTTTCTCATTTTCGGTCGTTGATAGATACCACGACTGTTCAATAGAACAATAGGGAGTTGAGATATATGAAAAATCTAAAGCCACTTGGTCAGCATGGTGCACTGACTTCTTGGCTGGAGCTTCTTCCTCTCCATTTGCTTTGCAAACGTACAGTGACATTAATGTTGCTGTCCCATAATAATACTTCTTATCTGGCGCTCACCTGACATTACGCAGAGAGTCCTTCTGACTTCTACCAACGCAAGTACCACATATGATTTACGCCAATCTAGAGGACGACACACTGGCGCAGATGACATAAAAAAGATTTTTAAAAAAAAACAAAAAACCAACACAACGATCAAGCTGTGAGACACCATAGAGAGCCACAACCATTCTAAGCTTCTAATTGATTGCTGTTCAACTAATAAGGGTGAAACAATAACAATTGAAAAGACTTTGAAAGACATTGAATGGTACTTTTTTACAGAGACATAAGAAACAAATGAGCACATTCACAAGAATTGGTGATAATGGCATATTGTGATACTGTAAGAATAATATCACTGACGGCACTACTACAATAGTAGTTCATTAGAGTACCATTGAATTGTGAATTGAATTTGACAAAAAAAAAAGGATCAGTGGGAGAATAAGATATAAAGATCCTCGATAATGAAAAAGATTTGGAATTCGGAGATATCATTTCCTTTCTTAAGTAGTAAAACTGTGGAAATAATACAGGTATCATCAGCTTGAAATGACAGCCAGTAGTAGTCATAGCTACGAGTACGAACCGGAAGAAATTCACCGGGAGGATGATCCATCGCTGAAGAAGGGTGACGGCACACAGGTGAATGTGAAGGCTACTACAGATTCGACAGTCGACTCATCCTATTCCCTAGAATTAGAAGATCTGGAGTCTGCGGAGGCAATCGAAAAGAATCCTTTTGCAGATCCCGAAGTTGCAGAATACTACTCTAAGCTATATGATGAAGCTAATTATGAATCAAGAAAGGCATATGATCCTAGTTTTTACTGGAGCCAGAAAGAAGAGAAAAAGATAGTATGGAAGCTAGATTTTAGATGTGCGCTGGTTGCATGTGTTATGTTTGCATCTTTGCAAATTGATCGTGGTAATCTAGCTCAGGCGGTTGCTGACAACATGCTGAACGATTTGAATATGTCCACAGATGATTACAACACGGGAAACCAACTGTTCTATGTATGTTTCCTTATAGCTGAAGTCCCCTCACAACTAATTTCCAAAAGATTAGGTCCTGATAGATTTATTCCCCTACAAATGATTATGTGGAGTACTGTTTCCATGTGCCAAGCTGCAATGAACGGTAAGGGTGGCTATTATGCTACACGTTGTTTAATCGGTTTGTTAGAAGGTGGATTTATTGCAGACCTGGTTCTTTGGTTAAGTTATTTCTATAACAGTAAAGAATTGACAATTAGGCTTTCTTGGTTTTGGACAACTTTATCAACTGTTCAAATTTGTACCGCCCTGTTAGCATTTGCAATTTTAAGAATGCGTGGTATTGGCGGTCTTGAAGGTTGGAAATGGCTTTTTTTAATCGAAGGTGCAATCACTTTCTTAATTGGCGTGGGAGCTTTTTATTGGATGGTCCCGTCGGCGGTTCAAACTAAAAATTGGATGCACCCCAAAGGTTGGTTTACTGAAAGAGAGGAAAAAATAGTGGTCAACAGAGTTTTAAGAGATGATCCTTCCAAAGGCGATATGCATAACAGACAGACTTTAACACCAAGATTAATTTGGAGAGCTTTAGCCGATTACGATTTATGGCCAATTTACGCTATTGGATTGTTGTTGTACATTCCAAATGATACAATTCAATCTTATTTGACCTTGAATTTAAAACAATTGCATTTTTCGAGATTTACTGTTCAATTATTAACTATTCCGCCATATGTGCTACAAATCATTCTTTTGCTGATCATTACTTGGTTTTCAGAATACATCAATGAGAGAAGCTTTGTTTGTACGATATCACCAATTTGGGCGACAATTCTCATGGGGTTTATTAGATGGTGGAAAGGCTCTATGCGTGATGTTTGGGGCACTTATGTTCTCGTCATCTTAATGTATGCCCAACCTTACGTACACGCTATCTGTGTCTCATGGGTTTCTCGTAATTCAAATTCTATTAGAACAAGAGCCATTTCATCCGCTGTCTACAATATGTTTGTCCAGTTGGGTAGCATTTGTGCCAATCAAATCTACAGATCGGATGATATGCCTTATTATCACAGAGGTAACATGCAATTATTCTTCATTTCCTTGGGATCGATTCCGCTTTTCTTATTGACGAAGCTCTATTATGCATGGAGAAATAAGAAGAAACTTGCCATTTGGGATCAAATGCCAAAGGAGGATCAGGTAGAGTACCGGAAAACTACCACTGATGAAGGTAACAAGAGGCTGGATTTCCTATTTGATCATTAATAGACCTTCACTGTTCCTCGATAAACTATCATTCAGATACACACACACATATATATATTATAATAATTATTATTATTCTTTTTATTATCATTATCATGCAAAATGCCTTCTGAATGCCTTCTAGGTGCATGGCGCTATTTTTCATTACTGCTCAAAGCGATTAGGGACTCGCCTACGATTATACCACCAACTTCCTTTTCACTATCTCGTTTGATTGCGTCAAATGAAGGACCCTTAAAATTTCTCCTACCATGTACGATCCACCAAATTGAAACTACTAGGGTGAGGCCGCAGACTATAACACTTGTATAATTCATATTCCCTGCTTCTACCGGAAGACTGTAAGGAAAACAGTAGATGACAAAGAAAACAACGATATAAATGCATGAAACTGTATTCAGCACATAACCAAACCTACCCATATTAAAAGGACCAGGAGGCAAATTTCTTCTTTTAGTCAAAATATTAGGCGCCATCGCTAAAAAGAACGCCGATGTAGTTAAAAGAACGAACGATCCGACAAATGCGCTAAATGCAGTTGTAGAACCTACGTAAATGGCACCTAAGCATGTTGTCACCAATCCACATGTAAATGTGGCCCAAAGTGGACTCTTAAATCGAGGGTGAATAGATCCCAAATATTTGGCAAAGGGAGTTGCGTTATCTCGAGCCAGTGCGAAAAGAGTCCTACCGGCTGTGATATAACATCCAATGGCTGCACACGTTATTGGCAAATATATCACAATTAAAAGCCCGATAGCACCACCACGAGAGTTAGTCGCCTGTAAGTAGATATCTCCCAGAGGGCTCAAAGAATCTGATTTTAAAATTACTGGTAAATCGTTAATTGCATAAAACATGGAAATCATGTAGGTAATGGCAGTAATGAATCCAACTAAAATCTGCCAAAACAATACTTTCGGTAAATTTCTGCCGGCATCAGGTATTTCTTCTGCTAAATGGGTCACACAATCTGGTGTACCAACTGCAAAGGCACCATTAAGCATTCCTATAAGAAAACAAAATCCATTACTACCGTACCCAGTGTTGTTTTGCCATTTACTCCACACAAAATCATTTGATGCATGCCCTTTACCAGTAGCAGACGGCATGGTTGCACAAACTATAACCGTAACAAACCAACCTCCAAGGATTAAAAACGATCCAATCCTATTGATTGCTGGTAATGCCCAATCGGCAAACATAACTACACAACAAGTCAACCAACACAAAATCAGGAAACAGACGTAAACTTGCCACCTTTGAAGATTTGTACCAGGATGATAAAGATCGTAAGAATAAACAATCATGTTGGACACCATATTGAGATTCGAAGCAACACCGAAATTCCATGATAAAAAATCTAACCAACCTGCAAACCAACCACACATTGGCCCCCATTTCTTACCAGGTGTCACGCTTGCCCAGTGATAAACACCGCCAGATGCAGGCAGAGACGAAGCTAATTCTGCAATCGATGCGCCAATAGCCCAGTAGAAAACACTAACAGCGATGAATTCATACATGATACCAGGTGGTCCACCATTATAGAGCGACGCTACAATAGCACCACCAAGCGCAGTCCAAGTGTTTCCAGTAAGAATACCGGCTGCAATGGCACTGAAAAGATTGAATTTTTTTTCAAGACGAACAGGTCCATTTACATTCACATCAGTAATACCAAAGTCACCATCTTCCACATCTAGCACTCCGCAAATCTCACTTTGAGCATCCTTTTTAATCTCGTGCATCCTACCCACCAAGCCATAACCAGCAACATTGATATAATCTCAAGATTCGAACCCTATGTATGAGGCGCTTTATAGTTACCAAAATCTCTTGCGAAACATTTGATATCGATTCAAGTTCCCAATGCTAAGATAGATAGATATCCTTCGCGAAGCGGCGATGTTGTTTTCAAGCATTCAAAGAATCCCGCTCGATAGGAAAAAGCTTTTTGGAAACCCGCTGGTTTAGCTATAAATCAGCTTCACCAGTGCCAACCAAAGATCACTCTGGATTATTGAAAAAGCTGGTGATAAAGAAGACCTCGCTATAGTAAAAAGATGAGGTTCCTCTTCACTGTTTCGATAAATCATTCTTAAGAACTAAAGAAGCAATTTTGATAACTTTATAGCGCACGGTACGTGAAAACAAGAGAATAAAGAAATGATAATCAGATGATGGGAAATATCGGACTACTTCTCGTCCAGTACCGGAAACTCCGATATCTCACGAGAACGCGAGAACGCGATAATGTGAGAACGCGATAAGTCATTAGTGATAAGGGGAATTGGCGCACTGTTACGTCACTGTATTCAGATCCACGATTTCCTTTGCTATTACCCTTGCTACTGCCCTAACCCACATACTTGCTAGACGATTTTTTTGATTATAGGAGAGGGAAATCCGGGGTAAAGCCAAATCCAACTGCTCAGTCATCAAAGGACCCTTAAAATCCCTTAAAATCCCTTAAAATCCCTTAAAATCCCTTAAAATCCCCAGGTATTGGCGATGGCGAAGAGCTTCTAGAATGCCATGCTCTGTTGGAGCATGGGAAGGAACTGTCGAATATGAGTTTCTCGGACCAAAGGCGTCAGCTTCTAGGGATGTAGGAGTACCGTTTAAAATTCGAAACATATGGAATCGACAAGGGAATTGACAAGAGAATCGATATTTGAACGGGTCTTTTGAAGATTATATAAGGAGCTTTGGCATCATTGACAAAACTATGGTGCCTAATCATTTCTTGGTCTCCTTAAATAATTTTTAAGCAGTACTAGAGTAGCTGGTGAGAGTTTACCGATCATGAAGTGTTATAAGCAAGACTTTACTGAGATGATTAATCAGTCCAGAAGAAATAGTAAGGTGGGACGCAGATTATCTAACGTCTCCACTATGCTACGTAGACCTTCTGCATGATGCGTTGTGGGTCTGTTCTTTTGTTTTTCCTTAAACCTGATGTATGTCGTATATACTTACAGGATTTTATAATGATGTGATGGCTTTAATGGTAGGTTTTTTGTTTCTTTTTTTTTGTTTTGTTTTATCGCCTTTGATGTCGTTACTGGTATGATCTAGGATGCGGAGAAGATGAGTTTCCGTGGAAACCATGCCACTGGGCCACACCCTCCAAAATGGGGTGTTCTCAGAGGCCCTCAAAAAGGGGGGAGGTCCCTCTCGGAAATAACTCGATCATAGTAAATAGATTGCAAACGTATCATCTCGATATTGAAATGGTGGCATTGATGGTTTATGATTTTGTAACTCAACAAATATCATCAGGAGAGAAGAAGGTGTGATCGGATCATACTTTCTTCACAGATACATTTCGCTCTTAATACCTACCCCATTAGTTCTCAATGAGATCAACAAAGGGCAACATAGATGTGTTCATAATGCCACTCAGGGGTTCTAGTCACTCTGATACTGCACGCATACTGCTGAGTTTACGTGTAGATTCGGAGTCCTCGAGGTTGGAATTGACCCCTTTTTCCCTAGTTGCAAATCATGCATATTTGCGTATTTCCGATGTTGGATATCTTGCAGTTTCGGCTTTTCTGGCTGCATTAAGGTAAGTTTGTGTATTTTGGCTGCAAGTGCGGATGGGAGATGCAGTACTTCGAGTCAGCGACCGAATTGCCAAGGTAAGCTAATCTCCTGTGGCTCGAGAAGACTAAATCGGTTGCAAAGCAATCCGTGAGATGCATTGAAAGCATATACTAGAATCATGTATATAAGGAGGGCATATGAGCCATTTACTCCATTCAAGATCTTGTCTACACATCGAACCAACCAGCTCTCGAGCACAGATCAATTGAACAAACGAAACAAAAAAAAAACCCATTTCACTAAGATTACAATGAACGCTTTCTATTTAATCGCTTTAGCTCTAGCACCAGCTGTCATGGCACGTGATGACACCAGAGCTCCAGTTTTCGACAAGGCTCCAACTGCAGCACCAGTTGCTGAGAAGAGACAGAACTGAATCTAGACGGTTTCCACTGGTGACTACCTCTTTATTTTATATACTCTTTAGTTGTTATCAGCTCGTACACATATGTGTAGATTTTAAGGAAACAAAAAAGGACGTCCTATTATTATATTATCTTTTAAAAAGAATTTGGACCGAGCTAGGTCGTAAATCTGAAAGGTCTGTACTTTAGATCCATCATTACCTAGTTCTTTATACCAGTTCATTTGACTTCCTATGATGGCGAGATTTATTTTGACTAGATATAACCTTAGAAGTAGCGCACGGAGGACAGAAGCTACGATAAACCCGCAGTTACACGTTGTGGCCACCACATAACGAGGAGCGCTTCTAAAATTGTAAAGATAAGCATTCCAAAATGACGTTGAATTTGCAATACAATTCATTATCGACAGTGAAATTGCTCTTTTCAGGGTTGGACGAGGTACCATCATGGACCTCCATGAAACAATGATTGTATATGAACAATAGAGACCTGGTGGCATCAAACATATGGCAAAATAACGAGCACCTGTATCGAGAGTGGAGACCGCAATGACAAACGCCAAAACCTTTCTTGTGAATGATCGGAATGCCAGGACCAAATGGAAGTAGCAATGATTAAATATGGTGGTGCAGTTAAAAGAAGGATTATCATGCGGTCAGTTTATAAGGTTTCCACGACTGAAGGGAAGGAATTTGTAACACTTGCAGCTACAACGAGAAATGAAAAACATCCTGTTAGCAACTAAACCTTTCAGTCGACGAAGGCAAGCCTCAAAGTAAATACAAATATGCTAATGGTACTGTAGCAACCGTGATTGCACCTCCAATGATAAAGCATCACCTCCAAGATTTTAATCCTCTAACGTGATCCATATTTTCAATGATGCCAGTGGAAAGGAAACCCGAAAATGCTCCACTTATTAAAGATCTGGAATAAAGAATAGAATTACGCAATCCCAGTTTTTTCTTTGTATACTAGCATGACAAGTGGTAGAGACAACTCCCATAAAATCCTGATTCCACAAAATTAAGGATACATCTGACTGCAGTTAATCCACCATGAGATTTTACAGCACCCGTACAAGTGGAAACAATCCCCCAAGCTGTCATAATAACAGTGATAAAAAGTGAAGGTCTTTCAAGAAGATTTATGATAATGTTACAAGGAATTGGCATAATAATATAGCCAACGAATGGAATCGAGATTGCTCTTTGATATTGTGTCGAATCGATCTTAAGATCATCCTCTAACCCACCAAATCTGGCTGATTCAATGTTAGTCTTGTCCAAAAATTTGCAGGTGTAAATCCAACAGAGGATGATAAAAATCCTTAGGTTGATTTTCAATTTGGTCTTTTTTTTTACAGAGCACTTCAGGTTCCTCTTGACCCAAACCGCTAAGACTCAGGTATTTGATGACGTGGCTCAAACAACCGTATTTTTTCCTACGATTTCTGAAGTTCATCAACTTTCTGGATCTCTTCTCTTGAGAGAATAGTTTCCGACATTTAGTCCTTGTCAAAACCTTTAACGTGTTCTACTATGGCCTCTCCCTTTTTCTCAGCATCCATGGTAGTCATGTGTACTAATTCACAATGTCCTCAAAGAAAAACTTAAGATTCCAACTTACTTCAGCATTGAGCCCGCATTTGTGGCTCTGATTTTTAGTCCTGGATTTCTATTTAGTTTTAGCCATTTCTTTTATCTCCCGGCTCCGAGTAGAGAAATTAGAGTATGGGAAACGACTGAAACATATGCAGCTGAACGCGTCGAAGCCAAGCGGGCCGCCATCGCCCGCGGCTTGCTGAAAATTTGTGGGGTAAAGAAAAGTTGTACGGCTGTGTGCAAATCTCAGGGTCTTTTTGATTGACACGCAAAGGTGGATTTGACATGACTATACGGATGGGGTGGGGCCGGTAGAAAAAGCAGTATAGTCATACACAAGTACAGCAGGCAGCGATCAGCAGCAAAGTTTCATGTATCTGTTTTCAAAAATACTATGTTGACGAGGTTGTCGTTATTTTCTTATTTTTTTATTATTTTTGTTTTTTTAGCTGAAACTCTAAGAAGCAGACAACAGCATTGAAGAAACTAGAATAAATAACATTTTTAATCAAGCAACAGTCCATACAGTCTTTTGAATCAATTGTTTTCAGAAGTTGTCGGCCTATGGATGATTTTGGTTTTCATGTAGTTTCAAATAATTTAATCCATTCCATTACACTTTACCTGCTAGTATGATAATCATGAATTTTTTGATGTTACTTGGCATAATAAGAAAAAAAGGATCCTGGTTATTCAAAACCTGGTTATCGTCGTCCATACCACTTTAATCGGATGAATAATTGGGAAAGGAACGAATCGCTTATCATGAACTTTCTGGACAATCTCTTCTATACCAATGTCCTTGCTGCGTAGCGTGGTTCAACCGCCTAGTTAGAAGGTGTATGAAATGTATTTCTTATCATCTTGTTTTAAGGTCTGTTATCCATCCATGCTGACCAAGATATGTTGATTTTATTGGGATGTTAGTGTTGATAGGCATGTCTTAGATGGGACCACTCAAGACGTCCGTAAGAATTTGTTTGGTGGCACTTTACAGAGTATTAGTATATACCAACTATGCAGATACGAGCTATCTTGTTTAATCATTATGAGTCCAGTTGATAAATTTCGTTTGACCCATAGGTTGGGGCAAAGAGTGAATAGAGATTCCACAGTGAACAGGGACCTCGCGGTTACTGACGATGTTTTTTCGCTTTGCTAATATCACGAATGAAGTCAATTTAGAACATAGCTTCTAGGTGGTCAACATTAATATTTTTGATCCATGGGAAAAATCATGGGTATTTGGTGAACGTGGTACAATAGAAGAATAGGTATAGGACTAGAGGACGGGTCTCCCATGTAACGATGAGCAATGAGCAATGAGCAACGCACGTAGATCGTTTACTATCTTAAATACATGTGAATGCTTGTGCCTATATTCACTGTTAAATATTTACTAGCATTTGGAATCTTGCTGGTTTCGTTCAAATTATTATTCTGCGTTAAATGTTAACAAACAATCACGGCCACATAATGTACACGCTTTCACACCTCCATAAGTCATCTGTGCGAGGCTCACTTCTTCTTTCCAGAGAATTCTGTTGCGCATTGGCCTAGTTATACGAAAACTATGCCTCTGATCCTTTATATTCCTTGCGATCTCGTTACAATGTACAGAGACATAACACTTCAGAAACAATTCAATATCGATCATCTTTTGACGAGTTAAACATAGGTGATGTTGAACAGATGTGGATGATACTGGAGTCAGAAGGACTCCCGATCTAAGGTGGGGATATCACACCAGACTTCCTTTGTCTATGAATATTCTCCCTCTGGTTATTCGCAGCACATTAGGAAAGTTTATGGGTGCTGCCGCTCATTGTTACAAGCGCTCTGTACTGCTACTTCTCTTATCGACGGTATGCAAACTGGCCATTAAGGTGGTATTTTTAACAAACTCCCAGGCCTCTTAGAACATTAAAGGCTTGAGGAAGGACAAAGGTAAAGAACTCTTTATTTTGGAAGTAGACAATCTACCCAGACTAATGGACACCGGAATACTTTCGGTTGACTCCAAAATGCAACACAGCTAGAATTAATACCATATATCTTCAAATTACGCGAGGGACAACAGCTATCCAAATATTCACGACATTCATACACATGCAAATCCCGTGTCATTAAGTAATGTACTAACCAATCATATACATATACAACTGCTCGGTCCATGGGACTTACTCGTTAGGTCTATTGCTTCGATGTGTAGTTATTGACATTCATAATCATGTATCAAAACATCATCCATCAGTTCAAAAGATCTTGTTCTCCGATGAGCATCCATGCTTGGAAATAGCGCTCTTGGACGTCCATCTTACTGCGGATACGATCAAAATTCACAGTATAACTAGAAATCTGAGGACGTCGTCCATTTTAGTTATGATTTGGGAAATAGTTAAAATATCTCTGGAGGAATTGCTTCATGGTATGCCTCTTAGCCCCCCTAGTGAGATCTGACATAAGATCCAAATTGAGATCTTATTTCACCTCCGCATATTTTTCCAGGCCATCATATAAGTGTCCAAGGACGCCCCCATGCCAGTTTCTCGCTTCCTCCCACTCTTTGTCCGGGAGAGTTGTACGCATCATGTGCAGCCACCCACCAACGATCAGATCAGCATAGCTGGGCTGCTTACCTAGTAGAAAAGGCCCGCTGGTGTTCCTCAAAAATAGCTTTCCGAGATTACCTAGCATGAGACAGAAAGACTCTTTCAGCTTTTGACGCTCCTCCCCCTTTACCTGGAAATCGTCCCAAGATGCCACCCCAGCGCGTCGAACGAATTCAGTCTTGCTCGCTTCAGCAGTAGCTGGATGAAAAGGAAGATTATACGCCATTAAGGAAACATGGGCGGTAAATGCTGCATCCACATTTGTATTGAATTGGGAGTACTCGTCATGCTCGCCCTCCCTCTGGGTTGACAGTGGCACGAGCTGTGTAAGATCGTGGTTAAAGATGAAATCGAGCTTTTGAGGGGGGAACAGATCGCCTGCACCCGAGGTCGGGTACGTTTTTTGTAAATAGACAGCAATATCGAAAGAGTCTCCAATTTTGGAGTTGGTATTGGGGTCAATCAAAATAGGGAGTGTATAAAAGTCAGTACCATCACTAAATTTACGACCAGCATGCACGCCGAGGCTACGACGAACTTGGGCAATGTCCGGAAGATGAACCCATGTGGTCGAATGCCCAATGTCTTTAAAGTTCAGCGCTAATCGAGACTTCCAGGGATTTGGTGCAGAACAGTGGGAGGCAATTGGAGGGCACATAGCAATGTCATAAAAGAGTAGGGCTTCGAAAGGCCTGGAGGGTAGCGACATGGCGGATTAAAACAGGAATGGAAATTAAATAGTTTTGGGCGAGTTAAACCTTGTATTCAAAAACCGAGGAAAAGAAATCCAAGGTTAAAATATCTCGCCTCCTTGCCAACTTATCAGTCTTAACTTCCAAGTTCAAGGTTCAAAGAGTAAATACCGAAAAAAATAAGTGAGTTAGTTATCTAGATAGTCTTAAGGTGAGAACATCCACAACTCATTTCTTAAACGGTTCTGAATAGTTTACTCACTTCGTATTTTATGAGTACCCAATTCTTACTCCATCAATGGTTTGGTTTGAAAACATTGGTTAGCCAGCAATCAATACATATCTACCTTTTGAATCAGAACGTTAAATCAACATGGTTTTATGCGCACTTTCCATGGACGCATCAATTCGTGTAACATATAACAGCTGACTCGCCATTAGCTCACCTTTGAAATCCAGATATTGTACACTATCAAGAGAACTTTTTTTTTTTTTTGCCGCTTTCAAACTCAGCCATGTCATACACAATTGGCTCTAGTGCTCAAAGAAATCGTGGTGAATTTATCAGGAGCTTATCATAGCGTATCACAGCATTGTATTCTACCATCTTTCGAGAAAATAAAATCTCAAAGATGTAAACTTTAAACCCCATGTCAGAGATCGAGATACTTAGAATAACAGGCCCATTGATGCGAAAACTAAAGAACTCTACTGTATTGGAGGCTATGCCACTTATTAAGAAGGCTTTATAGCTTGGTTAGAAGTAAAATAAGTCGTTAACGGTCAAGAACGTTTATAATTGATCTAACGTCTATTGATGTGATATTCTTACAAGTAACTGGACTTCGGTTCACTGCACATTATGATTTAGGAATTGTGATACATATGTAACTACTATACTGCTTTTTCTCTGTTTCATAACAAGACTCGAACCCTAAGTTTTCTCAAAGAAGCGTGATTCCAATTCTAAACAGATAATAGAACAATTATGAAACAATCTTAAAAGTGCTCGTATCAGCTTGAAACATTAAGAGGTTGGCTGTAATGGAAGCCCATAAATATATAAAGAATAGCTTTATGGAATATCATAGAGACCTACCAATGGTGTGAAATCAGGAGGAGAGTCTAGATACAACAACTATGGTAGGAGGTAACTTTAATATGCTGGTTCTTAGGACACACTCTCTGCTATTCTAGAATTGGATTAAAGCTGACGTTTCCCAACTCGCGACTACTCGTCCTCGTTAGCTCAGTTGGTAGAGCGTTCGGCTTTTAAGCAAAAACGAGGAACCGAAATGTCAGGGGTTCGAGCCCCCTACGAGGAGTTTTTTTTGTGAAACCGGGACCATGAACTGGTTAGTTGCAACGAGGAATTCTTTTTTGGATGTCGTTGGGTTGAGTTTTCTTTGTCCATTGAAGTTTAAGATTTAAGTGCTCTTTCGGGTGGTACGTGTCAAAAAAAAAAAAAAAAATCCCGTTGATTAGAATCTCACGTCTATCTGTATGAGAGGGCGCGGTATCGACTAAAATGTTCCACACTGTCTGGAGAAAATTTAAAAATTTGAGAGTTTTCAAACTTCCACGATATTGATGCTAGCAGACAATAATGAATCTTCTACCAACTTTAATTCAATAGCAGACATTTTACCATGTCTTGTATCCATAAGATGAACGAACGCATGTGCTTCTAATATTTTGTTGTCCAAATCCAACCTCTAGTGATTAACCAAAAGAGTGCACGCTATTTAGGGGTGTTGCACAGTAAAAGACTCAAATTCCTTCTCAAACAAAAAACAGAAATTGGAACAAAATATCTATAATCTACTTAATAGAGGTTAGTCATCTCTAGAAAAAACACTTATTATCTGTAAAAACAAAGTTTTTGTGTCCCATACCATGGAGTTTACGTCTCCCTGCTATGGCAACTAGTTCAGGATACAGGCGAGTTGCAGGTGAATGGCTGCGCGGTATTGGTACGATAATCCTGGATAGCTCCTGTAATTGCTGAATAAGAACACAATCCACAGGTTGCAAGCGAGGCAAGGAAAAGCAAAAACAGTGAAAGTTTGATAAAAATGCGGAGAATGCCTCCGTGTGTCAGAGCACGCTTCCAACGCGACCAGTTGTGCAAATACGAGTCAGCTTTCTTGACACTCAGGCTCTTAGGATCAAACTCGTCGGCCGACGCAGCATCTTGTCGGACTAATAAGCACAATCCGAAAAGAAATGGGAATGTATACGAGAAATTGAGAATACAGAAAGAACCAACGATCTGAACTAGGGAGCTGATAGATGGAATAGCTGTACCAAGGATATAAGCGACTGCCCAGTAAATGATGACAAAAATTCCCCACGTGATTATGCCCTTGCGCGAGTTAAGACCGGGAAATCCAAAATCTGCTACCAGAAAGCCCTGGTAGATGACTTTGATGGCAACATTTCCGTACATTACCATAGCAATCAGACCCGATACTACGGTGAGCACATTGCCAGCATTCTGCAAAGCTATAGAGCCAATACCCTGGTTTGCAGTCACATAAGAAAATTGTCCATTGTATGAATATACGAAGAGCCCGAAAAATAGATAGACCACTAAAATGAGGGATTGCGCACAGAGCATACCTTTCCAAAAGTCCATTGGCCGCCTCATTTCTGCCATAATTTCACAAAAAACCGTGGCACCACCCCAAGCAAAAACCATATTGTTCATACCCGCAATACGATCAGCAGTACTACCTGGTGATATAGCATATCTTTCAACTGGCATCGGGTTGAAAGTACCAGGATGGAAATAAGGAAGTCCCTTACCATACTGCTTAAAGATACCGTAATAAGGACCCCCTATGGCCACACCTACCATTGTAATAATACAGATTGCGATGTTCATCCACACTGCAGTGTTTGCAATATGTGCGAATTTCCCGAGAGAACGGATCTGACCAACAATCATACACACGAAAGCCCAAACTAAAATGTCAACGGTGAAGCAAAAGTCATCTCTGCCCCTATTAACAACTAGCATCTGTGACACTGATTGGGCAGTACTTAGAAGTAGTAATCCACAATTCAGTATCATCTGAATGAACTGCAAAAGTCCAAACGGATACCGGAACCAAGGTGCCACAATACGGGCAGCCAGGTCAGAGTATGTCCGGACTGGATAATTGTTTGAGTCAACTTTGCAAAAGCACTGGTTGAGCAGCCAACCACCAAATGCAGCAGCGAAGCCGAATAGCACGTAGAGGATAACTCCAGGCACATAGCCCATCTGCGAAACGGCATTGGGGGCGTTGGATGGACCTAGAATATCCGTAGTGATTAAAAAGAACACCGAATATGCCTTCGCTATACGCAACATCCGTTCTGTATCGAGCTTCTCATGCGTGAGGTTGCTGTTATTGTCTGTATACATTTGCTCCTGCTGAGCAGCATAGAGGCCGTCATAGTCCTTTGATTTCTCGTATTCACGCTGTAAATGAGCGTAGTGAGAATACGCTTGAAGCGGTACCTGGCGCAGGCGCTTTTTGTTTTCATCAGAAATGATCTCATGGCCAGACACATTGACATATTCTCCCTTCTCATCATCAGAAGATATTTGGCGTGCCTTCTCTTTTTCCACCTCATCATAAGCCCTCAAGGTATTCATCGATAGACTAGGGCTTGCAATAGGGACGAGTCCTGACATCTTTAGCGATAATAACTTTCTTTCTGTCGATTGGAATGCCTTATTGAGGTTAAGTGAAAACTAGAGATTGGATACAAAATTGAGGTGTATGCCTTCGTGACTGTATGTCTTTCGGATACAAAATGGTCCTTCAGTTCTGTAAATTTTATCCCGCTTATATTGGAATTCCCATACGTGTACAGAGTACTTGACATCTTTTATCTTTCTTTTTTTTTTTTTTTTTTCGTTTTTGGCTGCATCTTTAATTTTTTTTTTCTTTTGTTTTGGCTGCATCTTCTCTATTTTTTTTGTTTTGGATGCATCTTCTCTTTTTTTTTGACAGCTCCATTCGTTTACCTACACATCAAGATTGCGACGATAGTTCCCTATCTCTTTTCCTTAAAAGGTAATTATTATAACCCTATCATGTGTGACATACATATATATCAGTTAGGGCTGTGACTGGATGTACGTCTATAACGCTTCATACCTGGATAGTTATCTTCCGAGCTCTAGGGCCTAGGACAATTGCGCCGTAGATAACAGTCTGAGGAATTTGATACTGTAGAAGTTACAGAATACTTGTGGGAAGAAATTCTGCAGCTATAATCTCATTCTTTTCCCCGAATATGAGCTATTGTTGTCACATAACAGACGTAGAGATATCCCATGAATAGCACCGGGGGTCCCGTTAGTTTACACTTATTTTATTTCTAAGCAAGGTCGAGTGACACCGAAGGGTACATGACGTAATACGCAGCATTACACGTAAGTGGGGCATAACATGCCTTTGTTTCAACTCACTGCGAAAGCAGTGCTAGTAGTATATCCCATTATCTTCCAAAGCCCGTTAATCGTTCTTTTTCTCTTGGAATATGTCTGGCACATTTTTAAATCTCAGCAGGGCTGAAAAAACCTGAATCCAGAAAGATGGCGCGGACATGGAAGGAATGTGTAAATATAGACACGCGGTTTTCTGACTCCATTCTAAATATTTTGCTGCCTTGTTTTATGGCTGTAATGAGTGTAGGCTGACTGTCCCATTGGATAATGATGTAGATCCTTTTGTTTTTTTATCTTTATTTGATGCAAATCTCTCGCGACATCAACCCGTATCTCGTCGGCTACTCAACAAGATGCTCGTTTGGAGGAGCAGATACTGGGTTCATTGTAGCAATTTGACCGTCATCATCGGAGTGTGACTGATCCCTGTTTTTTTCTGTTTCGTAGTTCTCCTCATCTTTCAGATCGACACTATTCAGTTTTGGATATGACAAGCCATTTTGAAAGAAAAGACATATTAAGGGAATATAGAGCACCAAAACAAAAGAGAAAGTATTATCGGTATCAACTACAGCCTTCGATAATTCATATCCTGTATATTAAATTACTCGGCATAACAACGAAAAAGTGGATGATTGTATCTACTAGATCCTATTTGTGGGGTCCGAAGTTGATGACGCCAGCACGATTCTTAGGCAGGGGGGAAATAGACAGCTACTCTGCTAATGGGATTTTCGCAATCCACCGAAGGTTCAGCCTCTTATGACATAAAGCTGTATGACTTGTTCGTGCACCATATTCTTAGCACACTAAGTGCCAAAAAGGTGACCCCTTCTATATCATTTAAACGAGAAGGACATCTGAATTCATCCAAATGTTCCTGTCAAAAAAAAAAAAAAATCAGGGCCTTTCAAGCGGTAGTGCCTATTACTATAAAATATGGAACAAAAGTTTACAACAGCTACAAGTTGTCAATCTTATGGGCCCCTAACCGCTGCAAGACTAGCACCACCACGACCCGCATGCTGCATATGACCCCCTTCTAACGCCTAATCTTTCGGTTGCGGCCATATCTACCGGAAAGCACCGTTTCCCGTCCGATCAACTGTAGTTAAGCCGGTAAGAGACCCAGAGAGTACTATAGTGGGAGACCATATGGGAAAATGGGTTGCTGCAATCTTTTT
>JAJLXU010000020.1:0-196852 GCA_030571545.1 Zygosaccharomyces gambellarensis
AATCTGTTTTTTCCAAGAAAAAGAGACAATGGAATTTAACCTTAGACTTTGGGTCTCTTATATTTCTTCGATAGAGACCTTGAGGTAATAAAGGTCCGTCTATGTGTTTTCCATCTTCTTTTTCTGAGAAGTTAGAAAGTTCACCGTTGATTAGTTGGGAAATATCATCATAGTTGGCCAAAAGCTCGTGGTCTCCCCATTCATGACTATTTATGGTTCTCCAGGACAAATCAAACCCATCAACTGAACCAATAAATCCTTCCCGGGTCCAGGGGAAACTAATGAGATCATACTTTTTAATATGGCGAAATGATCTTGTACACTCAATATCCCGATCCCCACAACTACGCAAATAAATTTTACAGTACTCTACTTTGTAAAGCACAAGGTTTCCATCCTGTTTCTTAATTCTATAAGGTGGCTCCGGGGGAGGATCTCTAACATCTTGTAGGATATACTTATCGACTGAACGATCCCACTTCTTCAAGTTATGATGCTTGAAATGGAACAAGGGAATACCTATACCATCCGGATGCAACTCAGTTTTTTTATAATCATATTTTCTATATCTTTCAGATGACTCCACACTGCTGAAGAGGAATTCACCAGCCACGATAGGCATCTTTCTAATCTTGAAAGGTAGCTGCTGTTGGGGTTGCTGCTCATCCCTCATGTAACTCTTTTCATCACTTGGAAACTTATTACCTCCCATCTTGATAAGCAATGAGTGCTTTGGATCTGTTGTTATTATTATTGCAGCACCATTGAATTCTATAAAGTATGAAGGATGATCGCGCAGGTTCGTCTCCTTTAAACTAAGCGTTGTAAGCGACATTGACTACAAATCCTAGTAATAGCCATAAGTGTTAGCAGGATATCTTATAACTAATAACTAGATATGCTTATTACATCTTGTTAATATTCTGCTATCCCTTACATGGGCATCGGGCGTCTAGTGCATGCACTGCGTTCCGGACCCTCTTTTATAGGTTAGAGCTGGAGAGTGGTCTTAGAGTAATAGACGAGGTTAAGGGCTCGAAGTTCTTTCCAATGATTCTTATAGGTCAGAGCTCCAGCAGTAAAACTTGTGGCACCTGAGATCTCATATCCTGATCTAAAACCCTCAGTTTTCAACAAAATATGGTCTTATTGTAATCTACACTGACTCAGGAGGAAACTCAGCAACAAGTACGAGGGCGTGTGGTCTAGTGGTATGATTCTCGCTTTGGGTGCGAGAGGCCCTGGGTTCAATTCCCAGTATGCCCCAACTTAAATTTTTTGACAGACTTTCTGTCAGAAAATTTTTTCTTCTGATCCAGGAGGGAAAGCTATAGCGTCCTTTAAACGCACTTTTTAAACATTTAGCCGCCAAGGTCCCTCTCAGCATTCCTTCGTTGTTTCTCGATGGTTTCCCAACCGTTTCCTTAGCGTTTCTACACTGTAAAGTTTTTGGCTTTCAGACAATTTTTTTTCTCAGTTTTTCTTTCCCCTTTGCTGTCAAAAATCCTTACATCCCAGAAGAATGTTTTGAAAAATCGTTACCTCTTTTTCAAAAGGTGAACAGTAATCGAGATTCATATGACCTGATGAGGTGAGAGATATGAGATCTATTAATTGAGTATAATCAATCAGTCATCCTTGCCTGTAGCAATTCAAAATATTACATCCAATCTTAACGAATGTTGAGTTACAAACAGAGATAACATTATATAGGGGAACTGTATCTTACTAATGTTCTGGTTGCTAATAGATATTGAATCGGACAGATGTTCATCATAACGCCAAGACAGCTAATTGACTCATAACACAAGTCTATGTGCTGCTAGAAAGTGCCTTGATTCCTTTGTAGTGCTTCTAATCGACAGAAACTCTCAGCGGCATAATATTATAATATATACGACCCCCATATCAGGTGACCAAAGGTATTTCAAACCCGTGTTCGCATCAACCAGAATAATGACATTACACAGAGGCCTTAAGTAATCATATAAACAAGCATTATTGGACCCTTCATAATACAGACCAAATTTCAAGAAAATAAACGGGCTTTGGTTCATTACGACGTATCCAGAAACTATGCAATCAACGTCCCTCGGATACATGACAATCCGTACATATATGGTCGTGAATCTTGTTATACTGGCCTAGTATGAACTCTAGGGAAGCAAAATAAGGATTTTGACCTTAAACGTATTACCGCTGATTACATCCTTGTCTTACAGTTATACTACATTTCGGAGTTTCTTTTTTATTTTTTTTATTTTTATTGACCACTTATACAAACGTTGCATAGTTGCCTAGATGAAGAGGCCCCTACGGAAGCACGGTTCCAATTTCAACCGTAAATCACTTCGGTGCATAAAAGAAAGGGCCGAGGAAGGTTTGTAAATCATTCAAGCCTTGAGCACACTCCCAATTCGCGTCGTATCTTTAGATTCACATAAAACCTTCCAAATAGAACTCCGTATATTTCTTGAACAGCGCTGGCGATAACTGAACGTCGACATACATATATTTACATCAAAAAAAAAGAAATCTATACAACCAATGAAAGAGAAATGAAATAGAAAACGACAAAAAGAGAATGAAAATGACACGCACATCTGTCTGACTTTTGGAACGAAGTAAATTTACGGTTTGAATGCGTTGAAGAGGGAGGCAAAGAGTAAGGATACCATAACACTTTTTTTTTTCTTTTTTTAATAGAAACCACACTAGTTGGGTACCACAGGCAGCAGAATACATTTAGATTTATCCAATGAGAAATGAAAGGTAACAAAGCGAACGTAGTCTTAATTTGGTTTGTGCTAGATTGGTGAAATTGCCTGAATAGTTGGAGATGAACCAGCACCATCACAACTTCCTTCAAACACTTCATGATGTGAGCGATTGAAAAAGCAATACGAGTTCAAAAAAGTCTGATAATCCATATCCTTTGGTCTTATTGTTGCTGCTGGGATTGAGGTTGGGGTTGGAAATTTTTGATTGCTCGCCGTTTTATTCTGAGATGCCGGTTCGCCCTCCGATTCAGTACCAGGAACGATATTATTTTGGGATGACGACAAATCTCTTGAACGCGATGATGATGCTAATGTCTGCACAGCACCTGGCGTGATCAGAGTTTCGGCAGAATTGTTTCTAAGAGCTAAATTACTGTTATGGTGAACATCCCCAGCAGTATCAGTAATAATACTTTGGACGTCATCAAATGCTTCTTCATCGGTTAAACTTCTCAATGTCAAACCAATGTCTGTTGATGCAAAATGATTAATTGGTAGATCTGAATTTAGTTCTAATGAAGAAAGCGAGTTTGAGGAAGAATAACGGTAGTAATCTTCGTTATCCATTAGGTTTAAATCTTCGGAAGGAGAAGAAACACTAGAATAAGAAGAAATGGAATCTGAAACCGAATGGACTTCAGGGACATCAACATTCGCAGTGTTAATGTCGTTCAATGGACCGTCACCAGTTTCCGAAGGCTGGGATGCACCATTATTATAATCAGAACCAATAAGAATTTCATTCATCTTCGCAGGCCTTATAAGTGAAGTATCGTTGTGATAAAGGTGCCTCAATGGTGATGTGTTATAATAATCGGTATCTTCACTAAATTTTCTAGCATCACTAGGTTTTACACCAGAATCGAGAGGTCTATGGCTATGCGATAACGTGGTCGTAACTAAGAAATCTCTGGCAAACATGTTTCCTCTATCAGTACTCAAGTCATCTTTCCTTTTAGCAGCAGCAGCTGCAGATGCAGCTGCAACGGCTTTTTCCTCGTCCAAATCTTCTTTGCTTTGCGTGGTAACCACTAATTTTATCTGATAATTATCATAGTTATTATTATCATAAAAAGTTTCACAGTTGACATCGTAACGACAACAAAACTCAACATCAAGCGGACATAATGTAGTCTTTAAGGCTGGATTACAGTAGATCAGATTTCTCACCTGCAATGAATACTTCAAAACGTTAAGATCAATAACGAATTTAAATTCATCTACCCTGTCTGTGATTGATTTATGATAATTTGCACTAACGTAATGAATGTTTTCCCAATTATTGAAGGTAAATTTAATTTCGATAAATTTCTCAAAATTTAAATTGTTAACATAAATCAAACCGGAAAGTTTACCAAATGATTCATCTATTTGCTCCAGAGAATGCAGTCTTATATTCGAACCTTGCAAATAATCAAACAATTGTGATTCCAAATGAATTTCATCTTTTCTTTTAATAAACGGATTTGAATCCTGGTCTTTGAAAGGTACAACATTTGATTGCAGAAGCTGCCAATCTACAACTTCAAATTGATGTGGAACTTTTTCTTCATAACAATTTTTATCAACACTACTACCATTTGCATCCTCATCGTCGTCTTCATCATCTTCTAAACCGGAATCAGAATCATAATCCAATTGAAATCTCGATAGCAGAGAATCTCCTCTGTTTTTGCCACCGCTTTTGCTACCAACTTTCCATTTATTTTTTAACAAACTTGGCAGAAGTGTTAGGTTGTTAAACCATAGTTCGTCTCTCTCGTCATCAATATATTCTTCATCGCTTGCGGGTCCAATGGGTTTCAACTGAGGCGAGTTTTCCGTAGAAATCGAAATTGGCTCCGCTCCAGAATCAAATTTTTTAACGGTTGTCAGTTCTGCAGCAAATCTAACATTTTTTAATGATGATGATGCTGTTGAAGATGTCGCTACAGACGCTGAGTCCGAACGGTTTAATTTTAACGACGATTTTAACTGTCTAATTGCAACTGGTCTGTCTTTGCCACTACTATCCAGACTCGATTGTGGACTGGGTGATCTACTGAGTTCGATCATTGTCCCTCACTCCTATTATTCTGTTATATTCTTTTCTGCTAATGTCTTTCCGCACGCTTTGCAGAAAACCAATACTAAATCGGACTATTCCTTATCAACTAATTTCGAGGAAAAGAAGATAGAATAAAATAAAATAAAAAAAAAATTGTTCAATATGACAGGAAACTTGTAGTTACCTTCAGCTAAATGTTGGATATTGTTAAAATCTCAAATCGACGAATTAAATGTACAGGAAAGAGTTGCTTGTTTCTCTTACGTTCCTCAATATCGATTCTATTCAAAAATATTGTTATTATTCTTTCCGACTTTCTTGTCCACGCCGGTATTTTCACCTTATTTGCTTTTTGTGATGACTATCCTGACTATGAGCACTTCCGGACTTCCAAGGCAAACAGCGGGGAAAAAAGAAAAAAAAAAAAAAAAAAAAAAAAAAAAACAAACAAAAAACGACGTAGCAACAGGAACAAAAAGACAAAAAAAAGGACACCCGAATTTGGATTGTCCAGACGTAACGTCCACGGAAACTAAGAAGCCGTCTTTAGAAATATGCAACAGTCCAATAAAGAAGAAAAAT
Source organism: Zygosaccharomyces gambellarensis (assembly GCA_030571545.1). Taxonomy (NCBI): domain Eukaryota; kingdom Fungi; phylum Ascomycota; class Saccharomycetes; order Saccharomycetales; family Saccharomycetaceae; genus Zygosaccharomyces; species Zygosaccharomyces gambellarensis. The sequence goes on from JAJLXU010000020.1 coordinate 5,410, forward strand.
GCTAACACAGTCTTGTGCTTTCTGTTTCTTTCTTGTGTTGAAGTGTACTCGTAATGCAGGTATACCGCCAAAAAGTATTTAATATGCCACTTCTTTGTTCTTCTTTTCCTTGCCTTTATATACAGTAGCAGTGTCGATGTGATTGGCAACTAGGGGTGCGAACAATCAATGTCTTTACTCGCGGCAGTAAATCTATGCAAGAGTCACAAGGGTCGGAGGGAAAAAGAAGGACGTGATAACCGATCGATAAACGAGAGAACAAGATAAGAGAAGAGGGGACAACAGTAAAAGAACAAAGAGAATGTAGATAAGGGGTACAAAAAAAAAGTACAAATTAGAAAGATCACTCTATTTCAGCCATGGCTTTTATACGATTATGTTTTGGTTCGATCTATTGATTGAGTTGTTTAGTGATTAGCTAACCAGTTCATTAACTAACTTCTTGACTTTACTACCAGGGTCTGATAAACAGTTTTATTACCTCACTACCTTGCAGCACAAGACAATGGCCGATCGCGAAAACACTCAGAAAAGTTCGCAGTAAAATGAGGCTGATGTATTCATTTAGTGTTGAAGAAAGCGTCGTACAACTACGTAATGCGACTGGGGAAGTGGAGAAGTAGACATATCTACTGGTAAAAAATGCCCCTCTATAATTTTCAATGGTACTGACCAGTGACAGAAAAATAGCGTGGGGCTTTTGTTTTATTTCTTAGTGTGCGGTTATTTTAATAGTTTATTTGTCTTATCGTATTGAGGCCTATTAAATGTTTTCTGGGGCAGACACGGAGAAGTGTCCGTAGAAGAGTTAGGGGGGCTGTTTCAGGCTTAAACGATAGGGGCTCGTTTAACAACCTTATTGATATATCACTTATGAGACTGCTTCCTTGCATGTTATTGTTACAGAAGGTGGGGCAGAAGGATTTTCGCCCCATACCCCGCATTCTGCGGGGATTCTAAGCTCCTGTCCCCTATCTTTTTTCTTTTTTCTTTTTTCTTTATTTTTATGCGGAGTTCTAAACACACCATACGTACGGCTGGGATTCACCGATTTCGATCGGGTGGGGTGTGTCCGAAATTAGGGATCTACAAAGCGCACATCAGAGATCCGAGACTATTTACTTTTTTTTCTTTTTCTTTTTCTTGTACAAGAACGCGCTAAGTAATCGCTACGTACGTTATAATTATAATGCCTAAAAAGGTAATGTTAGTGGAACGTGTTAGTATATAAGGAGGGCATGTCAGGAAAATTGAATTTTGATGAGATGGATGGTAAAAAAGAATAAAAGTAAATAAGGAAGACAAAAGACGAAAGGCGGTATGTCGTTTGACAGACCTGAAGTGTATAGTGCACCGGTATTACAGGGGGATTCACCAAATGATGATGACAATACGGAGATCATTAAGTCTTTTAAGGATTTTATACTTGAGTTTCGACTAGACTCGCATTTTTTGTACAGAGATCAGCTGAGGAACAACCTGTTGGTTAGGAGGTATTCATTAACAGTTGGTATGGAACATTTAATTGGGTATAATGAAGACCTTTTTAAGAGGCTTTCAGATGAACCTTCAGATGTAGTACCGTTGTTTGAGACGGCGATTACTCAGGTAGCCAAGAGGATTGCGATATTGAATAGAAGTAGCGGTAATGGTGATAGTAACAATAACGATGATGGAATGGCGGATGAATGGGAAAAGATGCGTTTATTCCCAACATTTCAGTTGATTTTGAACAGTGGAGCTTCTCAGACTTCGTTGAGGCAGTTAGATTCTGAGCACGTTTCGAAAATTGTCAGGTTGTCGGGGATTATTATTTCAGCATCGGTTTTGACATCGAGAGCTACATATTTGTCACTGATGTGTCGAAATTGCCGACATACGACTTCAATGAATATTAATAATTTCAATTCGATCAGTGGTAATAACGTTACTTTACCACATTCTTGTCTTTCGAACTCTCAGAATGAAAATAGCGGTAACGGGAGTGCGTTGGTTGGTTCTACAGATGATGAGGGTAGGAAAAACTGTGGCCCAGACCCATATTTGATTGTCCACGAATCTTCGCAATTTATTGACCAGCAATTTCTAAAATTGCAGGAAGTTCCCGAATCAGTTCCAGTTGGTGAAATGCCAAGGAATATTTTAATGACTTGTGATAGATATTTGACTAACCGTGTAATACCAGGTACAAGAGTTACCATTGTTGGGATTTATTCGATTTATCAGTCTAAAAAAAGATCCGCTGGCGGTAGTGGTGGTGGTGGTGGTGGTGGTGTTGCGATTAGAAACCCTTACGTCAAAATACTTGGTATTCAAACTGACGTTGAGACTTCAAGTATTTGGAATACAATGACAATGTTTTCTGAAGAAGAAGAGGAGGAGTTCTTACAATTGAGTAGAAGACCTGATCTTTATGAATTGTTTGCAAACTCGATTGCTCCATCAATTTATGGTTCTAAGGATATTAAAAAAGCCATAGTCTGTTTACTGTTAGGTGGCTCAAAAAAATTATTGCCGGATGGTATGAGGCTTAGAGGTGATATTAACGTCCTTTTACTTGGTGATCCTGGTACGGCAAAATCTCAGATTTTGAAATTTGTTGAAAAAGTTTCGCCAATTTCTGTCTATACATCTGGTAAAGGTTCCTCAGCGGCTGGGTTAACTGCAAGCGTTCAAAGAGATCCTGTTACGAGGGATTTTTATTTAGAAGGTGGTGCAATGGTTCTTGCTGATGGTGGTGTTGTTTGCATTGATGAATTTGATAAAATGAGGGATGAAGATCGTGTTGCAATTCATGAGGCAATGGAACAACAAACAATCTCAATTGCTAAAGCTGGTATTACAACAGTTTTAAATTCAAGAACAAGTGTTTTAGCTGCTGCAAATCCAATTTACGGCAGATATGATGATTTAAAGTCTCCTGGTGAAAACATCGATTTTCAAACTACAATTTTGTCGCGTTTCGATATGATTTTTATTGTTAAAGATGATCATAATGAAATGCGTGATATGTCAATTGCAAATCATGTTATGAATATCCATACCGGTAGATCAACTCAAAATGATGACGAATTGGAAAATGCCGGGCTAGAAGTTAGTATGGATAAAATGAAAAGGTATATTACTTACTGTAGACTAAAATGTGCACCACGTCTTTCAGCAACCGCAGCTGAAAAATTATCATCACAATTTGTTAACATTAGAAAACAATTACTTATCAACGAATTGGAGTCTACTGAAAGGTCATCTATACCAATTACAGTTCGTCAGTTAGAAGCTATTATTAGAATCACAGAATCATTGGCAAAATTAGAACTGAGCCCAGTTGCACATGAAAAACATGTTGATGAGGCTATAAGGTTATTTCAAGCTTCAACTATGGATGCTGCTTCGCAAGATCCTATTGGTGGACTAAATACTACCAACGGTATTGCTGAAGTTAGACGTATCGAACAAGAATTAAAAAGACGTTTACCAATTGGTTGGTCCACATCGTATCAAACTTTAAGAAGAGAATTCGTCGATACAAACCGATTCTCTCAAATGGCCTTAGACAAGGCGTTGTACTCTTTAGAAAGGATGGATACCATTCAATTAAGATATCAGGGTCAAAATATCTTTAGAAGCGGTGTGTAAAATGTAGTAATGTAGGAATCAAATAGTCTTGTATTTATTATTCGTTGTCCTTGTAGGACTGATCGCGTTGTAAAAGGAATGGGACGAAGTAAAAGTAAAAAAAAAAAAAATTCCGAAAGGATCGATGATGTACCAATAAAACAGATTAACGATAACAAGATAAAGTATCTCATTAACAAACAATGAGTTCTTCCGCATTGGCAGATCGTCCCAAGTCAGAATTATCACCCGAGGAATTAGAACAGTTGGAAGAGTTCGAGTTTAAACATGGACCACTTTCACTTATAAACGATTCTGTAATTACAAGGAATCCTGTTATCATATCATTAAGAAACAACCATAAGATTATTGCAAGAGTAAAGGCATTTGATAGACATTGTAACATGATTTTAGAGAATGTTAAAGAATTATGGACTGAAAAAAAGGGTAAAAGAGTTATTAATAAAGAAAGATTTATCAGTAAACTTTTCCTTAGAGGAGATTCTGTAATTGTTGTATTAAAGGCACCGGTTCAATAGAAAGATTTTAGAAAGAAAAAGATATAATATTGTACAATAGATGATTATACCGTGAAGTATGTATAATTTTTTCGACTCTTATCATTTCTGATTTGAATTTTTTTTTTAAAATCATTTGAAACTTTTCAAAGGATCAACCTTACCACGTTTCTGAACCTTACCTTTTTTTGCCCTCTTTTTACTGTTTTTATGAAAGGGAATAAATCCAAGTTTAGGTGATTTACCTTCCTTCAATGGTTCTGGCAAAAGGTAGTCTGGGACTCTTTTTAAATGTTGTTGTACACGGGCAGGATGCAACTCTTTATCATGTCTTAAACTCTGTAATTCCTGTGGATTCTCTTCGAAATGTCTCTTTAGCTTATCACTCATAAGCAACTCCTGTTTTAATTCTTTGATTCTTGCTTCACGAACTGCCACTTGAGTCACTGCACGAAATCCATCGTCCATTCTATAACGGAATCCTTCTACCTGGCTTTTATCGAATGAATATGGCGAAACTTCAAGTCCCAGCTTGCTCTGCTGTTTAATAATACGTGAAAGTATTTTTTCGTCCTTAATTGCAGTTGTGCACATAGAAGGTTTATGCTTACCATACTCCTTGCGAGGTACCACAAATGAAAGAGCAGTACCAGATTTACCAGCACGAGCAGTTCTACCTACTCTGTGTACGTAAGATTTGGCCGTGGTCGGTAAATCAAAATTTAAAACGCAAGAAACGTTTTTAAAATCTACACCACGAGAAACACCATATTCCTTATCCCTTTTAGATCCACTTTTGTTTTTTTCTTTAGATTCTGTATTTCCATCTTCACGCCCTTCTTCATGTGCTATTTCTTCTTCTTCCTCCTTAATATAATCAGTGTCATCAGTCGCTATCAATATGTGAAAAAGGTTTTTGTTAAATTGATCCACAATATGTTGCCTTGAATTTACTGGTAATTCGCTGTTCAAAATGCTCGATTTTATACCAAATTGTTCTAACACTAACTTTAGTCTGTAGCCTCTATCGATGTTGTTGACAAACACTAAAGTTTTTCCCTTAATGAGTCCCAATTTAAAAATAACGTAACATAAAAGAAATTTATCAAATTCGCCCGTCTTCACATAGTATTGTGCTAATTTTGTCTGATCCTTTGATATCTCGTCGTCATTGAATTTTAAAATTGCTGGGAATCGGCAAAATTGTTGCTTCAAGTTTTGAATATCATCATTGAGAGTTGCACTCATAAGGAAAGTCTGTAAATTTTTCTTTAGTGGTAAATATTGGGCAATTTTAGTCAAATCTTCCTCATATCCAAACGTTAAAACTAGATCGACCTCATCAATCACTAAAAATTTTAAATCATCCAGTGAAATAGCTTCAGTGTTAGTCTCTAAAAGGGTCACTAATTTGGCTGGTGTGGCAACAATAACTTCTGGCTTTTCCAATAAAAGTGTTTGTAGCACGGAATTTGATATATCAGAAGAAACATTCAAAGATCTAATATCCTTAGAACAGTAAAGGGTCATTTTCTCTAAGACACTGTAGACTTGATTGGCTAATTCTCTTGTAGGGACAAGAACTATACCTAAGGTTTGATTCTTATTGTCATCGTCTTCTAAAGATTCCTTATAGTTTAAAATGGTTTGAATCACAGGTATCAAATACGCCAAAGTTTTACCCGAACCAGTTGCAGCTTTAGCAATAATATCTCTCTTCTGTTGAAGAGCTAATGGTACTGCATGCGATTGAATCAATGTAGGGTGTAGGAAACCATTACGTTTGACAGCTTGTAACAGTCTAGGATCTAATTGAAGAGATTCAAATGAAATTGAGTCATCAATATAAGCTTCAGAAGCCTGTTCCACTTTATTAGAGCTCATCCTCAAAGCGTCTATACTAACTATATGGTTCGAAGAGTATAAGTCATCTCGTCATTTCAAGAGTTTTTAATTTTAAGCGATGAGATGAGATGAGATGAGCTAGCTGCTCAGAGATTTTTCGAAAAATTTTCCCAACGTATAAAATGATAACTATACCAATTTCTCAGAACAAGACGACCACCTAGCCGCCGAGATATTCCAATAATACCAATACTTAACAATTGAGTATCCATATATAATTATAAATGTATCTGGTGTATGTATTAACAGAGTGGTGCTACTAGGTCAACTCCAATGTTTAATATTTGTTCAACTCTTCCCTTGAGCGGATTTGAATTACATTCCTCTATCCTGAGTTGAGAGAAGTTAATACGAGCCGTGTTCTTGCCTATCGTTATAACACCACTAATGTCTTGATTATCGTTTTTATTCTCATTTTCTTTATTCATTAAGAGTGTGAATGAATCACCGAATTGTTCTTGGAATAATTTAGATATCTGTTTGATCTTCCATACAGGATCCTGCTGTATTAGCTCTTCCACATTCTGATGATTATGATCTTCACAAGATCGACTTGTCATTTTAACACTAGCAGGTGCAGAATCAACACTCATAAGGATGGCAACAACAGAATCTGCAACCGCATCACTTATTAAGCCCTGAGTCCACTCCAAAACAGCAGAATTATCGATGACCGTCAACCTAATATCACTCATTATTTGTAGAACTAACTTATCATTGTTTCCATTGGGTACTTCACCATTTTCTTGTTTAAGCATATTTGTAATATTGGCAGAATCTTCTAACACCTCAATATCACCAAACATTTGGCAAAGATGCCAATATATTAGCTCCTTTTTACAGTCCACATGGACTGTTTGTCTTTCCCTCAAAATAGTAGTTGACAATTCGTTATGATGTTCCCTTAGATCGGTCAAAGAAACTAAATTTAAATCGAAATTCTTTTCATCAGAGACCAAAATCCCAGATACAACAATTTCTTCTTCTTCACCACCGGTGGAAGCTTCCCTCTCCTCATTATCAGATTCTTTTTTAATTTCAGATCCATCTAAATTCTCGATTTTAGATGGTTCTCTTTTCACTTCTGCTGTTTCTCCTCTTTGTATTTCATCGACAATGTTTCCAACTGCTTTGGCAACCTTGATTCCTTTAAACTCTAGATTTACATCCACACAATTTCTTGGGTTATAAACATGGACTTCTTGATCTGTACCTTTTAATGGCGCAAAATTTGACAAAAGTGCAGATTTCAACCGACCCATAGGATTTGATTCACCATGAACCAATATGATATTTGGTGCACTGATCTTCTCTATGAATTCCAAATTTTCTTGAAAGTCAACATGTGCCGCAAATGAAATTTCTTCAATCTGGCATCTCCTCGGTATTGTAATTTCTGGATTATTTATCGAAGGAATTGTATCAGGTTCAAGCATTAAAAATTTAGCCATTGTACCTTCTACAGAGTAACCTGTAATTAATACAAGGTTTCTATCCTCTGGGCACCATCTTTCTAAAACTTCTCTGGAGAGACCACTTTGTAACATACCTGGTGATGCCAACATCACACTGGGACCGAAGTCTTGAAATTCGTCCATATTTTTAAGATAAGAAATATTTTTGAAGACAAAGGGATTAGTTTGAGAATCCCTAAATTTCCTTCTAATGTCGTCATTCATCATATTGACATAAGTTTGAAAGACGCTCATACATTTTCTTGCTAAGTTAGATGCGTAATAAATTGGTACTTGACCACCACCTAATTCATCTGGATGTTGAGACCAATACTCATCAAGGATTAACATTAGTTCTTGAGCCCTACCCAAGGCAAAAACAGGTAGTAGAACACGCCCACCTTTTGTTACCGTTGAATGAATTAATTGAGTCATCTTACGTTCACGATTTACACGAGGTTCATGAGTGGCTGTTCCGAAAGTGGATTCTACTATTAGTACATCCGAAGGGAATGGAGGAATCTCTGCAGAATTCAAATGACGATCCAATTCACGAGAATAGTCACCAGTGAAGAGTGCTCGTAAACCAGCAATTTCAATTTGAAACATGGCAGCACCCAAGACGTGACCCGCATGGTAAGCTGTGAACTTAATACCGCCAACATCAACTGTTGAATGATAATCTATAGTTTCAATTCTATCAAATGATTCTGCTAAATCTTCGTCCGTGTATAGGTTTTCATCTTTGCCTGTAGAAGAAACACCGATACTAGTAACCCTAACGAAATCTCGTAACAGCCATCTGTAAATTGCTTTCGTTGGATGGGTCATGAATACTCTTCCTTGGAAATTAGTCTTTTGCATAACATACGGCAGTGAAGCTGCATGATCAACATGGAAATGCGAAATTAAAAGAATGTCAACCTTGGAAAGATCAAATTCATCATAAAAGGGTAAAGATGCAAATCCTTGGTATGCAGGATGAACACCTGCATCTAACATGACCGTTTTATTCTTGTATTGCAGAATATGACTGGATCTGCCAACCTCATTACTACCGCCCAATGAAAAAAATTTAAAAGAATTACTTCTTGTCTGATCCATCGCTACAGTATTTTTTCCCTTTTTTTCTTAGTTTTGATTCTTTTTTAACTTCAATTAATGTAGAGTAAGTCTATTTGTCTAGTTATCAGCGCCAATCCCAACTGAGTCCCCTGTTGGTAGCTAAATTTGAAATACAATTAAAAAGGGCAAATGTTCTAAAGTCGAAGAGAATGTTTTGAATTAAAAACAGCAATCCTCGATAAATGGATGTAGGTATCAATAGTGGTGGTTGTTCTAATAATAATATGAGAAAGAGGAACTCCAAAAGGGGAAGAGTTTGGGAAATTGTTGTGGGGACAATTATCGTTAGTATATGGGTTCTGTCAAAAGTTTTTACAGGTCTTAAAAAAATGGTGTGGCTACCTACAGCTCCTTTGAATCAGCAATTTGATCTTCTCGACGTGAGTTCAATTATCAGTCAATGATGAGTGTAATTCTGTAGGAGTAACTTGAACTTATTTTTCAACTCATTATTTACGAAACAATAAGGGCATATTAATATTGGAACATATTATGGATATTTAGTATATATGTATAAGTAAAACGAAATTAAAAATACAAATACTAAGCAACCGATAGTAGATTTCGATGCTGTTGCATTATCATAATTACTACTATTTTTTCCCCCTTTTTCTTTCTTTAGGTCTTGGCATAACCATTAATAACATAAAAATCGAAATGAGTATTAATTTAATATTCAAATAAACTTGTCACGTCAAAAATCCATAGTCATCATTAACAGTCCAGAACTCTTCGACAACAAAATCTCTTGATGCTGTTGTAGGTGGAAGTTTAACATTGGCCGGTTTTTTATCCGAATTGCGTTTGGAATGCCCAAAGTCAGATGCCGTCGAAGAATCTGCATTTGAACCATTGTTCAACAGCGATGAAAATCCAACAGAGCCCCCTTGATTGTTTTGCGCACTATGATGCGAAGCTTCAATATGCCCGGGGTTTTTCGCTGGCAGTCCTGGAAATGATTGTGGTAACTGGGAGACTTTGGTGTTATCTTCATTTTTATAATTGGGATGAAATATATCTTTTTGCTGAACGGAATCCGAGCCAGCATAAGCGCCAGTACTATTTCTCCCAGGAGGCGAATCTTTCGTTGAGATATTTTCGTTCATTAGATGTGCAACTGAGTCTGTAGTCCATGTTGAAATATCATTAATCATACCCTGAGCACCATTACTCAAAAGAATGTTGGCGTTGAGATTAGTGGTATTGTTATCTGAATCCTTTCTGAGGAACAGATTAGAAGCTTGTTTTGAGGATGGCATAGTTTTGTTTGTCTTTGCTATGCCACAATGTTCTGAAACTACAGGGTCATTATTAATATTAGTAGCAACATTGGTGCTAGTATTAGTATTGGTATTAGTATTAATGTTGGAGTTAGTATTAGTGTTGGAGTTAGTATTAGGTTTGGTGTTAGTATTAGTGTTGGAGTTAGCATTAGTGTTGGTATTAGTATTAGTGTTGGAGTTAGCATTAGTGTTGGTATTAGTATTATTTTGGTTCCATACTGGCGACACCGCAGAACCCTGGGTAGAACTTACAGGATCTTTAGGATCCAAGGAATAGATATTAGCATTAAGATCAGACCTCACATCAGAAGTCCTGAGACTACTTGTTGGAGACATAGCCTGGGCAAAATTTTTTTCAAGATAATCGATGGATTCTCCTAGACCTTTGACATTTTGCTCTGTTCTGGTTGATGAATTCAAGCTTGATAAATATGCCTGTAGGCTTTGTTGAGCACAATGCTGTTGTAAAAATGCCTGTTGTTGAAACACTTTCCAGTCAAATTCCTTACTGGTAGAAGGTTTCTTGACTATGTATTGGTTCTCATCTCCACCTTTGCTAAAGTCAGATCCACGTTTAGTTTTTCTTCTCTTTGATGGTGAATCTTCTGGACCTTCATTCACTTTGTTTAATTCATTTTCCCCAGCCTGCTCTTCATTAGCGTCAACTTTTATTAACAGATGCGACAAGCTCTCAGGAACGGATTTTTGTTCAAGAGCGCCTTGTTTCCTCTTTAATTCTTTTTGTTCTTCCGGATCAACTTGGGACTCTTCTACAAATGCAGCTAATTCTTCAGCTTGCCTAGTACCAAAGATTCTATTAGTAGCAGGAGGCATCCCATCTTCGCCTCGTTTCTTCTGTCTTCCAAGTGAATTAGATTCGCTCTCATCTTCAGGTTCAAAATCGTTCTTAATGGAGGAGGAAATATAGATTAGTTCCGAAGAATCAGGACCACATCTTTCAATTAGGTTCCCAACGGTGGCATTCATCAATTGATCAAAGGTATCACGAAATATACGGGCGAAGCTTGACCTTTCAGTCATTACATACAGACAAACAGAACAGGCTCTCAGATCATCCATTGTGGAGAAAAGACTAGCACTTACTAATGGCCTGGTATGTTTAGATCCGTCCCCTAAGCTTTTTCTCCTCTGATCGTCATTGTTTCTAGCAAGCCACATACAATAGATTAAAGTTACACCAGCAATGAAAACGGTATGAACAGAAGGCGTGGAATGACCAGTGATCGTTTTTTGATGGAAAATTTTAAACAGTTGACAGATCTGGCCTGCAGCTGCCTGACATTCTCTGAATAACTTATCTTCTGGTGTTAAAAACTCCAGATAGGGTTGAATAAGTAATCTAACAGAGCGATAATAATACAACTTAAGAGTCTCATTCTCAAAATTTCTAATTTTACTTTTTGAACAATTATCTCTCCAAACTTCTAAATCTTGAAAGAATTTTTGAACCAATGGCAATTGCACAGGCGAAGCTTGCTTTCTAGTCTGATTATCGGGCAAAATATGCAAATTTTCAACGAATTGAGATTCGATTCTTCGAAGTCTTAATGATTGATTGATAAAATGAACACCTCGATTTTGCCTCTTTGGATTATTCACCGTCCTGGTATTAAATGAAACTTCATCAAATAGGGGCAAGTTTATTTCAGATTCCGCAATGACATAAGGTCTACCAACTGCAACACATATCATCCTTTCTAGAAGATAGACACACCAGAATAATCTTAAATTTTTATGAGAATTAGGTTCGTTAGGTCTCCAATTGTTCAAATGCAATTTATCCTTACAGATAAACATCGCATCTCTAATAATATCATGGAGAACAAGTGAATCACGATCAGTCCTCAAAATATAAAGTACTAAAAGTGTGAGCAGTTCAATTTGCTGCACGTAGGTTAATTTATCACCACATCTAGTAATATGACGGATTGCTTTCGAGAAATAGCGAACGGGTGGCTCACCTCTGTATTTTCCAGTTGTCATTGCTAAGCATGCACTTATACTAAAAACTAACCAAAGGCGACCGCATTCAAAGTGAAACCCAATTTCAGAATAAGAATAAATATTACTATGGATGTAGTCATCATGAAAAGAGTAAATTTCATCTTCGTCCAATAATGGATACTTGAATTGCAAGCGGGAGAAGAAAGTTTCTAACAATGAGCGGGAAATTGGTTCTTCAAATTTAAAGGCTGGATCATAGTTCAAAAATTCTCTCAAGTTGTATTTGGCAAAAATGCATTTCAAGAAGTCAATTGAATCTAAGGAATCAGAAGCCAGTGATGGTAGTGTAGCTGGTTGAGATGGGCCGGAAATTATGCCCATATCACTACAGCCCGACAATGGTTTTAAAGGTAAGAATTTCCCCTTCATACCGGCATTAGGTAAAGGTAAGATATTGTCATTTTTACAAATTTCACCAACACTAGTACCACGCGAACCACTACTACGATCATCACTAACATGTCGATACTGTTGTTGTTGTTGTTGACTTGCCAACAAGTTTTCCAAATCTTTCACCTTTCTTTCCAACGACTGAGTATATTCATCCTTAGGCCTATCAATTGAAATGATCGAAGGCAGTCTTCCAATTTCATTTATCAAGGGTCTGAATCCGCTATGATGATTATTATCATTGTTATAACTATTGTCATTACTCCCAATATTACCACCACCAACACTGTCCTCGTTATTGTGACTGTCATAAATATTTTCAGGAGTTCTGGTCTCTGGTGAACCCATCATCAGCCGTATAGGACCCATCTCGTTCTCATTGCTACCCCCTTCTATCTTGGGCCCTTGATCTAATGGGGACACAACCTTTGAACCGGCAACGCTGTATCCACCAGATGAAGACACCGGTGGTGATGGAGACCCGTCAGCAATATCACTGGCTGTAACAGTGTATCTCGCAGGTTGGATACACTTTACAGAGGCCTTCAAACATGTACTACAACTCGGCTGTTTGTGGTCACATCTTTGTTTTCTTCTTCTGCAAAGTAGACAGGATCTCGATCGTCCCCTCTTATCCTGCACTAAAAGTTCAGTACGAGTACCTGCCATTTGCAATTCTTGATGGAACCTCTCAAGATTACTCTGACTGATCTCCTTTTTCGGACGTCCCATTCTTCGAATCCTACAACTTCAAAAACTATTTGGTCAAGCACCTTTCTTTGCCTAGTACTGTTATTATCTCTTTCTTCTGTCTTCCTTTTCAATCTCACAAAAAATGCTTCTTTCCAACCCAAATACCATAAATATTTAAAGGGCCGATATCTAACTTTTAAAGAAGCTCTTAGACACTATCCTAACTTCCTTCAGAACCTTATTTTGTTACTTTTCCCTGAAATTTTTTTACCTTTGTGCCTTTGACACTTTTTTTTTTCGACCTTCGTAGTCGGTTGTATGTTTAAGTTGTGTAGAAGGAAGTCAACAAGAGTAGATCAATTTCAAACTCTAAATTAACGAAGCTAGAAATAAAGAAGCTAAAAAAAAAGTATGGGGTTCACGATTGGTGGGAATTTTTGACAAAAAAAAATGATTCAATACCGGTTTGCTGCTACTGTCCATAATGGATTCAAACAAAAGCCTTTTTTTTTTTTTTTTTTTCTGTTGCCTGCAAAGATCACATCACGTCGTATTTAGTATCTATTTATTTAGGATGTGGTACTTTCAGAGCTTATGCTTGCGACTTCCCCGTTGCAACTGTGCAAATCTTTTGAACGGTTCTCCTGAGCTCCAAAATGGAAAGGTTGTATTTGTCTCTAGCGATTGCGCACTTGTCAACCAATCCTTTATTTGAGGATTTGCATTCAGTATGTTCTTCACAGAGACCAAAGACTGTGGGGAAAGGCTTAAGATTGTTCTAGCAATGTCAGATAATACTTCATTATTGAAGCTACTAGTGTTTCTGGAGTGATAGACCTTTGATACGACGTGTGTATCTAATAGCTCTTGTACGGTCACGGGGGAGCACATCACCAGATGTTCGTATGCGTTGTTGATGCCTAGTTTCCACGGAATCGTCACTGAAGTGCCACCTTCTGGTACGAAACCCAAGTTAGCAAAGGGGAACAATAGGTAAACCGAATTATCCTTTGCGTATACGATATCACACAACAGTACAAGTGCTGCTGTCATACCAACGGCAGGACCGTTCAGACAACACACAAGGGGTTTACGATGTCGCATAAACCGGTTAACCAGTTGAACATTTGGCGTGGAGAGATGACCGAACAATCTCTCTGGATGAGAGGAAACGTCATCTCTGATATAGTTGATGTCTTCGTATTTACCACCTGCTGAAAAAAACTTGCCTGTGCTCTGTAGAAGTGTTACTTGTACTTTCGTTTTGTGATCTGCCCATTGAAGCAGCTCTCCAATGTGGTTCAAATCCTTAAAGGACAGTGAATTCAGCTTCTCTGGACCATTAAAGATTATAACAAAGATTCTTCCATCGTCTTCAAGCCTTGATGTAACTCTGTCTTTCATCCTGTCGTAGCGTCTCCCCTCGCTTAAATAGAGTGGAAGGAGAAGGGTAAAGTTTGTTGCTGTTGATAATGGTGATGTACTCTAAGATCTTTTAAAGAGACAAAGATGTGCTGCCTGTACTTCAGTATTTTAAGACCTCATCATCCTAATTATTTCCTGTTCCTCCTTTAATCTCTCTATCTGCTGCAATTCTCTTTCTTGGCGATGCTGTTCATGCTTATCCTTGGCCTTCTTTTCTTTTGATTTCTTACTCTGCTGGTGCCACTGCTGAAGGGCCTGCTCTCTGATAGTATTGCCTCCACTGTTAGACCTTTCAATTTCTAGAGCCATCTTCTCCCTGGCTATTTTTCGATTTTGATCTCGAGATCTTGTCTGTTGACACTCAACGACAATACCTGTGGGCATATGTTTCAATTGAACTTTTGAATTGCACTTGTTGATCTTTTGACCACCAGGACCTCTACCTCCATGTAAGAATTTCTCTTCACATTGTGATTCTAGCGAAGGCATAAATTTTGGTCTTGGTGGCAGCTTATTCTTCTTGATTGATTGTACGCTGGCACAACTCAATCGACGTAAACCCAACATTACTATATGGATCCTATGGAAGCACTTCCGTGGAGGGGGAAACTGAACTTTTTACCTGGTTTGTTTTCCATATAATATAGCCGTATTGGTTATAAGAGCTATTCGGACTTTTGGACTTTAACTTCTAAGTACCAGAAAAGAAAAAGGAAGGTAGGCAGGAGGGAGGCAAACAAAAAAAAGGATAGTTATCATCCAAGTAAGTTGGTTATGGTTCCAGTACTTCGATCCACAGGCCTCAAACATGCCATCAGAACTGTTTTTCCCCGAAATAGTTTGTTCCCTGCACTAGGAACTGGTCTCATAAGGACACAGCGGTCCCTAGGGACCAGTAGCAGATCCAGCAGTAACAGTAGCAATGTGCAAGAACAACAGGCTAGAAGTAATGAAGCATCAGAAAATTTCTTGAAGCAAATGCCTGAGAGATTGGTTAGTGAGGGAGATGGGTTAAAACCCACCAGCGCAGCAAATCAGTTCGATACATTAGAACTTCACCAAAGGTTAAATCTACAAAGCTTTACTCCTCAACAGAGTGAGTCGATTGTTAGACTGTTGTTAGAACTACTGGATGAGCTATTTTACAGCGATTACAATCGCATATATTTGAATGATATGGAATTAGAGAATCAATCGCATCTTTTCCATGCAGCTGAAACTGAATTAAAATATGCAATGCAAAATTCAAGAGACACCCAGTTGAATAATCAGCACTTGCAATTGATGAAGTTAATCCGTGACTTGGAGTCTCTGCACGATGAAATGAATGAAATGAGTATCAATTTCCTACAAAAGGATTCTAAAGTTGATTTCCACAATCACAAAATCGAGAATACGCTTTTGCAAAGAAATGTCAAGATGGAATTGTCAGATTGTGATAACAAAATTTCCACACAAATATTGGGTAATACTCGTTCAGATATCGAAAATCTACGATGGCAAACGACAAGAAGTGGTCTGCTGGCAGTTCTCATACTTGTCTTCTTCATGGTCGGTGGTGCAAGTATATCAAAGAAACTGTCAGTAGAACACGACAAACCAGTCCAAGTCACATTGCATACCGTTGATCCAGAAGAACGTGAAGACAGTGAAGAAGATAATACGTTGGACAATATTATTTTAGATGAAGATGAGATTAACCCAGAAACTAGTCATAGAAAATGAACTGTAAATATGATACCTAATAATTCATAACTTACTTCGTCTTACTCTCGATTTTAAGAGCTTAAACCTTCTTTGCGGTTCCCCATTGAGCCATGCGGTTATTGCATCAGAAGTCTCCACGGAGTTCGCCCTTTGAACACTGTCTTTGTAATTAGTAGAAATCAGTTTCTTGATCCCCAATATGCTTGGCAGGTAAGCATCTTTCGCTCGATTTTTCAAGTCTGTAATCACACGCTGATTAAAGTCTTCAGTATCTTTCATATCGTAGTTTCTAGTCACTATGGTACCTTTTAAGTCATTGTAATTTAAGTTCTTGTTCAATAAAATTGCTTCCATAGTTTTATTATTTCCTAATTTTAGCGGTAGAGTAACAGAGGTTCCACCTTCCATGACCAGCCCCAATTCAACGAAGGGGAATTTTAGGTAAACACTGTCATTGATAGCGTAAACAATATCACACAGTGCACATAGAGCTGCTGAAAGACCAACAGCTGGACCATTCATGCAACATATTAAAATTTTCCTATGTCTGTTGAAAATACTTGTGATATAGGAGTTACCAGCTAGGAAATTGTCGAGCCATTTCTTGAGTTCAGATTGACCTGTCTTCGATTCTGCTATTTCTGCAATTGAACCAAAATCTGCTCCACTTGAGAAAAACCTGCCGCTACTTTGTAAAAGAGTGAAAACAGTTTTGGGCTCATTATCAGCTTTATCAACAAGCTCAGCCAATTTCAGATAGTCATCGCCGCTCATCGAATTCAAGGTTTCGGGTTTGTTAATTCTGATGATGGCAAGAGGACCATCTACCCTATAGTTCATGTTATATTTTCCCACTTCCAGCTCTGAAGTAATTAACCACCCTAAGAATTAATAACCTTATA
Organism: Zygosaccharomyces gambellarensis; assembly: GCA_030571545.1. NCBI lineage: Eukaryota > Fungi > Ascomycota > Saccharomycetes > Saccharomycetales > Saccharomycetaceae > Zygosaccharomyces > Zygosaccharomyces gambellarensis. Next base: position 22,452 of record JAJLXU010000020.1, read on the forward strand.
GAACCTTATATCAACAGTCAATACGATGATCTATTTCTCCCTTTATATATTTCTTGATAACATTATCTTTTTTAGGTTGTTACCTTATAGTTATTTCAATAATAAAAAATAAAAAAATAAAAAAACAAGCGGAACAGAGAATTAACAACTATAGAATCGGATACGGTGAGATTAAAAGCAAAAAATATGTTCAAGCATTTTCAAGGATTGCATTAAAAAGATAGTTTGAAAGTGGCTTCGTAGTAGTAATTATCTTTCTAGGCCCTTGCATCTTTTTTAATGCAATGATCGGAGTACATTGTAGAGCCCTGTACTTAAATTAAATTCTGAATTTTGGTATTACAGAAAAATGCTAAACCCGGGATCAGTGATACAATTTTAATTTGTTAGAAATTATTTGAATTGTTTGATGATACCGTGGGACAATTCCTGTCATATAATTGATACAAGCTCCTTTCTATATTCTAAATGTTATCCGCGACGCATTTTGTCCGGTGTCATATTTTGTCCGGGCTGAACCGTGAAGAGATAGAGAAGTAATAGTAGCTACCATAGGTAAGGTTGAGTTCATTTATTAGGGGTCATAATATCGAGTATAATTCAAATGGTCTCTTGTAGCTTTTTAAAATTGCCTGAATTTAGAGATGTTGAAGTTGTCACTCTAGGATTTAAACAAATATTTGAGAGACTTTTAAGCTTATGACTACCATATTATCTCGTTTTCCCCAACCATATATTTTAAGCTTAAACATTGCATACAAGAAAACACTTGGTCTCAAAAGCTCGCCAATGATACCAAAACCGTCCTTTTTCTCTCATATTTTACTGTCCACCTTTTTTTTTTCATATTGACATTTGAAGCGAAATTTGAAAAATTTCAATTATTGATCCCATCTCGTCGTAGTTCTTACCATTCCACAAGATAAGGTCCTACAAATTTTCTAAAGATGTCTGACACCGAATTAGAAGGTACGTTTGGAGTTTTTGAAGAACCAGAGGATTTCTTACCACCTCCCCCTGAGGCCCACTTTGCAGATTATGAAAGGGAGTTCATCTCCAAAGAATCTGATTCTCAACATAAAAATGTTCAACTACGACTAGTTGGTAAATCACCGCTTTGGGGACATATGCTTTGGAATGCTGGTATTTATACAGCTAAACACTTAGATAAACATCCAGAATTGGTGAAAAATAAAAAGGTCTTAGAATTAGGTGCGGCAGCTGCTTTGCCTACGATTGTATCTGGCCTAATTGGTGCTGACAAAATAGTTTCCACTGATTATCCGGAGCCTGAACTTCTACAAAATATTCAATACAATGTTGATCATGAGTTATACGGTGGTAAACCTTTTTCTGAAGACTTTAGTGATAGAAACGTAGTTGTGGAAGGTTACATTTGGGGAAATGAATACGAACCAATCCTATCACATACAGGTGGATCTAAATTTGATTTAATCATTCTTAGCGATTGTGTTTTCAATCATACAGAGCATAGAAAGCTTTTACGCTGTATTAGAGACCTCTTAGCAACTGAAGGGAAAGCGCTTGTTGTATTTTCACCCCACCGTCCTAGGTTCTTAGATGTAGACTTAAGTTTCTTTGAAATTGCAAAAGAATTTGGACTAGCGTCTGAATTTATTGACTTGGTCAACTGGCATCCAATGTTTGATGAAGATCCATCCACAGTGGAGGTCAGATCCCGCGTATATGCTTATTATCTAACGCATGCCAAATAGTAAGTAACACTGAAACCATAACAAGTTAAACATAAAGGGTCCTTTAAAAATACATATGGAAATTTAAAAAATAATAAAAAAATAGAAAAATTGTCGAACTAAAGAGGATTTTGTTTGGACTGAACATTAATTCATTAAAAGTAGTTGGATTTCAAATTCTGGGCGTTACAACCGGTGGAAACAGAGTCGTCAACATCGTAGGCAAAACAAGTGGTACCGGCGGCACACTTCATAATGGACCACGAACCGTTGTCGCAGAGAGCAAAACTACCATCTTGAGTACAAGCCAATTCACCACTGTTGCAGCGACCTTGGTTAGTATATCCTTTAGAATATTTCTGGTTCAAGCTTATAGCAGAAGAGTGTGCACCGTTGCCAGTAGAAGTGGTGCTTGAGGATGGTGCCAAAGTTGTTGTAGATCTTGAAGATGGGTGAACAGCCGATGAAGAAGCTTCTGAGGTTGACGCACGAGAAGTAGACGAAGTTGGTGCAGAGGAGCCAGAAGTTGGTGCAGAGGAACCAGAAGTTGGCAGAGGAGTAGATCTTTGAGAACCCCAGGAGCTGGAAGTGCCAGAAGATGATACTGCGCTGGAAGAAGGACTCCAAGAAGAAGTCGAAGATGGTGCAGAGCTAGAAGAAGCACTGGAAGATGGTGCAGAGCTAGAAGAAGCACTGGAAGATGGTGCAGAGCTAGAAGAAGCACTGGAAGATGGCGCAGAGCTAGAAGAAGCACTGGAAGATGGTGCAGAGCTAGAAGAAGCACTGGAAGATGGTGCAGAGCTAGAAGAGCTTGAAGGACCAGAGTTGGTAGAATCGGAACCAGAGCTCAAGGCGTTCTTGACCTGAGAGACATAGGTTTGACCATCTACTTTATTGGAAAATGCTTGAGATGCATCCCACAAAGCCACGCCACCAAAGTTTGAACTGCTAGAAATCTTGGAAATAGTGCTCTTTAAAATGGAAACGTCGCTAACATAGCCACTGCCAGCGGCACTGGAAGAACCTGGCAATCCCAAAAACAACTTGATATCCTTGTTTGGAGAGGAGTTTTCAGCAAATTTTTCCCAAGTGTCCCAATTTAGTTGACCATCGACGCTACAGTAATTGTTGTAGAATTGAATAAAAGCAAAATCAACCTGAGCGTTCTTCAAAAGGTCGCCAACAGATGCATCTGGATAAACACATTGAGGAGCTGCAGACAAGTAAAACTGCTTGTTAGCACCTTGAAATTTGTTTCTTAAAGCCTTTGCCAAAGCTGCATAACCTTTAGGATTGTTGTTTTCAATATCGAAATCGAACCCGTCTACAACAGCATCACCGAAGGGACGTTGATTACCAGAGCCACCACCAAAGGTGTCCCAAAGCTTTTGAGCAAACTGTTCACCATCGTTATCGCCACCGAAACCATACTGGCCAGAAGCACCGCCCATAGAAAGCAAGACAATTTTTCCCTGTTGTTGACATGATTTGATGTCTTGACTCACAGAGGAACAATCGTTCATCCCTGAACAAGCATTTGAAAGGTCAAGATCCATGTCTGGGAAATTGCTTAAAAATGACAACAGAAAGATATCGGCATCAGAAGATTTGCAGTAGTCACCCAATGATTGTTGGGATCCAGCTGAGCTTTGGCCCCAATAGACAGCAACGTTTTCTTTGGAGTTAGCATTGAAAGCGAATGAAGGAATAATGAACACAGTCCATAAAAAGAATACGGAAATTAAAGAATGGATCATGGTCGGAATTTCAAAATAAAGTAATGAATGAATGAATGTATGAATGAGTGAGTGAATGAATAAAGTCAGTTGGTGACAAAAATGAACTAGTTTTAGTTTAAGGAATGGAAAAGTTTCACTTTTGGTGTTTATTGAATATTTTCAGGTTCAGTTCGATATTGGAATCTCTGCTATTATTATTATTATTCTAGAACGGAACTGTTACTCGGATTGCATTTCGTCGATATTGTCCTCCATTTTATATCAATCCATCCACATCTCGAATTCTTCCTCCCTTGACCAGCATCATAACCTTGAGAGCAGAGACCCTGCCCAATTTCTAGAACCCTACATTCATGGAATCTCAGGATATACATAGCGGTATGCAGAATTGTTTGTTTGTTTGTTGTAGGTAAACACGTTGTCCCCAGCATCATAACATAGGGCGTCATCTTCCCTTATTTGGTGCCTTTGAAGTTTCAAAGCTGTTCCAATTTGGTGTCTGATATAAAACCAGCCATCTGAAATAAATAATTGCATTGTTTGCATGATAGAGGGCTCAAAGTCCAGTAAGTATCCATTTTAAGGTGTAGTGTCCACAATTCTCATTCGCAGAATTCATTCTTAACCATTTCGATGAAGCTAGATCTCTCTTTCCGTGCTTAATTCTACTAAATCTTGTTTATTATTCAGTAGATTCTTCACCGATGAGATGCGACTTAGAATAATATTGAAAAACTATGATCACATCCGACGAATGGTTTTACTAACTTCAACAAAAGGGGCAGGAAGCTGAACTTCAAGAGATGTTAAACCAGTAATCAAACAAAGAACAGGGTTTCAAGAGATTAGATGGTCTATTGAGGGCCAATTTCGCTGTGATCGATATTTTGTACTGAGTTCCAGAATTCTGGGATTTTCACAGATCTATACTGCCTTGTGAGATCTCGAATTTGGCCTCGAATCAAAAGTAATAATTGTCTAAAGAAAGATGGGTCTATTGAATTCAGCGGATAAAGAGAGTATCAAGGTGGCTTTGCCTAAGAATGCTAACAAGATTCTTGATGTGGCGGTGGCAAGGTTGTACATTGCATATCCGGATCCTAATGAATGGCAATATACGGGACTTTCAGGAGCGATTGTGCTGGTTGATGATTTAGTTGGTAACACATTTTTTTTGAAATTGGTTGACATAGAAGGCCACAGAGGTGTGATATGGGATCAAGAGCTCTATGTTAATTTTGACTATCAGCAAACACGTACATTTTTTCATACTTTTGAGCTAGATGAGTGTTATGCAGGTCTTTTATTCGAAGATCTGAGTGAAGCAGCACATTTCCTCAAGAGAGTTTACAAACGTGAGAGATATGGTTCTAAAAAGACACTTTCTAACAAGAACGCAATTGCTTTAACGAATAAGGCTCATAATGATGATGATGATGATGATGATATTCATGGGCCCCGTGGTGAGACTTTGTATGGTAGTCAAAGAGAAAGATATAACTATTCAAGCTCGGATTCCAAACCTACAATAACGAAAAAGGCCCCACCTCCGCCTCCATCTGTACCTGCACCTGCTACCACTTCCTCCTCTCAAGAAGATGTGAGTGAATCTGAAGATGGTGATTGGTCAACTGAACCGACACCGTCGGCCTCTGCCCCCAGGACAAAGCACTCTGTGCCGCCAGCTTTTATTCCTCCCGCTCCTGCTCCTCCGCCTTCTGCTCCTGCTCCTGCTCCTGCTCCTCCATCTCTATCAATTCCACAGGCAAATTCTACTCCTCCAGCTCCTCCAGCTCCTCCAGCTCCCCCTTCTGCAGCTTCAATGCAGCCGCAAGCTACTCAACCAGCTGCACAACCTACAAGGCCACCAGAAGCTCCAAGGAATAAGAATCCGTTTCCATTCCCTATACCGGAACCTTCCTCACCTAATCAGGTAACACCTTTTCCTAGAAAACCAGAATCGGGACAATCACCCGTGGCTTTTCAGAATGTTAATAGCAGTAGGCCTGTCCCTCCTCCGCCTGTAAGAACTAACAGGCCGGTACCTCCTCCTCCCCCAAGAACTAATAAGGTGCCACCACCGGTGCCGCCTTCAAGACGTGGACCTGCTCCCCCCCCTCCTCCACACAGAACAACTACAGCTAATGGCTTGGGGACACAATCCACTGGTGGATACGGCAGCAGGCCGGCACCCCCTCCACCAAGGAGAGGACCTGCTCCTCCTCCTCCACCAAGATCATCTAGATTCACTTCCTTCTCTCAACAACAGCAACCTGCATATTCACCACCTCCAGTAAGTTTCCCACAGCAGGTCCAGCCTTCATCTCAACCACCCCCATTAGGTCCAAGGCCACAGCCGCCAATACCACCAACTTCTTTCAATAGTGAACCTTCTACCGTAGGTGCTGGGGCTCCCCCTCCTCCTCCTCCCCCACCTCCAGCAATGCCATCTGCTACACCAAGTGGTGGTGGTGCTGGCGAAGCTACTGGAGATGTAGGTAGAGATGCTTTATTGGCTTCGATTAGAGGTGCCGGTGGTATAGGATCACTGCGTAAAGTGGATAAATCTCAACTCGATAAGCCTTCAGTTTTGCTACAAGAATCACATGGAGAAACTGCGCAACCTGTTTCCTCGGTCCCAACAGGTGGTGGTGGTGGTGGTGGTTCCTTAGCGGACGCATTAGCAAGTGCATTGAACCAAAGAAAAAATAAAGTAGCAAAGGAAGATGATTACGATAATGGTGATGATTGGTGAAGGGACGAACTTTAAAGATGGATTATGATCATTTAAATCTTCATGTAATTTTTCTTGCTTTGTAGACTAGAGTAGAGCTCTATGTATGCATTGTTCAGCCGCACATTCGGATGTAAAACTTCAAATACACACCAGAAAAAAAAAAAAAAAAAAAAAAAAAAAAAAGTATTATTATTAGTATTTTTTAGTATTAATGTTATAGAGTTACACTATTTGTTAAAATATTTACCGTCCCAAACGTCAATCCACTTGGATTTCTTTGCGTCATCTTTATTCAGAGTTCTTATAATTTTGACCATTTGGAATAGCAATTCATTTAGCTTCTTAACTGTAGGTTCAAACTCATCTGAATCAAAGCTTGCGTCGGACATGAAAAAATCAGAAATTAACTCATCTACTTGTGCAACCACATCCTTTTGTATGTCATACAATCTTTGTAAAACAGAACCTTTTGTCTTGTGGTCTTTGTAGAAATTGGTCGAAATTGACTTCGCAAAAGATGATAGAAGCAATTTAATCATTTTGATCTTGTTTTGCCAATCTTGGATAAACTTTTGCATCTTTTGTAATGCGACTTCCTCATCACCATCTTCGACATCTTGTTCATGACTCTCATTTCCTTCGTCTTCTGAATCTTCTAATTCGAAATCATTACCCACTTCAGGATTGGCAATCCACTGTTCGATGTCCTGTAAGACATCTTGTATTAATGTACAGCTTTGATGTACACCGTCACCTAAAACATGCAGTTGGCCCCTTCCAGCTAATTCTTCCAATGATTGGCAGGCCGCCCAAATCATACCAACCGATCTCAATCTATCCACATCCTCCTTTTCACGTTGTTCATCTTTCAACGTGGCATCAATATCATTGCAAAGCACTGACGACCCACTGAGCAATTCAAGAATCTTAGAATCCAATTTTTCTAAATAGAATGAGGCCCATCTATCTTTTTTGTCGTGGTAAAATAACGGGAGTAAACTCAAAGTGTAAAACAATGAAGCGGTGAATTCTTGTAACTCATTACTCAATGCATTTAAATTGTCATAAAATCTTTCTGGCTGACATACAATACCGATCTTGGTCGCATGAGCTCTATTAATCTGTGAAAGTTTCTTCAACTCGCTCAACTCATCAGAACCTTGTAGTCGGGTATCCGATGTAATACCATGCAAATCACTGGCTTCTTTATAACTATTACAAAACTGTGAACGTATTGTATCTATATGTTTCTGTACCTCCTCAGCCATCTTGAATGTACAATAAATTACTCGACGCCAATGATACTGACTTAACAAACGAACGTTGCTGGGACTTATCAACAAGACGGCGATGAGCCAACTGAAAATATATTATTCTATTCAACTTTAAAAAGTTTCAAAAATGCAAAATACGTAAAAAAAAAAACAGTGCAGTGTTGACTTTGCTATATATTATTATAACATTCCTTATTTGCTAAACAGGTACAAACTCAACAAGGCTTATTTTTGAGATGGACCTGGGTTCATTCTTCTCTTACCGTTGGTTAGAGTGACGTTAACGTATCTTCTGGTGTACAACATTCTCTTGTGAGCACGACCCTTTGGAACCTTTGGTTTTTCTTGCTTCTCAACCTTTGGGGTTTGAGATCTGACCTTACCAGCACGAGCTAGAGAACCGTGAACTTTACCCTGTGAAATGAGTTAGTATATCATCCTCAATAAATCCAGTTCGACACTGTTGCATCTCCAATTTATTCTGAATAGTAACATACCATTTTAAAATGTTCTTTATTTGATTAGGCTAAGGTTATATCGAATAATATGTGAAAAGTCCACCCGTTAGTGTGTAACCAAGTTTTCACTACTAGTTTGTAAGAATGAGGTTGACCCGATCCTGCGTCCGTGATGCTTCAGTTTCTCGTTTGAGTCATCTATTTTTTTTTTCAATTCGCTTCGACTTCCGAAGATCTCGAAAATAAAAATGTTCACAGCGCGAGCCCGAAAAATTAAAAAAGTTTGTCAGTTCTGTGGGTGTAGAGGTGTACTGTGAAGGTGTAAGGCTGTGTAGTCATTTTCTGGGACTCTTGTGAAACCTTGAGAACGGGTTGCGAAACTTCTGGTATACACTAATTTACGTCCTAATAATACAAGTTTATGGGTTTGAGCTTGAGCTTGAGCTTGAGAGTCGTAGGATCCCGGTACTGCTGGTATTAGAGAATTGTGTCTAAGCCCTTTCGTGGTGTATATGCAAATGCGTATATATATTTTAGATGCAGATGACACTATAATTGTGTATAGGTGTGTCCTGTCAAATGCTTACGGCTTTGAAAGGACTTGTAGGTATTAAGGCCCTCTCTGTACTCATATATGCTATGCATATTGGCCTGTAAGTTGCTTATAGACTGTTTCTATGATTTACTAAACGTTTCTCGTAAAATTGCATGTGACTTCATCACATCCAGCAATGATGACTCTTTCGAGTGTCATCAGATGAATATATTAATTTCAAAATAACTATGAATATATACGTAGACAGACATGTATATATATATTCATTGATTTTCCAAGGGAACAGATAACAACCCTTGAAGGATCAATTTCAATCTGTCATCCATCTATTCATCTTAAGAACCCATTCCATTGCTTTAATGACTTTGACTAGAGAAGAACCAAGCCATTTTGGTGCTGGTCCAGCGCAATTACCTACAGGAGTGCTTCAACAAGCTTCAAAGGATTTGATTAATTTCAATGGCATTGGTTTAGGTGTTGGTGAAATTTCTCACAGATCTAAAGACGCTACCAACGTGATTGAAAATGCCAAGGCACATCTTAAGGAATTAATGAATATTCCTGACACACATGAAGTTTTCTTTATGCAAGGTGGTGGTACTACGGGTTTCTCATCAATTGCGACGAATTTAGTAGCTGCACATTTGGGCAAGACTGGTGAGGTGGCTCCTGGTGGTTATCTGATCACTGGCTCCTGGTCTAAAAAGTCGTTTGAAGAGGCAAAACGTCTGTATGTACCAGCTGAAGTGATCTTCGATGCCAAGAATTTTAACAATGGCAAATACGGGTACATTCCACCAGAAGGTGAATGGCAAGATAAAGTGAAAGACAAGAAATTTTCATACGTATATTTGTGTGAAAATGAGACTGTGCATGGTGTCGAATGGCCACGAATGCCGAAATGTGTTACTGAAGATCCCAACATCGAATTAGTTGCTGATCTATCGAGTGATATCCTTTCGAGACCAATTGATGTCTCCCAATACGGTGTGATTATGGCGGGTGCTCAAAAAAACATTGGTTTGGCAGGACTGACCGTTTATATTGTCAAGAAAGAAATTTTAGGAAATATTTCAAAGGCTTCAGAGGAAAAGTTACATGAATTGGGTCTACCTATTACGCCAATTGCATTTGACTATCCAACCGTGGTGAAGAACAATTCAGCTTACAACACTATCCCCATTTTCACTCTCCATATAATAGACCTTGTTTTTCAACATTTGTTAAAGAAGGGTGGTGTAACCGCCCAGGGTGAAGAAAATGAAAAGAAAGCCGGACTCTTATATGAGGTGCTAGATGCAAATTCTCAATTCTACAATTTGCCAGTGGATCAATCATGTAGGTCGCGAATGAATGTGGTATTTACTCTGAAGAAGGACGGTCTTGACGAAAAATTTCTTGAAGGGGCCGGTGCATTGAATCTCACGGGTCTCAAGGGCCACCGTTCAGTTGGTGGCTTTAGAGCCTCTATCTACAATGCTCTTTCAGTCGAATCTGTGGAAAAATTGGCAGACTTTGTAAACAGGTTTGCTCAGCAAAATGCTTAAAATAAAATAATAATGGTAATAATAATAATAATAAATTAGTATATAACTTTTTCCTTTCTATCAACACATCAAATAGATTTTGATCTTGCCATATAATAAACAATTTGACCCTTTTCTCTTGGTTTATCTGGGTCTTCACCTTCATCAACGCTACCTCTATCAAGAGAGCAGTGTAAAACGCAAAACTCGTTATGCGAAATAGCCAGAATAATTTCTTCAAACGCATCATAAAGCTTGTGACACACTTTCCAATCCTTAATCTTAATCATTACTTCATGCGTCTGTGCACTTTCTTTTTCTGCTTGTTCCACCACTGCGGAAACGTCCGCCAATTCAACGTCATTCTCAGGTAGTATATTGGCTCCATTACTCTCAGGTCCTTCCATTACTGTGCTCTCGTCTATTCTCATGCTATCATCTGTATCTTCTGCAGTAGTCTCTCTTCTATTAATTGATCTTGTATCATCATTTTGTGAGCTTTGTTGGGGCATGTCTTCAGATACCAAAGGAGTCAGAGGCCCATTCCAGCAAATTTGCAAGTGCCAGTCCAATTCGTTTACCACAAGTTTCAATCGATTCGTTTCATGCCCAAGCGCATCTTTCTTGCTAATTGCGCTTAACCTGATATGGTTCACGCTATTATATCTATCCACTCTCCGAATGAAATTGGAGAATCCTGCTCCAAATTCACTAGAGAGCGGTGGCAATTTGTACATAGAAAGTTGAGAATCGTTAACCAATGGCTCCTTTATTCGAGCATCCTGTACTCTTGACATAAGCCTTACGGGAACCTTGAAAGAATGCATGATAGTCTTGCTGCTACCGAAGGGACCTAGATTTTCATTATTCGATGCATCGTATTCGCCACTTTTTCCGTCGTCTCCTGAAGTATGGAGGATTTCCTCAAAGGAAATCCCCAGAGCACAAACTGGATTACTCTTACCGCCTTCACTACCATTACCGCTAGCACCATTAGCAGCACCAACAGCAAGATTTACTTCCGGCATCGCTTGTAGTTTAATGACCATATCTGAAGACGAGCCTTGGTTTATAACTTTCTCGTAACGTTTTAATGCACTTAGTAACGAATCACAGTTGCACTCCATAGTAATCGTGTCCAACTCACGCTGTGACATAACCGTATACTGCCTAAACACGTCTCGAGGAATGGAACACCATAATTGGCCGTTATCACCATGTAAAATTGTGCTGCTGGCATTAGATACAGATTTCGGTGTTGATATGATCGATAGCTGCTCACTGTTAAATCTCAATATAGCTGTTTTTCTAAGCGTTGCCACAGTAGAAATTGTTGTCTTAAGCAGCTTATAATCCTCAGGAACTTCACATCCGTTTACGATTAGCTTAATTCTCATGCCCAGAAGCAAAATCTTACTTTTTTTCTGGCAGGTATCAGATTCTTTGGATAATTCAAGAGATGAGTATTGAAATTTAGCTTTATTTTAACGGTCCGAATGTTAAACTACAACAATATTGGAAAAGATAGAGGAACAAGAGTCAATTTCCATCCATATGTTGGCCTCCCAGGCTATTCGAAAAGTTCTTCATAGGTCTTGGAAGCCGCTGGTACGATTTAACCATAGAAATGCACCTACTGCAATACAAAGCATTAAGAAAAGAATTGAAGATATACCCATTGAAAACTATAGAAACTTTTCCATTGTAGCTCATATTGACCATGGTAAATCCACATTGAGTGATAGACTTTTAGAAATTACAGGTGTGATTGCATCTGGCAGTGCTAATAGACAAGTTTTGGATAAATTGGAAGTAGAAAGAGAGAGAGGTATTACTGTTAAAGCCCAAACATGTACGATGTTTTATCACGATAAGCGGTATAATAAAGATTTTTTGCTTCATCTCGTGGATACTCCTGGACATGTTGATTTTAGAGGTGAGGTTTCCAGATCCTATGCATCTTGCGGTGGTGCGTTGTTATTAGTTGATGCATCTCAAGGTGTGCAAGCTCAAACAGTTGCCAACTTCTATTTAGCCTACAGTATGGACTTGAAATTGATTCCTGTAGTAAACAAGATCGATCTAGACCATGCTGATATAGGGCAGGCTGAAGATCAAATTGAAAATACTTTTGAGTTAGCAAGAGAAGATGCGATCCGAGTAAGCGCCAAAACTGGTTTGAACGTTAAAGAAGATTTGCTTCCAGCAATTATCGATCGCATCCCTTCCCCAACTGGGAATCTAGAGAAACCATTTAGGGCATTGTTAGTTGATTCGTGGTATGATTCATATGTGGGTGTGGTTCTATTGGTTCACATTGTGGATGGAACTGTGCGCAAAGGTGATAAAGTGCTAAGTGTCCAAACTGAAAAGAAATATGAAGTCAAGGATGTTGGTATTATGTATCCAGATAGAACTTCGACTGGGGTTTTGAGTACTGGACAAGTCGGCTATATGATTCCGGGGATGAAAGCCTCCAAAGATGCCAAAATCGGCGACACTCTGGTACATTTGGGACGTGAAAATGAAACAGAGGTATTGCCAGGTTTCGAGGAGCCTAAGCCTATGGTCTTTGTTGGGGCATTTCCATCCGATGGTGCAGAATTTAAGGCACTTAATGATGACGTGAGCAGACTGGTTTTAAATGATAGATCTGTGTCCTTACAGCGTGAAACCTCTAATGCATTGGGACAGGGATGGAGACTTGGATTCCTTGGGTCTCTGCATGCTTCAGTATTTAGAGAAAGGTTGGAAAAAGAATATGGATCCAAATTGATTATTACGCAACCCACAGTGCCCTATATGATAAAATACCATGAAGGCGAAGAAAAGCTGGTTACCAATCCAGACGAATTCCCAGACCTAGCTGAACGTAGAAATAAAATTCAGGCCATTCAGGAGCCATATGTGGAGGCTATCATGACTCTCCCGCAAGAATATTTAGGTAATGTTATTAGACTATGTGACAACAATCGTGGTTATCAAACAGAAATTACCTATTTAAACATGACAGGGCAAGTTATGTTAAAATATGATATCCCCTTAGGTCAACTGGTTGATGATTTTTTTGGTAAATTAAAATCTGTCTCAAGGGGTTATGCTTCCTTAGATTATGAGGATATCGGCTACAGAGATTCAGATGTTGTTAAATTAGAGCTGTTAGTAAATGGTAGTAGTGTAGATGCTCTAGCACAAGTTATGCACAGCTCCCAAGTGGAGCGTGTGGGTAGAATTTGGGTCAAAAAATTCAAGGAATATATTAAGGCTCAGTTGTTTGAAGTTGTCATACAAGCTAGAGCCAACAATAAAATCATAGCTCGTGAAACTATCAAGGCTAAACGTAAAGATGTCCTACAGAAATTGCATGCTGCCGATATTTCAAGAAGAAAGAAACTGCTTGTCAAACAAAAGGAAGGTAAGAAACATCTCAAGAGTGTCGGTAACGTCCAAATTAACCAAGAGGCTTACCAAGCCTTTCTGAGAAAATAAAAAAAAAGAAGACATTCTATTTTACATAAAATATTAATTAATCCCTTGTACATATTTGTTGAGCGCTTAAACTTCCCTAATTGTTTCTAGAGAGACAACTCCCTCGAATTTCGGCTCTAAAATCTTCGATAGGACGCATCTACTTACTTGTTGTGTGGAGACAGTAGGTCTAATCAATCCATTAATGCATTCGAACTTATTATTTAATACCACTTTGTTTCCAATATTCAAGAATTCCAAAAGATGGTGGATATATGTCCTAGCATTCTGGGACCCTTTCATTTCATCGAATAAAAACCCTGGTCTCATTATAATTGGTCGAAATACATTCTTATAGCGCAAAAGTTCTTCTTCAGTTTCTCTCTTAGAATTAATATATCCATCAGGAATAATAGGAAATCCCTTGTCAGCAGAAATATAGGTGAACGTTGGTAAATTTTCTCGGTCAACACCTTCACGTTCAATGGTTTCTTCAAGGGCCTTGGCAAGCACAATCGCACTCTGTTTATTCATCACTTCATAGGTGAAATTAGGATCCTTTTTAATCAAAGGATTTGATCCAATTGAAGGCAGCCACGAAGCCCAGCTGTATGATGAAGATCGAGAAGGAACACGTTCTTGCCGTAGTCTTTTCTTGTAACTTTCATCTTCCAAAAGAATCCCTAAAGAATGAACGACACCAGATGCACCTTGTAAATGCCTGTAATAGGTGGAAGGGTTTAATATATCAGCAGATTCCCACTTAACTTCACCAATCCAGTGTTTATCTTTAGGAGATGATTTGAGAACTGGTGGTTTACCAGACCTAGAGATAGATACTACTTCCACTCCACGATTTACTGCTTCTTGACAAATACGTCTTCCAAGAAAACCATTACCACCAAAAACCAATAGTTTAGATGTCATTGTAGCTATCTGCAGGCCCTATGATGTTGATCCTACCGGTTTGACTTTTTTATCGATTGTGTGGGATACCTACTGCGGAAGAAGGGGTCTTACTGTCCCCTCCCTCCTTTGTACAAGAGAATTTCTGATATATGGGTTCAAGGAATCGATTTACTTAAAAGCAACATTAAAAACTTATCAAGATGGACAAGATGGCATTTATTGAATAAGAATACCTGTCAGACTGTCTAATTACAAAGCCGTACCGTAAAAGACAAGCGGTACCTTCGTACTCAAAGAAGTCTTGTTTTCTTGTAGCCCATTGACAAAGATGCAATTAAAATTTGTAAACGCATCGAGTCATCCAGCTCAAGACTGAGAGTGAAGTAATCTCAGTCGAGCGAGGCACAGGGCAAATAAAATTGGTATTCTCTTCTTTTCTTTTAAGAATTGCGTTAAATGCCCAGACAAAAAAAATGCTTACAGGAAATCCACGTAAATCATCATTATATTATACTTCTATCACATCTCCAATTGCACATCAACTTGTTTATAGTTGTCCCAAGCAATACGGTAAATAAAACTTGGGGCAAACCCACCAACGTTTGTGATGTAAATATCGATATTCTCGGGTGGGACATAATCCGTAATCGAGTTGATAGTATCGAGCCTATGTTCAGGATCCATATGAGGCAATACCTTTTGAGAGCCACCAAATTCGACGAATTTTTCCACATCAAATGGGTACAAAGGTGAGAACTTATAGAGACCTGCCACCGCAAATACAGGTGTTTTGAATTCGTGAGCACATTCGCATACAGCACTAACACCAGACGTTGAAGAAATGGACCCACCATTAATAAACACAGCTTTGGTACCTATGATAACTTTACCGACTCTGGACATTAGAGCAAACACCGCCGAGTCGGGGATCACGATGGTTTCGATATTGTGTTGAGCCAACTTTTTAGCAAATTCATGAGCCTTTGGAGTATTGTTGGGGAAACCCTCTGTAACCAAAACTGTGAACTTTCTATTGCTACGTTCACGAGTCTTTAATAAGAATTTTAATACTGTCTTGGATTCTGGTGTTGGTGTCAACAGGATTTCATGGTCATGAATTAGATCAATGGCTATCTGTTGAATACCATCATCGATATTCGTAATTTCATCTATTAGATCTTTAATTCCTTGGATGGCAACTTGGCGGAAATCTGTCCTCGTTTTGGAACTTCTCTGTTTCTGCTGTTTCTGTTGCTGTTGGTTCTGCTGGTTGTCTTCAGGTTTTTGTAAAAGGTTAAACATTGACGAAATCATTGGCTCTGCTATACCACTTGACGCGGTTTGTGGTGAATTACCATGTGTTTCCTCTTCTTCCTCATCTCTCACAACTGCCAATATTCTCCTAATTACATTACCACATGCAAATGCTGTTGGTTGTGCTTTTTCCAGTCTGTTCGCCAGCCGTCTAATCTGTTCAATTAATTCACTAACGTGTGACCATCTTGCCTGTGAGATAAATCTTTTCAGCAGTTGTAAAGTTTCCAGTGCCATTGCATACGGACCATCGATCTGACGTCTTTTCAGTCTCGCTATGAAATGCTCAACTGTGACATTTATGTCTGAAGAATTGGCAGCTACCACAGATGAATGGGCAGATGATGGTAATGGCATTGCAGATCAATTCGAAACTCTCCCTTTTCTTGCAATCTCTTTGCAGTGACAATATGGTAAAGTTTATTAAAAAGTTTTGTAAAAGTTATAATTGATGAAGTGAAAAAAATGAAGTGAAAAAGTAAAAAAAAAAAAAAAAAAAATGAAAAAATGAGAGAAAAAATACTGAAATACAAAGCAATAATATTTAATACATGATATTTTATAGACCGTTGTATTCCGCCAGTTTCCTATCGCATTCTAACATCAATGCCTTCAACTTCATGTTTTGAGGCTGCATACATAATCCTCTATCACAGGAAATGCGAGCTTCCTCCAATTGACCCAAGTTCAAAAGTGCATCAGTCTTACGGATAAAAACTTCAGGCTGGAAAAGACCTGTGCTTAGAAGCATATCTAGATCTTGTAATGCATCCAAGTAATGTCCCAGCATCAATTCTAGATCAATCTTATGGCGTAATATAAACTGTAGTTCCTGTAACTGGATTGCAAACGCTTCCCATGGTGCTCTCTTCCTCTGGGCCATTTCGACTGCTAACGTAACATTCTTAAGTGCTTCAGGCAGTTTATTCTGCTTGATATTCTTGACACCACTTTCAAACAGGTTTTTGATCAGTTTAGTTGAATCATCACTTGGTTGAGGTGTAAAATTTGGATTGTTTTCAGCTATAAGTGCCTTTGTCAACGAATTCACTTGAGATACATAAATATCTAAGGTTTCACGGTCATCTTCTGGTGTCACGACTTTCGAGTCAGGATTGTATGAGACTTCAGCCATCCTTGGTTTCTTTTCAGTTACACGCTTTCTTGTATGTGTCAAGTATCAAGCTTTGTTTTGTTGTACAATTCCCTTCTCTTGTAAACACTACACATGCTAACGCATACGCATTCAATTCAATTAGCACTTATACATATTATATATATATATTTATATATATTTATATATATATATATATATTTACTACAGCATAGCATGATTAAACCCCAGTCAAATGAAGAGAATTAATCCATTGCCATGCTTTTTCATTTCTGCAATAAAATGAAGTGGAAATAGAGATGAAAAAAGGACAAAAAAAAGAAAGAAATCTACAAATCCGCATCGTCCTCGTCTGGTAGAGGTAGAGCAGTAGCTTGTTCCATTTCTTGTTGGTATTGGTGCATCAAGCTTTCGTCCACTTGAACTTCTGGTGGTGCCAATGCAGGAGATGCAACAAATTCCAATTGTGGGTTACCTGCTAGTTTTCTAGCTAACCACAAGAAAGGCTTTTCAAAATTGTAGTTGGATTTGGCTGAAATATCGTAGTATTGCAAATTCTTCTTTCTGTGGAAAGTAATGGTCTTTGCCTTGACTTTTCTTTCTTTGACATCAACCTTGTTACCACATAGAACAATAGGAATGTTTTCACAGACACGGACTAGATCTCTGTGCCAGTTTGGAACATTTTTATAAGTAATTCTAGATGTCACATCGAACATAATGATACCACATTGAGCGTTGATGTAGTAACCATCTCTCAAACCACCAAATTTTTCTTGACCTGCGGTATCCCAGACGTCGAATTTAATTTCACCGAAATTTGTGTAGAATGATAGAGGATGAACTTCAACACCAATGGTGGCGATGTACTTCTTTTCGAATTCACCTGTTAAATGTCTCTTGACGAAAGTGGTTTTACCGGTACCACCATCACCGACTAGAACTAACTTAAAGGTTGGAACTTCTGCAGACATCCTCACGAAATATAATCAGCAATATCTTTGTATCTGTGTGGATACGTATTTATCCCTGTATATGAATGTATTTGTATATGTATATGTGGTTAACAGATCATATCAGCTGAAGTAGAAAAAAAAAAAATTTGTTGTTAATGAGAGACGGAAAACAGAAAAAAATCGAGATGCCCACCGGAATAAAATTTCAAAACAAGGGGAGCATTTTTTTCGGAAAAAGAAAAGGTGGTGTCATTGGATACGAATACTACACGTGTTACTGTTTCGGCGGCTATTTTGCTGGCGGCTATGGAGAAGAGGTGCGAGGATGGCGTTTGTATTACCGCTGAGAGCTTTTAACTCAGGCTTAAGGTTCAAGTTGCGTCCCGAAGAAAAATAAAAAATTAAGAATATGCTCCACGGGAGGTTCGAACTCTCGACCTTCAGATTATGAGACTGACGCTCTTCCGACTGAGCTAGTGAAGCACACAAAACTTGATCTCGAACAGGTTTGGGTTTTGCTATACAGAATGCTAGTTGAAGTGATCTGTAAGGAATCAAGGTTCAGTTACTTATAAGAAACACATGGGAGTATAGAGGTTAGATCAAGTATATCGTTATTGATCTCTGATGAGTTGTATCTTTCTAACTAAGCTATATCTTGGATCTGACTGGATATTATGCCTTCTTATGTATCGACTTATCTTAACTTCCCCACAGAACCTCATTAATTGGTTATACTTTATTAGTAGTAGTGTGGTTTCATGTTTGTTTCATGATATGATCTTGGAACGATTGATGTAGAGGAGCATCAGGCATAGTCTATGATGCAGAAAGATAGAGGCAGTTCCTACAGAAGATGATTGGTTGGACCTTACTAGGTTAATTAAGTACGAAACTCAAGACACCAGTGTATGATCAAAAATTTGAGGCTCAGGCTTCCTAGTTCTTTAGTCGCGGAGTAATGTGCCTTTTAGGATATTTTTAACTTCTAAGAGGAGGCAAAAATTAAAAAATGATTTCGCCCGGGATCGAACCGGGGACGTCCTGCGTGTTAAGCAGGTGCCATAACCTACTAGACCACGAAACCATAGTAACTTGTTGGGAAGGGTTGGTAGCTGCTATTATTATAGAGGAAGTTATATTGTATAAGTTATGCCGCTGAGGCTCTTGCCTGTAAGAAACATAGGGAACGACTTCAAGGAATTGATCCTGTTGAGAACACCACGGTTGTCGCCCAACCCTAGCATATATAAAGGGACCTACATTAGACGCCGGATACTCATACAGAAGGCACCAGAACAATACTAGAATATAATAAGACTTCTTGGTTGTCCATGGCAGATCTTCTACTAGCACTTAAATATACTATTTGTAGCTGTAAACCATACTTGTTATGACAGGGAAACATTACCACTAGTGTTATTATAGAGAAAGGAATTGACTTCAAGGAATTGACTTCGTCGGCGACACTACGATCACCGTCCAGCTCCAAGCTATATAAGAGAGTTTGGAACGAAGGGCGTCCACTAGACGCCCGATACTCGTGCAAGTGATACAAGAACATTAACAAGATGTAATAGGCCTATCTAGTTATGAGTTATAAGACAACCTACTAGCTCTTATATAGCACTTGCCATTGAAGTCAACAACGGTTAAACCATACTCTGAGACCATTAATGCCATGGCACCATTTCTACCTGAGCTTTTTTTTTTTTTTTTTTTGGTCGGATATTGTTAAATCCTTCTTATACTACTACTACTATTATACAAATCTTGTGTTTAGATAGAATCATTCGTTATCACCAGCAGCTTTAACCATGTCCAAGAATTTCTCCTTGGATAAATCTACTAGTCTTTGTTTCTTTTCCTGTTGACCAAAACCCGTTGCAGTCTTTGCTTCTCTTTCAGTATTAACTTGCGTGGAAAGTATGGCGTTAAACAATTTGACGGCACCTTTTCTCGCAGTCTTCTTCAATTTGGCCTCCTTTTCAAGCACAGCCCTTATTTCGTCACCAGTTTTCTCACCATCTTCCTCAGTTACCTTAGGAATAACATCTTTTCTTCTAGCCTTATTGAGTTTCTTCTTCTTTTCCACTAATAGTGCCCTTCTTGCTTGTCTTTCCAACTTATCAGACTCGTTTCTCTTTAAGACCTTCTTGTTCCTTGCCATAATAGGATCCTCCCTGTCATAGGCCTTCAAATGCGACGACAAGATGGCATTGACAGCACTGGAGAATCCTGCGGATCCATCGTCGTGTTTACTGACCTTGGATTTCTTTTTACGAGGAAAGTCATCATCGTCAGCACCACCTTCTTTCTCTTCTTCACTAGAGGGTTCTTCAGCTATCTCCTCGTTATCACTGCCACTGGCTTCATCTGCAGATGCGTCACCTATATCTTCACTGTCCTCATCAACGTCACTCGGACTTTCGGATTCTACCTGTTTTTCAGTCTTTTTCCCTTCTGGATTGTCTGTATCGGAAAATCTAACGCTTGCTGGTCTTTTAGATCCCATCTTAGAACTCATTAACAACCTCTTTCTGTCTCTGTTCAGTCCTGATCCTCTTCTTGTAGAAGCTCATCGCAGGCTTCCTTTGGACATTGTGTTGAAATTTTTCACAAGCGACAGGGTAATGTCGAAGAAGGTTCGCCGTCAATCAACATAAACAAAGAGAACCAGTCACATTGTAATCGCATCTGAAACAGATCTTCGACCTAGAGACTTTTAAAATCCTCATTGAAGGGCTGTTTTTACATTTGGTGGTTCTCGAAATTCCCTTACGTATACATATACATTGATAGAATTGCAATTAGAGTAGAAAACTGCTGGTAGGAAGCTACATGCGGCAATGATGAATGGTATTCCTACGACACCAACCAGAGCTAAAAGCAATGGGAGTTCTATTCCTTCACCTAAGCTGAATGGTTCTTCACCCAAAAATTATAGGCCTCGAGGTGATTCTGCGGCTGGTACACCAGCCCAACCTCCTGCTGCACCACTATTCAATTCATTGGTAAAAGAACAAGGCAAGAGCTGGAATAGCATTATTCCTCGAGAAAGAACTGGTACATCCTCTTCCAAGACAAATTTTCATCTGACTTCATTCTACAAAGAGAACATCCGGGAATTGAATCAACTACAAGATAATCTTTTCCAGAAAAAAGCACAAATGGATGTTTTGCTAGACGATTTGAGCGAGTGTAATGGGAAATATAGAAATTTAGAATTCAAATGGGAGACTTTGAAGGAAGAAAAGTTTTTAAAGAACCAGCAGATGAATTTGAAAAACAATGAATTGGCGAGACTAAAGGAGGAACTGTCAAGTAAAAATGGATTCTTAGAGCAAGGTCATCAGTTACATTTACAGCAATTGAGAGCTAAAAACGATGCAGATATTAATAAAATGGAGAATGAATATAAGGTTCAATTGGAAAGGTTAAAGTTTGCCAAAATTAAAAAATTTGAAAACGAAAGGAATTCTTTATTGGATAAAGTGGAGGAAGTCAGAAACAATATAATCACCAATGAGATAAACTTAGAGAACATGTTAAGGGAGTGTGAAACTAACCATTATAGAGCTAAGGAAAACTGGTTACAGGGTTATCAGAAGGATTGGAAGGAAAACGTTCAAATAAATGAAAATTTCTCCAACGATGTGGCGGCATTGAGTCAACAGATTAAAAACGTTCTAGAACCCCAGTGTAAAAAGAAGACGGAGGAAGTAGCATCATTGAGGAATAAATTAAATACTTTGGAAAATAGTTTACAAAAGAGACGGGATGATACTCAAAGTTTGAAGAGAGAGATCGATGAAACCAAAGGACATATTGTTCAATCGAAGAGGAAAAGGCATGAATTACACGATTACATTTATAACACAAAGTCTGAATTACAGCAAATAGATGAAATTTTGATCAAAGAAGAAACTATGCGCCGATCACTGCATAATGAATTACAG
Source organism: Zygosaccharomyces gambellarensis (assembly GCA_030571545.1). Lineage (NCBI taxonomy): Eukaryota > Fungi > Ascomycota > Saccharomycetes > Saccharomycetales > Saccharomycetaceae > Zygosaccharomyces > Zygosaccharomyces gambellarensis. The sequence continues at coordinate 44,177 of JAJLXU010000020.1, forward strand.
GAACTAAGAGGTAATATACGTGTTTTTTGTAGGATAAGACCACCATTAAAATACGAAAATCCGAGTACCGCCCATCTAAGAGTAAACAGATTTGATGATGAAAATGGCTGCCAAACAATGGAGATTGTAAAACATGGCAATTCAGCTAATTCGATCCCACAACACTTTAAATTCGACAGAATATTTGACCAGGAAGAAACCAATGGAAATGTTTTTGAAGAGATTGGTCAATTGGTACAGAGCTCATTAGATGGTTACAACGTTTGCATTTTTGCCTATGGGCAAACAGGATCCGGTAAGACCTATACCATGCTCAACCCTCGTGACGGTATTATACCCGCTACAATTAGTCATATTTTTAGCTGGATTGAAAATTTAAAAGAAAGGGGCTGGAATTACGAAATTAATTGTCAATTCATCGAAATATATAACGAAAACATTGCAGATTTACTGCGAACCGATCAAGATGATACCCAAACAAATATCAAGCATGAAATCAGGCATAATCAGGAAACTAATACGACGAGTATTACTAATGTAACACTATGTCCTTTGAACTCGGAGGAACAAGTGGAAGGCTTATTAAGAAGGGCTAATAGATTGAGATCTACTGCATCGACGTTGGCAAATGAAAGGTCATCTAGATCTCATAGTGTATTCATAATTTTTCTCAAGGGTTCTAACCATTTGACGGGGGAAGAATCTGATGGGATTCTAAATTTGGTCGATCTGGCAGGCTCAGAAAGGATCAATACTTCTCAAGTTCTAGGCGAGCGTTTAAGGGAAACTCAAAATATTAATAAATCTTTGAGTTGTTTGGGTGATGTGGTGCATGCTCTAGGTAGTAACGATGCCACTAAAAGACATATCCCTTTTAGAAATTCCAAATTGACGTATCTGCTACAATATTCCTTGACCGGTAATTCGAAAACCTTGATGTTTGTGAATATATCCGCTTGTGAAAGTCATCTTAACGAGACTTTGAATTCATTGAGATTTGCATCAAAGGTGAATTCGACAAAAATGGTTACCAGAGATTCTTCAGGGTTTCGTAATGATAATGCTATAATAAACGTCTAATTACAAGAATAAATAGTGGATCTATAAAAATATTATTCTGAATAACTAGGCGGTATGAATGGAAATTGGGGACGCCAGATACTAAGAACTATTATCATTACTAGTGTTAATATTCTTGGCATTGTCATCGGCATCATTATTTTCAGGGAGGTAACTTTGAAGTCTTCTAATTGCCCAGTTCACACCAATAAACCTGACGTCTGGATCAGAAGTGCCTTCGCTTGCTGTGTAATTTTTCCACCATGACGGCGATGAAAACCTTGGGTCCTCCTGTGGGAAGCGACGATGCTCATGACGAATGTTGGCAATGTGGTTTCTCAGTTCCGCTGCTACGGCACTTCTGAGATTTTGGGCTTCTTTACCTTCCTTCAACTCGGGCGTTAAATCAGTCGGGTGTTCAGGATCATGGTATTTTTCCACTAATTTTTGCCATTCTTGGCGATAGTCTTCGATAATAGATTCATTAATTGGTTCACCAATCGTAACGTTAACTTCAGCACCGAAATTAGCTGGCAAGTACCTCTGAATCATTGTTCCCGCACTTTCTTCTGAAGCCACCTTTTCGAAACCGGTAGTGAAAATCGGTACAATAATTGGAGCCACTGTAGATTCTAAAATCATTCTCGAGACCCCCCACTTGAAATATCTCATTGAATTGTTAAAAGGTGGATGCAATTGTAAAACGAAGCCTTCTGGATATATATGCATCCATGCTGGACGTGATCTTTTAACAGGTGGGATGTAATTTTGCTTTGCCTTTTTGGCTAAAGATATCACTTCCTCTGCTTGTTTAGACGCCTTTTGATTTGGCGGAAACCATTCCAAATCCATCGAATCATCGGGACTTAACAATCTAACGGCAGCATCTATAGATCCCTGGAAAGGGCCAGTGCCAAACCTTTCAGTGGAAAGCACTTTACCTAATGAGAAAAAGTTTCCAAAGACACTATTCTGAAAACAAATGTTATGGGCACCTAAACACCATCTTATGGCATCGACATCCTTATAGATCTTCCAGGGAAATACCGCCCAGAGAAAGGGATCGTCCACACATGACATATGGTTCATAACAGTCAGTAAGCCCCTATTTTCATCCTTACTTCTATCGAGAGCTTTTTCGAGTCTTCCAAAGTTGTTTAGCTCGACATTGTAAAAAGCCTTGAGTATCAGCTTCGAAAGTCCTATTGTTGCTAGACAGGTGCCATGAGAAAAAAATTGCCAAACGGGGCTTCTTCTTGGATATTGAGCTAAGAAATCATCACCACGATTTAATACATCAGGTAGGGACATCACTTTAAACTCCTTCTCGCTTTACGGATTAGTATTGGTGGTCTTGCAGCATCTTAAAATGTAGCTATAGGTCCATAAATTTTTTTTTTTTTCTTTTTAGGATGTAAATCAATTTCATCGTTTCGGTCATTATCTTGTGAAGATGGGAGAAAATTAAAACAAAGGAAGGGAAGAGGGAAATACAAGGCAGGTCTTAAACTACCAACTCACTGGAAAAGAATTCGAGTAGATCTAATATGGAAAAATACACTAGTTGGAGAGATAAAGGCACTGGAATAGCACCATTTCTACCCCCGCCTGTCAGTAATCCTGGATTTGGTGCATTGGTTTTCCAAACCCTGTTGTTTGTCTTGAAGCTGGTGATTCTACTCCCTTTATTAATTTTATATGGGATCATCCAGTCAAAATCAATCTTGGGTTGGATACTGGGTTTCCTGCTTGGGTGGAAGTTAGATGTCACGGTGCAAGGCGTGAAGAGGCGGGAGCTGGGAAATCCCAGAAACTATCCTCAGAAAGGAAAGTTGTACCTTTGTAATAGCACATCTGCCTTAGACGCACTAGCACTAGATATGCTTGCACAAGGTTCATCAAGTTTTTTAGTGCCGCAAGATCATACCATTTTCAAAATGAACAGAAAGGAGTATTTTAACTTTGCACAAAATGGATCATTAAACGCGGCTAGATTTGGTGTTGCAACTGGCAATGTTAGACAATTGAAGAGTACCGTAAATTTTATGTTTCCTGAAGGGACTTGTTCCAATGGAAAGAGTGTCCTTCCATTTGCACTAAATGAAACAGAATTATTGGATTTTCTGCAATTACCGGAGACCGATAGAAGTGCCACCTTGCAAACAATCCAATTAAAAATTAATGGTTCGTTAGTAACTCCGCTGAGAGTCAATAAATTCAAATATTGGACTACCATGTATAGTAGAGGGATCCACTTTAAGATTAGAATAAATGAATCCCAAAAATTATTTCCATTGGAAGGATTGAGAGCGTCACTGAATGATAATAACAAATTCAAACTAGTTTCCAAAACGCTGGATGTTGAGTCAAAGAGAAGATTCGTGCAAGAATATAGTTCTAAATCTTCTTATAGACGTTAGTAATACCCATCATCAGAACTAGATTCTGGTTTTGGTGCCAATTTGCATGTTTGTCGATCAAACGACCAATATTCGAATTGCACATCTGGTGCTTTACCCCTCGGGAGCAATTTGCGTAGACTTGATTCTTCGTTTTCTACAGGCTTGAAATTAACCTTGTCATTCGTTTGACGATATCTATATCTTAGAAGAAAGATAAGGGGTAATAGGAAATCGTCTAAAGTCTCTTGTAAAAGCGGCAATAAGTTTCGTTCTTTATCTCTCTGTATCCATGGAACAGTGCTAGTAGAACCGATACAGTTTTGGAATGGTCTCTTGTGTAGGGCGTTTTTCAATTTATCCCTTTTCCGATTTCTTGATAACAGTGGATCATTGAGTTGAGATTTGCTCACAATTTTTGAGACATAATTAGCCGATTGTTCGATCATTCCTATTGATATACCTGTCTCATCCTTTGTATATTCGTCCAAAGATAATAATAAGAAAGTTAAACAATTCAGATATGCAAATAATGGATTATTGATAATTGCCCCGTGGTTGCATGTTAAAGCAGTGTCTAGGCATCCAATAACCAATTTGGCATAAAGAGTACTGCTGGCAGCTAAGTTCTTCAAATCTTCCTCTTGAAAATCCAATACTGCATCTCTCTGGTTCTTATACATCTTCGTTCTCAATTTCGAAAGGGATAAAATTACAATACCAATTTGTTGTAAAAGTCTTATTTCTGCCATCATATCTTCCACTAAAGTACACATTGACTGTTTATTCTCGATCACTGCTGATGATATAATCCAATTTGATGTAAAACGCAACAGACCTAATCCCTTACGTAAATAGCTACCACCAGTAGACCAAGCACCATCTGTCCTTTCTGATCCATAAGCCCTCTGCATGACATCTAAAGATACTTCCCTATAGAAAAAAGCGGTATTCACCAAGCAAATTATCAATTCTTCATTTATCCTCTTGTTAGTGTTATTACAATGCAAAAGCCCACATAGAGAGGAACCATATTGTAACAAAAGGTCAATACGTGCTAGAAAATCTAAATGACTTCCCAAATCCTTTACACAGGCAATGCTATTCTCCCTTTGATTCAAAATATTGGGCGGTAATTCATTTTGCAATGTTGCTGCAGTTGGAAATTTCAGGGGCAAGTTAATCATTGGGAAAAAGATTTTTTTTCTTCAGTCACTTCTTCAATTCATTCAATCCTTTATAAAATACCTCCCCTGGTACTGTGTTTTGCTTAATCTTCACTGTATTTACTTTTGACTCTACTTCTCAAAAGTGATATATAGGTTGTTGAAGGATTCCGCCATTATTTCAGCCGCCCATAATTTCAGCCAGCGTTTACCCGGACAAGGAGATTTATTAGATGATAGTGTATAATAGTCTTCTAGAATTTGAGCGCGCTTAATTTCAGCTTCTTGTTACTGTTTTACTTGGTTTCTTCATCATCTCTCCATATAAATATGTCTATGTTTTCATTCATTGTACTTAAATTTAATGTTTAGTCGGTAGTGTCAGCTATTCCCTGGGCCTTCTTTCTACACCTTGACAAATATGAAGAGCCAAGTCACAATAAAACTATAACATGTTTAAGATCAGTCTTGAAGCTTGTACACTGGTATTTCTAGTAAGATACAATTCCACTGAAGACCATGTACTTGAACATTGGTTGTTCATAACCCTCAAAGTGTTTGAGAAACAACGAATAAACCAGGTATTTTTTATTTCTTCGGAAAACAAGACTCGAACCCTAGACCTTTTTCAACCGAACGTGAGTTCAATCCTTGACAGAGGAATAAAGAAACGCGAATGGTTCGAGTACAAAACAAGGACGTCCAATGAATCGATAAGACATTTGCGAACAATACTACTGAGACGAAAACTAATACGATATTAGAATGAGATATTGCACAACCCCTGATATATGTATAGAACAGACATATTGACCATGTTCGATATCCGACAATTGTATAAGACATCTGGGAGAGTGTAAATACCAAACGTATAATATATGTACTAGGATGTTAGATGCTGGTGAACCTTTTCTTGTTTTACACTCTTAGAAGTTGCATTATTCCCCTCAGTGAACTTCTTAATGTTTACTGGCCTAATGTTTTGTTTTACCAAGTAAAAAAAAAATGTTTCTCTTAAGTCTTTTACGTGCTTCAATAGTAAGTCTCATAAATACTGCGAATTGGTCGATGACTTCTTTTTTTTAAACTCATCATTGAAGTGTAGAGTCTATGTTGTCTATCCTCTACATCATAACGTGCAAGTATCTTCTCCCTGCCTGTAACATATTTAAAGATTATGAAGTTTGTTAGTCATGAAGTCACAAGGGCCATGACTGAAGAGAAGAGCATTTAATACTGCTGGATTCATTCCCAATTTAACTAGTGTACCTTTGTCCTAAAATTCCTTAGAGAGGTTCTGAAGATAATGTATATAAGAGCTGGCGAAGTGCCTATAATTGACCCTTAGATGGTCTTATTGTATATTCATGATCTTGTGGTTTTGTCAGTAGTATTAGTCAATCTCTCGAAGTCTTCAATACTTCTAATAAGTTAGAACCCCTCAGCTATATAACTTATATCACACCTGAGCTATCCTTGTGGTATAGAGAAACCTGGTATCAAGCCCTAGCAGATTTACACGGTTGTTTGGCCGAGCGGTCTAAGGCGCCTGATTCAAGAGTTCGACTCTTACCTACAGAAAAGCGTAGGGAATACTCAGGTATCGCAAGATGCGTGAGTTCGAATCTCACAGCAACCAATTTTTTTAACTCATGAATGAATGAATGAAACCCGACTTTGTCGATAAAATCTTGATAAAAAGCAACACCAACATTTATTTTAAACAGTAGTTGGCAAAAAAAAACCGTAACACCCCACCGAACTCTGCTGTGAAGCTTCCAGCCACTTAACTTTTCATATCTATCTCTAAACTTTTAAGCCATTTACACTCGCAATACGCGTCTCCCAAAACACAATAATTTCAAGGTGCCACAACTCTCGGCGGTTATTTTATGGTTTTCTCGGCGTTTTGTTGCAAGAAATTAAGGGGGATGGTAGCCGCCAAAACAAACTTAAACTTCTAATCACCACTTTTACAACAAAAATGAAAAGAAGAACAAGAGTGGGTGAAACAAATCATTGCTAAATCATTTTAGCGATACTTGCACATTACTGGCAGCTGGGAAATAGTTAACAGCGAAGTTTCAGCCCCAAAAAAAGATTTAAAAGAGATGATCCTGTAGAATCAGTGGTGCATAGGTATCTACGCACCTATAACCAAGATCAAAGAGCAATATTGTTTTATTGAGTTTTATTGACAAGAATGAAGCTGAGACCTATCTGGAAAGATCACGAACACATCCCATAAGACAATATCTTTACAAAAAGATACAGGATCCTGCCATTGTTTTCTCGAGAGAATCAAAGAAAGAACTTAAAATTTCCTGAGCAGGTATCATAGATGCTTATAGAGCCAAAATACAATTAAACTCTGCTGGAATACATCTTCTTCCTCATCACATGCACGCATTTCGTACACACCGCGCTAGCGCCGTACATTAAAGTTTCTTTTGTCAGTATTAATGTGGTGACCATTATAATTACGGCAAATATAATGCCATACCGCATTACACCGCGCCCTCAAACGGCACTAATGGTGTAAAATATACCAGCAAAGATTGGGTCTTTCCGAACTGATGAAATGTAAATCCCATCATCTGGCTCATCTTATTGATAAGAAACGCCAATAAGAGAAAGAAACGACGTTTTACGAAGTATCTCATCAAAAGCATAGCACTTAAAAGAAGAATGAGTACGAGAAAGAGTCACTGATAGATACTCGGCATTTAAAAGGTAAACGGTAGTCGTTTGTTTAAAGGCTGTTTAGTCCGCTTCTTTTTTTTTTTTTTTTTTGTTTTTCCTCCTTTCCCTTGGAGATTTGGGACCTGACTTTGGGCTAGTCAGTAGTCTTCGCCATGCACGGACTTTGGAAAGAGACTTATGATGGCGCTACGGTAGCGTTTATAGTGCTTGGTGCAGCATGTGTGTTCGTAATGATTCCAGGTCTAGGATTTTTGTACTCAGGACTGGCGAGAAGGAAAAGTGCATTGGCATTAATTTGGGCTGTGATCATGGCAGCATTGGTGGGTATGGTGCAGTGGTATTTTTGGGGGTTTTCGTTGGCGTTTTCCCACACAGCTCCAAACTCGAAGTTTATCGGTGATTTAAATTCTTTTGGGTTTAGGAACGTATATGGTAAGACTAGTGATGATGCAGTATACCCGGAACTTGCCTATGCGATTTTTCAGGGGATGTTCTTGTGCGTCACCCTAAGTATTATTGCAGGTGCTACCGCTGAAAGAGGCCGCCTTTTCCCACACATGGTTTTCTTATTTGTGTTCGCCACAGTGGTTTACTGTCCTATTGCGTATTGGGTTTGGGCACCAGGTGGTTGGTGCTATCAATGGGGAGTTCTTGATTGGGCTGGTGGTGGCCCAGTGGAAATCTTGAGTGCCGTTGGTGGTTTCGTCTATTCAATATTTTTGGGAAGAAGAAAAGAAAGTCTATTGATTAATTTCCGTCCCCACAACGTTTCCTTAGTTACTTTGGGTACAGTCTTACTGTGGTTTGGTTGGTTACTTTTCAATTCTGCGACTTCTTTGACACCTAGTTTGAAATCAGTTTATGCGTTTATGAATACCAATTTAAGTGCCGCCACAGGTGGGATGACATGGTGCTTGCTCGATTTCCGTTTAGAGCGTAAATGGTCTACGGTAGGTCTTTGCTCAGGTATTATTTGTGGTTTAGTTGCGGCCACACCAAGTTCTGGATGCATAACCCTATATGGTTCTTTAATTCAGGGCATTATAGCTGGGTTAATTTGTAACTTTGCCACCAAGATTAAATATTATTTGCGAGTCGATGATGCAATGGATATCCTAGCAGAACACGGTATCGCGGGTGTAGTAGGATTAATGTTTAATGCCCTTTTCGCTGCAGACTGGGTTGTCGGTTTAGACGGGTCCACCGAGCATCATGGTGGATGGATCACCCACAATTACAAACAGATGTATATTCAGTTCGCATATGTTTGGGTCGTTATTGGCTACAGTGCTGCTTGTACAGCGGTTATTTGCTTCGTTTTAAATCTTATACCACTCACTAGACTGCGTGTTAATGAAGATGCAGAGGCAAGAGGTTTGGATGAAGATCAAATAGGTGAATTTGCTTATGATTATGTCGAAGTGAGAAGAGATTATTGGCAATGGGGTGGTGATACGGCTAATTCTCAAGAAATGAGGTTAGAAGAAGTAGATGGTCAACATGATACGGAACAATATACTACAAATACAGAGGAATCCGGGAACGTTAACGGTGAAAAACAGCTTGCTCATGATGAGCAGCAATCCTCGGGTAGAAACGGTCAAGAGCAAATGCCAATGGCTACTAACAGTGAAAGTTCAACGTGATAGGTAGAGGTAAATTTATGAGGAACAGTATTGCTCAAAAGTGCTGATTTCTTATTCTTTTTATTTTATTTTTCCTCCCCAAGGCTTACAGCACATACGATTATGGGCTTTTTGGTGTATTATAATATACTATTTGTTTTCACGGCTTTTCGCAGCAATAAGAATCATGATAGAGATGCCAATGGGTAGTTTCAAGTAAATCTGATACGGACAATAGGTAAATAATGGGATATTCGTTAAGTTATTACTAAATTTTCAAGAAAGAAGGTCAAGGAGAAAATAGGATGACCAACGCTGGGTTGTATATTTAGGACCAATCCATATGATCATATATAAATTGCATATTAAATTGATGCATCAGTATATCGGTATAGATATTATTCATTTGTAATTTAGCATTTTAAAAATATTAGTAATTTTTTTTTTTGTGAATGCGATAGAAGACTAAAAGTAAAAGACCCTTCGCGGGTCTCAGTAACATCGACAAAACAGCAACGAAAAATAAACCGACCCCGGTGAGGATCGAACTCACGATCTCGCGATTAACAGTCGCGCGCCTTAACCAGCTTGGCCACGGAGTCTTATACTTCGATGTCGTATCCGATTTAACAACTGTACACACCGATGGGGGAGAGCATGTGCATTTTTAAAGCCGCCAACAAAGTATTGAACTTCAACCTTCTTTCGAAGAAGCTCATGCTAATTCTAAATAAATAGAAGAACTTTTTTTCATCAAATTATTGTTTTCGCAAATATTAACTATTACAGGTACTTTTATGACTCTATTTAATGAATGCAGATACATAGGAAAAACAAAAAATTAGAAGTTTCCTTGACTTATGACTGCTGAATAGATACCATTTCTGGCCTTTGGAATTTTGTTAATCCACCTACCGAACCTATGCTCCTTAGCTACACCTGCTATTACGCGAAATACTTCCTTCCCGTGTTTACCAGTTTCTACAACTTGAATCTTGTTGACAACACCATTACAGTTAGGTAACTCACCCAAAAGCTCAAATCCTCTCAGGTTTTCTGAAATTTTCCATACTTTTAGACTACCATTCCATGATCCCGAGATAAATACATTAGAATAAGGAATTGCATGGATCGCCGTGATCCAATATGGATGTGAAAGTCTTTTCTCTTGTAGCTGTCTATTTCTAACTTGTTCATCAAATTCACCTGAAATTTGCTTCGAATCAGGTGGTGGTATGACCCCATGTGCTGTTCTTTGTATGAAAACAGGCTTCTTCTTCGCTAAGGACCAAAGACATAGATTACCGTTGTCAGAACCCGTTACAAAATGAGAATCATCGACCATGGCGACCACATCGATGCTACCTTCACCGTAGAATACGGGAATCTCTGAAACATCAGGGTATTTCAACTCACCATCTTCATTCTCGGTAGCATGCTGTCTCAACCATTTTTTCTCCAACTTTTCGATTTCTTCACCACCTCTAAAAGTCAATCTACTTTCATCAGGGATCTTCCACAGCATTGCAGTCTTGTCACGAGAACCCACTGTAACACATCTTTCCATACTCAATGCTGATATATCTACCACTACATCATGATGACCGTAAAGAGTTTCCAACTGCGAAAATTGGTTGATTGAATAAGTACGAATCTTATAGTCGGCACATGAAGCATATAGTTGATCACTATTTTTTCTAAATGTTAAACCTAAAACTTCACCTCGACGATCCTTTGTCGGAATTACTTTGACGGGTGCCAGAGATTCAGAACTCCAAGCTATAAGTTTTCTATCTCTACCACCGCTTACCACGTATTTACCATCAGGTGAGGCCGCAAGTGTTAGTATCTCATCATAATGACCTTCTGTAGTATTTTCGTACCCGTATTTGCTCTGTGGGTAAAACTGAGGACCACCCTTGGTAGATACCAGTCTTTGAGGTCTTTTGTCGAAGTCTGTGATATCATATTTGGTGATTTGTAAGTCCTTACTGGCCGTATATGCAAATATCTTCCCTTTATTTCTGTTACCGATTTTTTCATCATCAATCTGAAATTTGTTAATGGGAGGCTGGAAGCAACTAATGCACGTCAAATTATTGTCACCAACTCTGGTAAAACTAGTTTTAGCTTCTGTAAGAAGTAGTTTGTCGGCAAAAAATCTGAAGACACGTCCATGTTGTTCGGCAACATCTTGTTTCAATCTCGAGGCGATAATGTCTCTATCCAAATCTGCCGCATCAAAATTGTTATACTCATCCAAATCCACATCTTTCAAACCTTTGCCGTCATGCATCAATCCTTCATCACCTCCCACCACTTCATGTGCTTCCTCCTTCAAATTTTCTAAATACTGCTTGGCCAATCGCCTTCTTTTATCAGCCGGATTCTCTCCCTTAAACTCTTCATCTGAATTTTCTATATCTTCGTCACCACCATCTTCTTTTCCTACTTGATTACCTTCTTCCTCTTCAGAAGATGGATCTGTAATTTCTTCATCCGCTTCTCTAGCTGGTATTTCGCTTTCAGTTCTAGTTCTCTTTCTGCTTCTATCAGATACTGCCATGATCAAACTGGAAACTTGAAGCTAAACGACTTCAAACCCTACCAAAGTCTATAAAAGTGCAAACCAATTCACCGATCTTTGTCTTCGAGTAAACAGGACGTTAAGCGATGAGCTTTATTCACATCCGTAAGGCTCATCGCATATTGAAATTTTTTTCAAATCACCATATACGTAACATCTGAAAAGTGCCAGAATATCAAACTATATTTTATATCAAGAAGCTCAGCGGCTACTGCTCTTCTATTTCCTGCTGGATTCTTGACTCCCTCATTGTATTAATACGTTTAACCAGGGATAGAAGTTCCGCCCTTTCGGCGATCTTGGTGGCAGCATTAAGTGCTCTATCCTGTTTCAAATCCTGTGCCAATGATAATGCCATCTCGTTATTCTGTTCTGTACAAGCACCTGCAAAGAGTCTCAATAAAGATTTATCGTGGACTCCCGTTAATGATACCAAAATTTCACTTTCGTTTCCGTAAATTTCACCTTCATTGGCTAATGTGTCTTCCAACAATATCGACAAGACTTTAGATCTAAGAAATTCTTCCTCTGCGGCCCATTGGACAGGTATCTTCATCTCTCGACTCCCCATGTCATCATAATCATCATCATCATCATCACCAAATGCGTCACCACTATTCTTCTCGTGGTCCCGTTGCTCTTCTAATAGTTTACTCTTCACAAATATGGGGATTCTCATTTCCATTTCCGACGGTAGTGGCAATGGGAATTCTGGCCACATATTTCTGCCTTTTACCAAAATACAGTTCAGCATGTCATAGGTCAAACCTAATGGCCAGACTTTAACATCTGAGTCCTTACCACCAGCCATTTTCCAAATTTCCATGTTAGCATCAAGGACTGGCAGCCATCTGTTTTCAGTGGGGGACCGCCATTTAGAGAGTACTAAAAGGACACTATCAATACCGAAAATGCAAGGATCACCATATGCTGAGAAGAAAAAGCTTTTAATTCCCAATGGATTAAAGCCAATAAATTCGGAGTCAATGTCTTCTAGTTGTAAATTATCCTGTGGTAGTGTAAGTGGTAAAGGACTTTCCCGCTGGTAGTGCTTAGCAGAGGTAGGTGATCTTTCAAATAGGGAATAACTTATACCACGGTGAGTATGGAAATGAATGACAAATACCTTATATTCCTGAGCTGTAAGACCCACAACTGGGGTCATTTTCTCAACCATCAATGGTGTACCATGTTCATTAAATATCCTCACATAACCCAACGATGTTCCTACGAATACCCTCTGTGGGGTGTGAGACACGCTAGTTATTCTCTCACCCCTTTGCAATGGTAAAGTCTTCGTCCAGGATGAAAGTAGTGAATTGTGAGGCCTATAATGCAATTGGCCCGTCTTAGATTGTGCGAATAAAGTACCATTCTCGTTCAAAGAGCTGACATCAAATCCAAAGACATCCTCAAAATGGTATTCTGTAAACCTGCCAATATCAAAGAATGATACGGTGATACTGTTTTGTTCGTTATTGCGTACCACACAAACATATCCAACATTGTTCATGGTCAAATAACGACGGTCGCTATTACCAAACGGTGTAGCACCTTGCGACAATGGCTTATAGGAAAAGGGTTTGGGAACTGCCCAGGGAGTAGGACCCAAAGAAGGTGTTATGCCCCTTCCTCTGTCATGTCTGACACGTTTATGAGGTAGGTGCTCCGATACATACCCAGCACCATCATCATCATCCACAAAATCTTGTTCGTCATCGTAATGATGTCTTTTCACAGCATCGCCGTTTTCCTCATCTGTGAAGACTTCACCAGGAGGCGAATTGAGATTAGGTCCGTCAGCATTCGAATCTTCTTCAGCCTCAGAATCAACGAATAAACCTTTAGCTTGGTTATTGTCAGGTAAATTCTCCTCTGTCGATTCTGCCGCCTTTTTGACGGTGATTATATCACCAGACCACGTCCCTAAGATTACATCCAACGTCTTATTATCTGGATGTACTTTCCAAATAAAATTGGTAACCTTTTGAGTAAAATCCCTTTTGTAATGGACTTCAGCAGTTTGCCAGTTCCAAATAATAAATCTGTTTTTGACATCTACAGCTGCAATATAAAGACCATGCAGTGGTTCAAATTTTAAATCTATGAAGAGTGTCCCAGGGCTATTCGTATTGGTTAAAGTCTTTATCACTTTGTAATCTTTTATAGAAAGGATTTTAATAGTAAAATCGTGACATGGCAGGGCAAAATTCAGTCCATTGGGATGCCAAGCGGGACGGGTACATATCCTATTCTCATCACAAAATTCTGGATCTTTGACTGTATTTTCGTCATCGTCATTATCTTCAGCAATATCATCATTATCAATAGAATTCAATAACTTATCTCGATGGTCATCGTTGTAGGAGTTTTTAGGTATATACCCATCAAGTTCGTGGACCTTATTTGGTCTGGTAGATGAAAGTGAATAGAAACATACCCTACCATTAATCCACGACACTGATAATATGTTAGTTTGTGAACTATACGATATTTGCGAGACTTGTTCCTCGGATTTTATATTGTGTCTCTTAAATTCATCACTCAATTCTACTAAAGACAGTTCCATATCGTCACCTCCGATGACAATCATCTTACCATTATGCACAACGTCACAGTCTCTCATGGGCAGCATCGATCTTGCCAACAACTGATCTTCTCCACCACTAAAATTGTATCTGAAACAATCTCCCTTCAAAGTGGTCAGTATGCAGCTATTATCTGAATCACATACGACTGAAGTAGTGTACTTAGATATTTCAAACACTTCTGGCTCATCTTCAGGATTGTTCATGTGTAGAACTTTACTTAAACCATTCTTATTAGCTACGCACAATTGATTACCATTGGGAGCTAAGGATATCAAAGTTTTACCACCATTATCAAATACAGACTTATCAAGTACTTCAGGCATCTTTAAACTGCGGGGAAATATCCTAGCTGTCAATTTATTTCACCTTTCTTTGTACTGTTACAGTTCAATATCAGTTCTTTTAGTACTTGGAAAAAGAGAAGTAATAACAACTACAAACAAACGGTAAACAAGCTTGCATATAAAGGACTTTCAAGAGAGTAGAACTATGGATTTTCTGCAAGAGGATGAGATAGATTTGGATTTGCCAACCATTACAGAGATCAACAGAGACCTTTTTCTCGACCAAACACATCAAGAGGAGCAATTTAATGTGGACGAATTCCTTATGAACAACAACTTCCAGTACGTACCACTGGACTCCCTAATAAACGACCTGAGTACACTATCCAAGGAATTAGACCAAATACTACCTGAGAAGGTCGCCAGCAAATACCAGGACTATTTGAAATTCTGCAAACCGTATATGGATGAAGATACTGAAGGCGTATTGGAAATACAGAGGACCAAAGCAGATCTCAACAAGTTTATCATCCAATTGGATCAACTGACTCATAAGGATCTTTCACGAACCCAATCCAATATTGATGAAACAGTTGCATACCTACATAAACTCGATTCCATGACCCGACAGCTTCAAAATCATTCTCAGTTGCCCCAGTCTATCCAATTGGCTAGACACATGAGTACATCCCTGCATAATATGTGCGGTACAGAACCACTAGACCCGCTTTTAACCACTCAATTGACCGTGCAATTGCACTCTCTAATTCAAAGAATTCGTCAACTATTTGACACACTATCCGATCTGAATTCACCTTTCCTCAAGCATCAGCGTAACGAGTACCAGGGACTACTTCAGGAATTTCAAATATCATTAAAACTGCTAACGGCAAGATGCCTGGAGGATCCGATTGGAAACCAGAAATTATCCAGGCAGCTGGTTTCAATATTAAACGCTTCTCGATGAGCTTATACTTGTCACTATGTACGCGAGAAATCAAAAAGTTTTAAACCGCCTCGAAGGTCAAAACCCAAAGGTATAAACAACTGAAGGGAGTTAAGTAATCAAAAAGGATAGGGGAGAGCCCATTGAGCTTTTATTTAGTGATTTAATGTTCAACTTCGGTGCTGGGAATAATAACCCTGGTGGAAGTAGTACTTCTGGTGGTCTATTTGGTAACAAACCCGCTGGTAACACGGGGTTCACATTTGGTGGGGGATCTAGTCAAGGTGCTCAACCAGGGGGATTTACATTTGGTCAACCAAGCTCGAATGCTGGTGCTGGTAACAATGGCTTAGGAGGTAGCACTGGTGGTGGACTTTTTGGTAGTAAGCCTGCTGGTGGTGGATTAATTGGAGGACAAAACAATCAACAAAGCACTGGAGGAGGATTATTTGGAGGACAAAACAACCAACAGAGTGGTGGACTATTTGGTGGCCAAAACAACCAGCAACAACCACAACAACCATCGCTATTTAGTGCGCCTTCTCAGCAACAAGCACAACAAGCGCAACAACCTCAACCACAACCACAACAAAACTCGCTATTTGGATCTGCTACTACCCAACCTTCATTTGCTTGGTCTCAACCTCAGAATAACCAACCAATGTTCCAACAACAACAACAACAACAACAACAGCAACAACAACAACAACAACAACAACAACAACAACAACAACAACAACAGCTACAGTTCCAGCAGCAGCATTCTAACTACCCACAGCAAGTGCAAGAACGTGTTGTTAAATTGAAGGATTCATGGGATCCAACATCTAACAAGACGAAACTGAGAACTTTTGTCTATAACAAAGTTAAAGAAACGGATGCCATATTATACAATAAACCTTCAGAAGTGACTCAAGATGACTGGGATCATGCAATGGATAATAAACCATCTGCGGACGTTATTCCCTTCCAGCTATATGGATTCGAAGGCCTTAACCAACGTAATCAATTGCAGAGAGAAAACGTTGCACAAGCTCGTGTGATCTTAAACCAAATATTAGATAAATCGACTCAATTGCAACAGAAACACGAATTGGACACGGCCGCGAGGATCTTAAAGGCACAAACTAGAAACGTTCAAATTGAAAGGAGGATATTAAGATTAGGAACACAACTAGCTATTCTCAAGGGACGCGGACTTCCGTTGAGCATAACCGAAGAAAAGATGTGGTCACAATTCCAGTCATTATTGCAACGCAGCAACAACCCTGCAGGATTAGGAAAAACGAACGAATTATGGGCGAGATTGGCCGTACTCAAGGAAAGAGCCAAAAACATTTCTGATCAATTGGACAGTACATTGGTGGTGATTAACGAGAACGGTGGGGAAGTTTCCAATAAGGGTGGTGTTGAAGAGGGGAAAACACCAAAGAGAACCGATGAAGACCTAGAGAACAGAATTGACGTTATTGCAGAGATTTTAAGCAACCAACAACGAGGCATATGTTATTTGAGTGAAGTCCTCGAAAAGGACAATTCCAATTTGGACAAATTGAGCAAAAAATAATACTAACCTCAGCAATACTAATATTAAAAGCTTATGTATCTTTATTTGTCATACGAATCCTTTAAATCCATGAGTCAAGATGTCTAATCTATCCTGACGGAATTGATCGGATTCATTTCTTAAACCTAATCCGATAAACCATTTTTGCATTTCAAATGGCATTGATTCAAAATCTGAATAAATTTGTGATTTTAAAGTTATCATTTCATCTGTGTCGTCTAACCTTAGACCGCTAGGTTCGTAGTCTTCTTCGGCAGGAGGTATCTTTGTATCAAGCATCCACGGTGAAACTCGCATGAGTCCAGGAGACCCATGTAATCTGTAATGCTTCTGCCTTTGATAAATATCTAGCTGTTGTTTCCAAGCTTCATGTAAATGTTCTAGCGATCCATTATCATCATCTTCATCGCTTCTCAAGGGTTGATCCATGGGAACCACAGGCGATGAACCTTTGAAGGGGATTTGGCTTATTTGTATACCTCTCAATCCATTAAAAAACTGTGTCAAAAGCTGTTTTTGACCACTGACTACGATATCTAAACGCCTGCCATCCTTAGACAATGATTGTGTGTTAAATAGGTAGGGTCTTGCGTACAATACCTTTGTAAATCTTTTCAACTCACCCACGATAAGTCTATAACACGATAATTCGTTTAAGATCAATTGCGATGAGTGTCCAAACCTCAGATTCAATGCAACGCAGTTTTTAAGCATTGCTTCCATCAGAAAGCTACAAAATACACTTTTAAAGTTCCTTGCAAATTTTGATAAATTGATTTTTCAATTCATACATATACATATATACATGATGTACCATACAAAATTATGAAACTACAGATCTTATTTCCATTGTCTCTTGATAAAGTGTAGTGCTAGAGGAGCCAACCATAGAATGGCACCAGTATAAACTGCGTTCAAAACAGTTTTGTTAGTGGCATCCTGGTGAAGCTTCTTTTCCTCTTCGCTAGGTTCCTGTTGTGGTAGACCAAACATTTTAGTAATTCTTAAGCTGAAATTAACGATGAGACAGTCGTCTAATAGACAAAATGGACTTCCTTACGAGGTTTTTTGGCAGTCTCAGGACGTCGTTTTGGTATTTGTGTTGGAGTTTGAGTGAAATTTTTCACCTTCCGACTCTTTATATATAAATATTTGTATAATCGATGGTGATGATGGAACAACTTGAACAAGAGCACTACAGTCAGGTGAAACCAAATAATTGTGGGTAATCAGTTTAAGAATGAGTAGTGAAGAGCCTGCACCGGTTGTAGACTCGTTAGCAAGTTCAGAAGGCCCAACTAGCGTGGAAACCAATGATGCAGCAGCAGCAGTAGCAGCAGCACAAGCAGCAGCAGATAGACAGCGCAAGCACATTGAAAAGAGTGGCAGTGATGAAGAGAGTGATGAGGGTTCAGAAGCTGCCAAAAATGAACGGATAGCAACTAATCAACAACTAGATGAGCTTGATAACAGCCAGCGTAATCGCCAAGAATTAGAGGAGAAGTTGGATAAGCTTATTAAAAAACCAAAAGTGAGGAGGAATAGAAGGGATGAGGATGACTTAGAACAGTTTTTCGATGAAGAGATCTTAAGGATGAAAGATGAGATGAATGTAGCTGCCCAGATTGACGTCGATACCTTAAACAGAAGATTAGAGACAGGCGATAATTCCCTAATCGCCATGCAAAAAGTCAAGCTATTGCCCAAGGTAGAAAATGTTTTGTCCAAGGCTCATCTAGCAGACACTATTTTAGATAATAATCTTTTACAAAGTGTGAGAATTTGGTTGGAACCACTGCCAGATGGATCGCTACCATCATTTGAGATTCAAAAGTCGCTCTTTGCCGCTCTTGAGAAGCTGCCGATTAAAACAGAACATTTGAAGGAGAGTGGATTAGGCCGTGTTATAATCTTTTACACCAAATCAAAGCGTGTTGAGCCACCGTTGGCAAGATTAGCAGATAGATTAATCGCAGAATGGACAAGACCAATTATTGGTGCATCTGACAACTACAGAGATAAGAGAATTCTACAGCTGGAATTTGATGCTGAGAAGATGAGGAAAAAATCTGCATTAGATTCTGCAAAGAGTCGTAAAAAGAAATCAGGCAAAAAAATTGCAAGTCATGGATCAACTGCACAATCGCTGTATGAACAAGCAGCAGCCCGCAGGAACAGAGCTGCTGCACCTGCACCAACGACCACTGATTATAAGTATGCTCCAACGAGTAACTTGAACCCAACATCGGGACCTTCAAAAATGGCAGGTGTCGGCTCATCATTGAATAACAGCGAAATGTACAAGAGATTGACCTCGAGGCTGCAAAAAAATAAACGTTCTAAATAGTTTCGTTCATAAGAACACCAAAAGTAAAGTAAACCTCCTCCCGTTTCCTCTTTCTATTTAACAAATATTTCTTATGATTTTTTTAAAATAATTAAAAAGGTGCAACTATGTAAGATTCATATTTCGCAGATACACTATAAGGTACACTAGAGGCATTCAAGATCTTGGCTTTTCCTTCTTTTCCCTGTATAGAGCCCACAAGGAAACACCGGAAACTTTAACGACCTTGAATCTAACACCTGGAATATCACCCTTAGCCTTACCCTTTCTACCGAAACCGGCCAAAAGCACTTCGTCGTTTTCATCGACAAAGTTCAAACAACCATCGTTAGGGACAAAGGCGGTGACCTTCTTACCGTTCTTGATTAATTGAACTCTAACACACTTTCTAATGGCAGAGTTTGGTTGTTTGGATTCCACACCAATCTTTTCAAGGACAATACCTTTAGCGTGAGAAGAGCCACCAAATGGAGAAGACTTGAAAGCAGTTCCCAATAGTCTCTTCTTGTAGTTGTTTTCAGCCCAACGACTGTTTCTTCTGTGGACACGCAACTTTCTAGCGGAGTTCAAACCTCTTGGCTTACCTTTACCCATCCTGGCTGTTTGGTCTTGTCGATTTGTTTAAAGTAAAATCCTTCTACAATATGCCTAAGCAGATGTTAATATGGAAGGGAATCTATGCTTAACGTTCAAGTTTGTCAATAGAGAGAGTCCCTACAAGATGTTGCGTGAGAATGCGACTGTGCGTGGGAAAGCCGATGAAGATTCTAGGCGGAAGGTCAGAGGAGCTTAGACTGGCAGAGGAGCTCTGGGAGACGGAGTGGTTAGGCAGACATTCGGCTGGTTAGGCGGACGCTCTGGCTTTCGCCCGGCGAATATATTTTTCTTGGAAAAAGTTCCAGAACGAAAAAAAAGGTGGACGCAAAAAAAGCTTCGGTATTTTGAGGGTGTAAGGAGGGTATGTGGTGCATGGGGGACAGTCAAATATTTGAAAATGGTTTTCAGCGGCTATCTCTATTCGGACATACCGCGGTGAGACCGGACTCGAGTGGGACAGTATATAAGGAGATAAAAAAAGGAGACGCTGAGCGGTTAGTTCTTCTTTTATTTTATTCTTGCAAACATATCTAGGATCAGGACATTATGATGAACTTTAACAAACATGTAAGATGCATACATCGAGGTACTAAAGCTTCCGCATAGTATAAATATGTTACTTTGTTCAGAGTGAATTTGGTTATTAGAGGAACAACCTCATAGGTTCCAACATGCAGCGTTACTAGATCCTATCAAGAACCTAGAGTGTCTGAAATGCTGTTGATAACATGCATAACAGTCACTGCCAATTCCTTCTCAACTATACAAGCGGGTTTCTATCAGCTAATGTCGTTTAATCGGCGGTAGAGTCGCTTCCCATCAATTTCTTTGTCACTACAGATAAACAAGAATAACAGCAAGAAAACAAAAACAAAAAAACAACCAGGAAAACAGAAAGATAAGGAACAAGAGAATGGATAATAAAGTTAGCTCTGAGTATACTAAGGTGCTTGTAGCACAATATCTGGATGGTCATGGATACCAGGAATCGTTGGTGAATTTTTTAAGGGAATCTCACTTGCCCCGTAAGGCCCTTTTACAAGAACATGGCGAAACCTTGGAAGCCATTCTTGACGAAAGGATTAAATTTGTTGAACAGGGTATAGCAAATAAGTTAACACGATTGACTTTGAATGAACCTGTGGATGTGTCTCATTTACCGCTGATTTCGTGGGATCACGGATTACAATTCGAGAAGCTGGAACTAGGTGATCGTACTATAGATTTGGCAGTGGACACAAAGGTGGGGTCTGAAAAACTGTTGCTGTCTACATCTGGTCGAGAAGTAAAACTCTATGACTCTGCTAGTTTACAATTAAGTAGTGCGTTCGAGGCTAGCAAGACTTCCGGACTACTGAGGCCCTGTGGTTCGTTTGGGCAAACGGATTATTACTATGCCTGTGGTCTTGATGGAATGCTAAATATCTATAATTCAAAAGGCGGCCCAGCTCTTTTCAGTCACAAGGTTCATAGGAGAGTAACCAGTCATGCACAAGTTTGTACTTTTGATAATCATTGGTGGTACTTTGTATCCTGTGGTTTGGACAACCAATTAAAGGTGCATCGAATCCAATTAGATCCGTTTAAAATAGAATTATGTGCTGAATCCAAAATTCCTTCAGCTTGTTCGGCATTACAGATATCCACCGGTCAAGAAAAAATCATGGTGTATTTGGCACAGACAGAATTTACACATGTAACTTGTTATGAAATTGCTACTAAAACCTCAGTTCTAAATCAGAAATACCAGTTAGCATTGAACGGCGCCCAATTTACACCGCATGCTTTCCAAGTTAGGGATATGAAGTATCTACCGCGTGAAAACGCTCTATTAGTGGCCACTTCTCATATGCCCTATATGCGATTACTGGTCGTACAAGTTCCACAGAAAAAGGAAGAATCAGGCATATTCTATGACAAAGTTACCAGGGATTTGGCCACCGAAGTACTTCAAGATAACTACTCCCAACCTTTACTGGGAGTTCTGCCTTCTAATAGCGGTGTAATTGTTAGCGGTAATGAAGGACTGTATGCAATCGATATAGCAAAGGGCGATTCGTGGCATTTGAATGCATTTCCAAAGGGACGAGTCAAATGTTTTGATGTAAATGATTCTAATGGATTGATAGTCATCGGTTTTGCAGATAGAAGGATTTACGTCGCTCGCGCCCTTATGAAAATCTAATAATTCTTTTTTGTTTTTCTGAATATATCATCAATTGAATTAATTCATCGAAAAAGAACAAATAGTGATAAGACAACAGACAAACTATGACATCTTTACAGCCTTTCGAAGCTACTGACTTATTCTCGCTGAATAACGTGAATTTGGACACTCTCACCGAAAATTTCCCACTTGAATTTTATTTCGAATATTTAATCCTATGGCCTGAATTATTTTTTAAGTCTTGGGAACAAACAGCAGTCTCTGGTTACATGATGGCCAAGACAGAAGGCAAGGCTCATGAATGGCATTCTCACATAACTGCAGTTACGGTTTCACCCGAATTCAGACGAGTGTCGTTAGCATCAAGGTTATGTGATACTTTAGAGGCAATTACGGACGGTGAACCTCATCAAGTCAATTTTACTGATCTCTTTGTCAAATGCAATAATCACTTGGCAATTGCACTCTATGAAAAGCTAGGGTACAGCGTTTATAGACGTGTCATTGGTTACTACAATTCTGCTGAAGACGGATATCCAGAAAGTTTAAAGATTGCAGATGATGATAAAGATGCATTTGACATGCGGAAATCAATGCCTCGAGATCAAGGACGTAGCGTGAGGACTGACGGTAGACACCATCGCTGCTACCCACATGATGTTAAATTTTGAGTAAGAACAAGTACTCATACACATATGCACGTACTTTTACAATTTGTATTGGTTTCTTTGGACTTATTTTTTTTTTTTCTTTCTTTATCTTGTCTTTACATAATCTAGAATTCTATTGGACCTTGATGTTGTTGTTGCTTTGGTTGGCGTGGGTTACCACCATTGCTGTAGTCTAAATTTTGTCTTGGTTTACCTCTATGAGCACCTCTACCGCGGAAACCGCCACGGCCTCCGCCGCGACCTCTTCTACCGCCGCGACCTGCAAAACGTGGTCTTGCAGATGCTTGTCCAAAAGTATCCATATTCATAGCTTTTTCCTCTTGCCAACGCATATTAGTATTAACTTCTGTAGATGTCGAAATTGTGTCGAAAAAAGATGATTTTTTATTGTAAAATGAATCTGCCGTAGCATTGGCTGCACTGGGAGCAGCAAATTTAGCGTTATTTCCTTCAAAATCAAATTCTGGCAAATTTTGAACCGATTCACCATTTTCAGATGCTTGCTGATGAGGTGCTGTAGAAACAATGGATGCATGTTGTTGGGAGGTTGGTTCCTGTGGGATCTGTGGTTGAGGCTTAGATTCATGCTGAGGTAGCTGTGTTGTTGTTGTTGTTGAAGCTGCAACAACAGCTTCAGCTGAGGTAGGTGGTGCTGATGGTGCTGATTGTTGCTGTTGCTGTTGCTGTTGCTGTTGCTGTTTAGCACCAGAAGCATTACTATTGGTAGAGGCAGATGGTGCATAAACACCATAACCTGCAACAGCTGCTGGCATCTGATTCTGGAATTGTCCTGGTTGTGGTTGGGGCGCCACTACCGGCTGAACCTCCTCCAATCTCATATCTAAGATGCTCAAATCTTTGACTTCATTACCATTAAACTTTACAGAGCGGTAAACCGTAGCATTTGGATAAATCTCTTCTGGTCCCCATCCCTTACGACCTTCAGTACCAAAACAACGGACATCACCAAGTGTAACGGTACCTTTTTCAGAATCAATACCTTCTAACAATCCCACATAGCGGTTTTCTGTCACTGAAACCAATGAGATGGTCTTACCAATGTACTGAGACATGGAATTAATTGTTAGGAGCTAGAACTATTTTGAATCTGTAGATCGTTCTATTCGTTTCTTGCATCTCTCAGATTCGTACTTGATATGTGTGTTCAATCTTTTGGAACTATGGTTATGCCCGAATACCGTCCCTCGTACTGGGTGATATTTAAAACGAAGTGTCTATTAGTTTTTGTCGGACAATATAGGGTATACCGGACGGCTGTTTAGGGTTGAATAAAATAATTAGGGTTTTATGGGTTATATTAGGGCTATATTAGGGCTAGACTAGGTTTATACAGTTGGACCTTACATTAAACTACTGCAGTACTGACTTTATGTATTATACTTATGGTATTGGCTTCTATCTCAAGAGACATGTTAGCAGCAGATAAGTGAAGGCAAAGCTGAGGAATTGCCATGGGTATTCGAGCGAATTGACCTGGAGACAAACGCTGACGCTGCTGAACAATGAGAGATAGAAATAAAACTGGTCTGCGGGTATATGCATTTTACTCTGGGGGTTATTCCTATGTGTTGTCGTATCTGGTTGTTGGCTTCAAATGTTCACTAGTTGCTGGAGTTGCCCTTTTGCTTAAATGAGTCGGCGGCTATTCAGTGACACAAAAACAACACAAACGAAAAAATTAAAAATAACGACAACTGCAGGATTCGAACCTGCGCGGGCAAAGCCCAAAAGATTTCTAATCTTTCGCCTTAACCACTCGGCCAAATTGTCATACTAAGTTGTTTTTTTGAGGTACAGCATACCTTATACGTTTGGTATACATTTGATATTTGTGAAGCGATCTCATGTTGCCGCCATCGCCTTAGTTGCCTAAATAGCCGCCCATTATATATCATTAAGTACGGGGAGGAAGTGCCATTTAAAATGTTCCCTTAAGAACAGTTGGGTGTCTGGATGCTGGCTGGTCTTATATAAGAAGAAAGAAAATAATAAAAAAAAGAAGCATAATAAATAACATACGTCAGACAAACCTTTAACTGGACTGTAAGCAAGTATCTGGTACTTGACTTCCCTATTATGAAACCTAATGGCCATTCTCATACTGGTAGAGGTGATATGCAAATACCAGGATCTTCTGATTCCGGTGGTGATGTTCCTGCACAGGCTTTGTTTATGGATTCTTCTCAAGGGATGTCCTCAAGAACAACTACACATGCACCCTCTTCTTCATCATATTACCAAGTGGCAACACCAAAATCACCGCATGAGCTGACGTTTGCAGAAGAATTTCATGGCGATGGAGGTAGTGAAAGGAATAGTGGCATGAATAGTACAGCAAGCATGGGAAGACGTTCTACAAACGATGAGGATGTACCAGATGGCAATGTTACGACAACAACAAAGACAGATGGAATGGTTAGGTTATCGAGGGAATCTGAAGAAGTAGAAAGATTGAAATACGAAACGGGCAAGGCAGAAATTCTGGATAAGTTACATCTACATACGTTGATTGGTAATAAGGAAGTACAAGGAATCCAGAGGGAGATATCCAGAGTTGATGCGCAGATGAAATTGTTGAAGACTTTGCATGACGATGAAAGCTTACTGGATAAGATCGAATCGTATCATCAAAGGGAGACTGAACGTAGGAAAAGACAGATACAGGCTGATATGAGTTACAATACCACGTCTAATGGAAATCATTTCGCAATGAATAATAATAGTAGTAACACTGAAATGAATAATATTTCACCTCAATACTGTGGGGATAGTTCCTCAATAATACCACAGGTGTCTCAATCGAACTTTTTTCCATTATCTGCAAGCAGCAATAGCGCACATACGCCCGTCCACCATTACCATACGAGGAGTAAAAGTCATGGGAATCAAACAGATATTCCTTCGCTGCGTCCAAATACTGGTGCAGTTGGTGATATTGCAATACCGTCTGGTGTTGAGGATGCTTCGTCGGCGAAATCAAATCAAATGAATTTACACCATAGAAGAAATTATAGCAGCACATGTTTAACGAGTAACAGTGGTGTAGTCGGCAAAACTGAAAATAACGAAGCTATATTTAGAAGATATGACGGTATTTTAATCGTTATTACTTGTTCTCATTGTGGTCGTAGCGGATTTACATCGGCTCAAGGTATAGTAAACCATGCAAGACTTAAACATAGTAAGACATATTCTAGTCAACCTCTGGCTGTACTTAACAATCAAATTTTACTCCCTGTTGCTAGGCAAGATCCCGAAGTCTTGGACAAATTTAAAAGTCTAGAAAAGGATCCGCAAAGTGAATATTTACCTTCTGCATTGGCTATACCGTCGATCACCAAGAGAGAAATAAGCCCGAAGGTTGCACTTCCGAACTCCAAATCCTCATCTTTAATAGTTAATGGTGTACCGTCTTATCAACATCAAGATGACAGTGCAAAAGAACATGTGCCCGACCCAACAAGACATTTAAGAAAAGCATATGGTAGGGAGGATTTTAAAGACTTAGTTGGTATGGTAAATTCGACCCCTGAAGATTTAGAAAATGTCCTCAAAGAGTCTACGCCCTTATCGGGTTCAGAAGGTAGTGAAATTGAAGGTGATCGTCAAGAACTAGAACAAGGATCTAAGTCACCGTCATCTTCTAATCAAGCATCATCACCATTATCACCTTCAAGGGAATCCATAAAAAGGAATAACAAGAGGCGTAAGCAGGATCAAAATGACACATTAAGGGATTATAAAGAACGTATAAAACCAGCTGAAAAGAAAGCTAGACCCGATGTCTTAGCTCTAAGTTCTTTACCAGAACACGAGAAACGCTCGTCTCATTACAACTTACGCGCGAAATCAAAAATACGTTCTAATTCAGATCGATTCGAATGATATCTTTTTTTTTTTTTAAGTTTCTGCATCTTTTCAAAAATATTTAATATTTAGTTCATCTCTATTTAATTCATGTAATCTTTTTGGCGTTGCTTTTTAAGGATTTTCTCGAAAAAGTTTAACAAAAAAGCTTCCTTGCATCAACCAACCACTCGAAGTTCACAATTAATTGCTTCTGGAATTGTATACAACGATATCAATCTAATGATATTGGAAGACCATGACCAATGATGCTTCAAATGAGGATTAGATTATTTCTACCTCTGCGGCAACCTCGTTGGTTTACCTCTAAGACTAGAATACATCAACCATGGTTCTACGCATCCGATATTCCAAATAGAAAACCGTACAACCTCGAATATAAACCAACAAGATCGCCACAAAGGTTCTTGCCATTTAATCAAAATGATTGTAAAAGACTAGAATCGTTTTATCAGAGGTGGCTATCCGGTCAAAATGAAAGTTCGGTGGTTCCTGTCAACGAAGACCTTTTATTCAATGTGGACTTGAAGAAGATGGAATTAAATGCCGCTTATTGGGATGCACCAACGTATGAAGTACGACGTGGGATCTGGTTTGATTCACAAGGCAAACCCTTAGATGCTGAATTGACAAAAGAATTAGAAAGGTTTCATAGTCAATTGGATTTCGATTCAGATAATGGATTACAAAAGGACGTTTGCAAGTTTACTAAGAATCACGAAGAAGGTAAATTGGTGGTATTTGTTGATAAGAGAACCGCGTATATTCTACCAGATATAGATGGTGGTGATCTTCAATTGAATTTCATTAGAGCTAATATTAGTCCATCGTTATCATTCAAAGGGCTTAAAGTTGTCAGAGCAGATCTCCAGAATTTTAAAAATAAACCTGAAAACAAGCTAGAAAACAAGCTAGAAAACAAAAGTGGACAGTTAGGAAAACTCTCAGAATTGATTACCTGGGAAGTACCTGATATATTTGGAACTACTGATCCCAGGGGCAGAGAATTGGAAAACCAGAAGGAAAATGAAATCTTAGAAAGAGAAATTGAATCAGATTACGATAATCGAGGATCCTTCAACGAACGAAATATCAACCATTTGGTTCTATGCGTGCATGGAATTGGTCAAACCTTGGGTAAAAAATACGAATATGTAAATTTTGCCCACACCATAAACCAACTACGTACAAATATGAAAAAAGTCTATGAAGAATCGCCGTTTCTAAAAGAATTGAACGAGCAAGCTGGTTTTGAAGATTGGAATTATAACTGTAATGTCCAAGTTTTACCAATAACATGGAGACATGAAATTGGGTTCAAAACAGATGCCACAACCAAAAATCCGGAGGATCCTACATTGCCGACGTTGGCCAACATTACTGTGAACGGTGTATTAGGATTGAGAAAGCTGTTAGGAGACGTGGCATTGGATGTTTTACTTTACAACGAACCTCATTATAAGGAGAAAATTAAAACCGAAGTAACAAGACAGATAAATGAAATGTACCGTCGATTTAAGGAACGTACGCCTGGATTTGGTGGCAAAGTGCATCTCATTGGACATTCCCTAGGTAGCCTTATCCTCTGGGACATTTTATGTGACGGCCACAAGCACAAATTGGATTTTGATGTTAAAAATTTCTTTTGTGTGGGTTCACCAGTTGGTGTCTTCAAGTTGATTCAAAGGTCCAAAATCGGTACGAAATTACCTAAAGATATGGAAACCTCCATTCGAGAGAAACCGGCCTGCGAAGACCTTTACAATTTATTTCATGTATGTGACCCAATTGCTTACCGACTCGAGCCGCTAGTGGACGTAAAGATGGCCCAATATGAACAGCGCTATCTCCCTCATAGGTCTGGGGAGAGTATAACTTCTAAAATGTTGGAAATAGGTGGGAGCTTATGGAAAGAAAAAAATGAGAAGTCTAAAAAAAAAAGGGGGAGAAGCGAAAAATTGGATCCTATAATTGCATCAAGACTTTCGGACTTAAATTATACGGGGAGGCTCGATTATTCTTTACCATCTGGTTTCTTGGAAGTTGATTTTATTTCAGCTACCAAGGCTCACATATCCTATTTTGAAGATCTGGATATTGCTAACTTTTTACTTCGGGAAATTCTTTCAAACCATCGAATAGATGAAGAGATAGTAGTAGAGAAGTTACCCATGGAAAAATGATAATTATTGTTTTTTTTCCAGCGAAAACGATTTTTCTACACTTTCTAAACAATTTTCAGGGAAAACATGCATACCAGAAAATGTAGGAAAATTACCAAGAACCAATGGCAAGGACTTTAAACCAGTATAAAAATACTATATATTACAATATTTTAGCGCTTATAGTATTGAATCACTAAATACGTAACTAATGATGATCCGCAAGCCAGAGCTTAAAGAATACAAAAGAGAGGGAAGGGATGCCTTTGAAGTTCGGTAGAAAGAGAAGCCCAATAAACTTTTTTCTGTACCTCTCGAACCGTTGTCCTAAAGTATCTCCATTTTGTTATGCCGAGAACTCGTCAACCGATTTTACCAGTACTTTTTTTGGCTTCAGCAATTCCACGAATACACACTTTACCACTAGTGTACAGAGGAGCAATTACTGGTAGTGATGGCAATGCTGACCAGTCCAATCTCCTGCTAAATCAGGACCGTACCACATATATGGTTATTTCCTCCTTTTTGGTGCTATTAGGAGGGGTTTTCGCAGGGCTTACATTGGGACTTATGGGTCAAGATGAAGTTTATTTGAAAGTTATAAGTACTTCTGGTTCGCCAAAAGAACGTAAATTGGCTACTAAGGTTTTATCTTTGATTTCTCGTGGTAAACATTGGTTATTAGTGACACTATTGCTCTCGAATGTCATTACGAATGAAACTCTGCCGATTGTGCTTGACCGCTGTCTTGGCGGTGGCTGGCAAGCGGTTGCATTTTCTACGTTTCTTATTGTGGTGTTTGGTGAAATCATACCTCAGAGTGTATGTGTGAAATATGGGTTAGAAATCGGTGCATTTTTCACTCCGTTTGTTCAAGTTCTCATGTATCTCATGTTACCGGTGGCTTACCCAATAGCTATACTTTTGGATAATATATTAGGTGAAGATCATGGGACTATGTATAAGAAATCAGGATTGAAGACTTTGGTTACATTACATCGTACTATGGGTGTAGAAAGATTGACCCAAGACGAAGTTACTATTATATCTGCGGTTTTAGATCTGAAGGAAAAGGAAGTGCAAGAAATCATGACCCCAATTGAAAACGTATTCACCATGAGTGCTGATCGTGTACTTGATGAAAAAACTGTACAAGACATATTTGATTCGGGGTTTTCACGTATACCGATTTATTTACCCAATGAGCCGACAAATTTCATCGGAATGCTCCTGGTAAGAGTTTTGATTTCCTATGATCCAGAAGATGGGTTACCAGTTTCACATTTCCCCTTGGCTACCTTGCCAGAGACATCTCCCATTACCTCATGTCTCAATATCCTGAATTATTTTCAAGAGGGTAAGTCACATATGTGTGTGGTAAGTAAAGACTTGGGGTCATCCACAGGTGCTATTGGTGTTCTGACATTAGAAGATGTCATTGAAGAATTAATCGGTGAAGAAATCGTTGACGAATCTGATGTGTTTGTCGATATTCATCAACGTACAATGCGTGAACAACCAGGTCCATTGAGTAAACGTCATATCACATCGTATTTGCATCGTCTTTACAACAACTCCAGTAAAAGACCTTCAACAGATCTCCAAGAGGGTGAGTCACAGGCATTACTCAATAATACCGATTCAGTCGTTAATTCACTACCGCTTTCACCAACTCATTCTCAAAGAGAAGGCACGCCCCATAATTTACGCTTGTCATCACCACCCCAAAACAACGAAATGAGTCAACCACCACTAGTTTTACCTTCCAATCCTGCCTCAAATCCATTAGACGTCAATAAGCCTTTTGTTACTATCAAAAGACCTAATCCGACTCTTGCCGCTAATTCTTCATCCATGTACGGTACGGTTAAACGCACAAGACCAGTCGGTAAAGAAACTAGTGTTGCACCTAGTCAAGAGGAATCTCAGCAGTCACAACCACAGCGACAGCAGCTGCAATCGGAACAAGATGCAAATGGTGTTGATGCAATGACTCCTACATCCGAGTTGAACAATTCTGATGAAAGTGACCCAATTGATCATCATGTAGACGCGGCTAACAAGGCCAGGGAATTCACCCAAAAAACAGGCACCCCAATCCAAGTAACAACGAGTTTAGGACCTAAAGAGGACAAAATGGATCGGAAATTTAGAAGTATTGAAGTCCATGAAAAACCTGATAATACTTTGTTGTCTTCATCTTACCAATCAACTAAGCATGGTATAGTGGAATCAATCATTACTGTCAAAGGTGTACCGAAGACAATCATCGAACCGGCAAAGAACTGGGACCAAGCTCCAAGGCCCAGTGAAGAATTAGACGAGAATATACAGGAGGGAAATAATGCCAACAATAATGCTGATAGTCATAATAATAACATTCTCAAGAACTCTAAGAAATCACATTCCAGAAACAAACAATCTAACGGTAAGGGTAAATCCAGCAAAAAGAAATTTAACAAAAATCGTTAATTTCATTTTTAGACCACGGGAAATTCGTTTTGATGCGTTGAATAACAAATATATATATTGATATATACTTTTACTGCTATTCTTCTATTTCTAAGCGGCTTCGTATAAAGTGGGCCATTCAACATAATTGGCCGCGATTCAGAAAATAAGAGGGTTTCAAAGGGGGAAGGGCATTAGTAGTACTGACAATCATTTGGAAGCATAGAGTTAAAAGACCAGAGATTTGCTGATGGAGACTGTTTAAAGACCTCAGGATATATCTACTTGAACTTTTTGAAGCTGTTGAAATAGTACGCTATCAATACCTTTTTTCTAGAGATCTTTGGATTCATCGATTGTATCTCCCCTTTTAAAGGACTTCACCTTAGCTCAAACATACCTAAGAATAATCAGAAAAAAGGAAGTTATTTTGGATTCAGAAAGGCTCTATTTCCGTTTAGTTTGTTTATCAATGCCGCAGGATTCTGAATTCGACAAAGCAGCCTCACCAGAAGTAGGACACGAGTTACATTCATCAGCATCGAATTCGTCCCTTTTTGCTCGTAGGAAGTTGGGAAAGGGAATTTCGAAAATATTTGGTAATGTTGGTAAGGTTATTAATGATTCAAACGCGAATTCTTTAGCATCACCAAATCGGTCTGGCTCATCAGCGTCACCATCAAGCATTCCAGGAACTCCAAGAAGTCCCCTTGCGCAGTCGAACAGCGGATATTTTACAAATACACCAAGGAGTGTTACGAGTCGTTCTTCTACTCCTCGTGGTGGTAATAATGCTAATGGCAACCACAATAACCATACTAACAATAATGACAATACCGACAATAATGACAGTGGTGCTCCTAACAGAGAATCTCCACCGATAAAGGTCAAGAGCGACGGAACTATTGCCACGACGGCAAATCCGCTCAGCCGCCATTTACACAATCCTCGAAATTATACCGACGAGTATTCTTCTTCTTCAGAAGAGTATTCTCATATGCACCCTGTGGAGATTTTACAAAAACAAATTGAAGATCAACAAGAACTTAGCCGAAGCAGAAATGGTAGTTCGACCAGTATCGATAAATTGAATACGACCAGAAGTTCAGCTTCTGCCCACGATCTACATCCAAAGAAATCATTGAAACTGAAAAGATTTTTTAAAAAGATTCAGGGCGAACCAGGCTCCTCTCGAAGTTCGGCTCAGCAACAACAACATCAACAACAATTAATCGCTAAAGATATTCATGGGATTTATGTGAGAACCAATCAAAGCGATTCTCGTAACAAGGCTATTTTCCAAACGGATAATGCACATGAATTGATTGAAAAATATGGTATGCCAGGTAAACAATTGGGTGAAGGTGCATCGGGCTCGGTTTCAGTTGTTGAAAGAATGGACGGTAAAAAGTTTGCCGTTAAAATGTTCAGGGTGCGTGAAAGCGCATCTCAAAATTCACAAGCATCATTCTCTAAAAAAGTGACGGCCGAGTTTTGTGTGGGGTCTACTTTGCATCAGCAAAATATCATCGAAACATTGGATATGTTACAAGAAGGTAAGACTTTTTTGGTGGTTATGGAATTCGCACCCTTCGATTTCTTTACCTTGGTTATGAGTGATTTAATGACTAGACATGAAGTGGAATGTTATTTCAAACAAATTTGTAATGGTGTTGCTTATTTGCACAAAATGGGATTGGCACATCGTGATTTAAAGTTAGATAATTGTGTGGTGAATAATGAAGGAATTTTGAAACTAATTGATTTTGGCAGTGCAGTTGTGTTTAAATATCCTTTTGAACACGATATAGTACCTGCTCGTGGAATTGTCGGTTCAGATCCTTATTTAGCGCCAGAGCTGTTACAAAAGCCTACCTATGACCCTAGGCCTGCTGATGTTTGGTCGATTGCCATCATGTATTACTGTATGGTTTTGAGAAGGTTTCCATGGAAGGCGCCCCGACAAAGTTATAATTCGTTTAAGATGTTCTGTGAACAGCCTGAGTACGAAAAAGATCCAGCAAGGGGCTCTTATAAAATTTTGAAGCTTTTACCACATGCGTCTCGTAAATTAATTGAATCAATGTTAGTGTTAGACCCGAAGAAGCGTGTTTTAATGGATGCCGTGTTGCAGGACAAATGGCTACAGGATATCGAACTTTGTGAAGTAGATGTTCAGGGTACTTTGATCAAACGACCAAAAACTCACAAACATCACCTAATCACAGAAGATGAGTTAAATGAGTTAACCAACACAAGAGAAAGGGAAGCCCAGATTAGGAAGGAGGAGCGAGCACGTCGGGAAGGTGGTGAATTACCACATCACCACCATCATCACCACCACCATCACCACCATCGTCCTGATCCAGTTAATGAGGGTGTAGCAAATGAATCTCAGTCGAAGAACGGCTATGGTGCTCAGGGACAACCCCAGAAAGCCGCTGAAGGTGAAAAACAAAAGGTTTTAGATAAACAGCACCCAGAGTTTACAGCAAGACCAGAACAAGCATCACCGGTGGTTGAAACTTCTGCAGGAATGGCTGAATGAATCTTTTTATCCTTCACCGAAAAAAAGTTCAATGAACTAAGACCAGAATTATGATTCGAGACCCAGTGTAATGAAAAATGACAGTAACGGAAACAGACAAACAAAGAAAAACAGGAAGGAACCAGCAAAAGGAACCGGTAAAACACTGTCATTGAACATATCCTGTTCAATTTTTATGGGCATTACAACCAACAGCATTCATGTAAACTTTTCACCATGTAGTCTTGATTTTTCGCCTCTAATCAGTATTCGTTTGAGCCATGCTCACTTCATATAATGAGTTTAATTAAATAATACCTATTTCTTTAAACACATGTTAAATAGGCATGTCCAAAAAAAAAAAAAAAAAATCTTATCTACCATCCATGTTCAAAAAGCATAGAAATGGATTCACCATTATGAACTCTTCTAATGGCTTCAGCAAAAATCCTTGACACGTCCATAATGTCAACTTTATCCTTCCCCAAATATGCAATAGTTTCGTGCTGAGGAACCGTATTAGAAACAATCAATTTATCAATTGCACTTTGACGAATCCTTGAAAGAGCATCACCCGAAAATATACCGTGTGTTATTAATGCATAAACTTTTGATGCTCCTTGATCCTTTAATAGTTTTGCTGCCCTAGTAATAGTGTAAGAAGTATCAACCAAGTCATCCACAATAATGCAAACTTTATTTCTAACGTCACCCACAAGCATAGTGGTTTGCACATATTTAGAGTTTGAGTTAGACTGTTGCATTTCCACGGCATGTACATTAGAAACTAGTGGTTTCGAGTTGGATGATAAAGTGCCACCTGAGGACAAGGTAGCACTCGGTGGGCCCTTTAATAGTTGCGACCTTCTTTCTTTATGAATCAAAGCGAATGAAAGTTTCAATGAATCTGCAATAGAGGTAGCTCTTTTAGCACCACCAGCATCAGGAGATACAATTACGGCTTCCTTATAATTGGGGATACCAAATTGAATATGCTTTTGAGCTAATGGTTTGCAATACAAATTATCCACCGGTATATCAAAAAAACCTTGGAATTGAGGATCGTGCAAATCCATTGTGATTACATGATCAGCGCCTGCAGTAGTCAACAAGTTTGCAATCAAAGTACCAGCTTGAGCTACCCAAAGTTTATAACCTGCATTTTGAGCATTAAACATTTCACCAGCATCTGTCTTTGTAGAACCCGCTTCTCCACCATCTGGAATTACTGGAATACGTGAAAATGAAACAGATTTTTTCATGTCACCACTATTAGAAGAATTAGAGAAAGAAGACGATGGTTTAGAATCTCCGAGATTACGACCCCCTGATCGTATGGAACTTTCAGGACCTTCAAATGGACTTTCAGAACCTGGCTTCCTTGTAGTCAAGCCACTAGATAGAGATTTATCAGCTTCATCAGAACGTTCCTCACTTGTTCGTGAAATTAATGGTGCCCCCTTGTTAGTATAAGGTATATCAGGCTGTCTTGAATAACAGAAGTAGGGCATAACTGCTGTAACACGAGATGCACTGGCAGTTTTACAAGCACTGATCAAAATTAGTAGCTCCATAAAAGTATCATTGACATGTCCACATCCACTTTGAATAACGTATACATCCTTTTCACGCACAGAATCACCAACACTAACACTTGTCTCACCATTAGAAAATTTAGCCATTTCTACTTTGGAACTGGGGATAGCCAAATTCTCACAAATCATCCTAACCAATTCTGGGTGGGAATTCCCACCAAATATAATGATCTCACCCATTAACAGACCCTTTTTGACCTTATTTTTTGTAGGTGATGAGCTTTGAATTATGGATTTATGGTTCAAATTTTTTCAACTTCTTAAATATTTGTTCCTACAAACCAAAAAAAGATACACAACGAGCAACTCCAAAATTTGAACTCAGATAGCTGACCAAAGACTACTTCTGAAGGCTTTAAAAGGCTCTAAGTACATTTTGAGATCCCGAAATTGGTAGTTTGTGAAGACCCGTAGTCAATTGGTTCCCTGAATTATGATTAATGCTATTTTCATATATTCTCCTAGAGGGGAACTAATAGTATCCAAATTATTCAACAATTCAATGAAGAGGTCAATTAGTGACATATTCAGGATCCAGGTTATCAACAATCTGGATGTTAGGTCTCCAATCCTGACTTTAGGCTCAACAACATTCCACCATATTAGATCCGACGGTAGTGACAGCCTCTGGTTGGTATCTGTAAGCAGAACCAATGCCAATAGCGGGGCCATTTGGGAATTCTTGTACAAATTCAATGCTATTTTAGATGCGTATGGTTTAACTAAAGAGGAAAAATTGAAAGAAGATTTTATGACATGTTATGAGATTTTAGACGTTGCAATAGGAGCCGGTGGTATACCGGTAGATACTGAATTAGGATCTGTAGTTTCTAAACTCTCTGTGAAACCGGCTAAGAATGGCAGTACTTCTAGTGAATCTAAATCATCCACGGTATCCAATTTCCCTGGTGCCAATTTAAGCACTCCAAATCTTTCAATGCCCAAATTTCTAACTCGAAATAACCGATCAATGTCTCAAGATTTAGGCTCGAATTATCCATCAAGCTTCCCCTGGAGACCTAATGGAATAAAGTATAAAAAGAATGAAGTTTTTCTCTACGTGAACGAAAAAATCAATATTTTGGTGTCTAAGGATGGATCCATCTTAAAAGCATATGTGGATGGTACGATCGATATGACGACACACCTAAGCGGAACGCCCATTTGCCAATTTGGGCTTAACGATTCACTCAGTGTGGAGTTTGGGGATTCACTTTGGCTAGATTCTCAGGAATTTAATAACAAGAAAGCCGTACCAAAAGCCGCAGCTGGTAGTGTTATGCTAGAAGATTGTAAATTCCACCAGTGCGTTTCACTCGATAAGTTTAACAAGGAAAGGATCATTAAATTCGTACCTCCAGATGGATATATGGAATTGATGAAGTACTGTGTCCGTGATAATTTAAATCTGCCGTTTAAGGTCACCCCCATAGTCACCAATTGCGGACCAAATGTGGAATATAGAGTCACTCTTAAATCTTTATTCCCCAATAAACTGACCGCAAAGGATGTTGTACTCCATATACCAGTGCCACCAGGTACTGTAGATTGCAAAATTAATATATCTAATGGTAAATGCAGGTTCGTGCCAGAGGAAAACGCAATGGTTTGGAGATTTAATAAGTATCATGGTCTCACTGAAAACACGCTGAGCGCAGTGACCGTGCCAACAAGTGATATTACCCAATTGACATTACAGCAGTGGACAAGACCGCCAATGTCACTGGATTTTGAAATCGTAATGTTCAGTAATTCTGGATTAGTCGTACGTTATTTCAGAGTACTAGACAAAGATGAGAAATATCGTGTAGTCAAATGGATAAAATACATCTCAAAATCAGGATCATACGAGTTAAGGTACTGATTCTCCATTGAATCAATTGAGTTCATTTCAATTGACTTGTAGTTTGACTCACTTCCATCACGTGTGAAGGGCTTCCAATAGGTTTATAGTAAGTACATATATGTGTCTAAATGATAATGATGGACTTTGAACTTGATATACCAACTTTTTACAAACATCATCCTTGATCATTATCATCGTTTGACAGGAGGCTAAAATGCATTTCACTATGTTAAGACCAGGAATTGGGTTGAAATGGATACCTGGTGGGAGTTTTTCTCCCTTACCAAAGAACCCTAGTCCACTACGACCCATATCATCTCTATATTGGACAAGAAGACTACACCATTTACCAAGATCAACACCAAGATTGCCACCGGTGAGGTCCTTATTAAACCCATGGAATAATACCTTCAGATTCCATGCATTGAAGCCAACAAGTTCCATAAGGAATTTCCACTTCACTAGCATCAGGAAAAGTCCCAAATATCCCTTTGGAGATAGACGACCCACAAGAGTATTCAAAATATCACCCTTGGTTTTATTCCTGGCAAGTATTGGTACACTTACAATGCTTTTGCTAATATTACCATTTATGCTAACTTTCTTCTTGCCACTATTCATTGCAGGTATCAGCGTCTATCAGTTTCGTAAGTGGAAGAACAATGCTTTGTTTGATCAATTACTCAATGCCTTAAAGAAAAGTGAAATGAGATTAAGCTCTCAAACATTAAATGCCATGTATGTGAAATCTGTGAGCAAATTCTTTGACACTGCTCGAAATCCCAATGCTGGAGTCTTTGAAGAAGTCTTCAAAGGTGTAGATGAAAAAATGAAGAAAGATGGCATTTGGCCAAGCACAACTAATATTTCGGAAGCTGATAGATTGGTATCCTTTGTACAGACTCGTGTCATGGAAGCTATTAAAAGTGATGAACAAGGTATCCGAACCCATTTCTTGGGGAATAATGTCTCAAATTGGATCAAGGAAGGCTACGATTTTGAATTGGATGCTGGTGAGTGCAGATCATTTGTACGTGGATTTAAAGGTGAAATCATATTCTGGGTAGTATATCCCATGTATTTAAGATCTTCAGCACATCCCAAAAGACACTTAGCAGACGTTTCTGTGGCTGTTTTGCAAGGCCATCATGGTGACAGAAACAGTTATGACTTTTTCCTGGTACAAACTGATCTTATAAGGCAAAATGTGAATTGCAATATGGTCATATCGGTGAAGTCTATCAGTAGCATCCTACCAAGACAGTTTATCATTGTGGATGGTGGTGAATCAGAAGAATTCTGGTCTAAATATGACGTCCATGAGAAGGCTGATGGACACAGAGAATACACAATCAGAAATAAAGACTGATTTAAATATTAACTAACTAAATATTCTACCTATCTTAATTTATATATACCTGTGTATCCATGTCATGTGATTACAGGTACCCATTATTATGGAAGGTCGGTTAGTGGGAATCGGTATCAACCAGTGCTATGTTGATGATACTAAAGAATATCAGGAGTTGAAAGTGTTGAGAATGTCTGTGGATCCTGATGAATCATTTGCCAACTGGTTAGCTTCCAGGAGAATCTTATGTAAGCAACACAAGCCCTATTTATGCTTCGATAGTCGTGTTCTGACAGCGAAGGGTTCTGCTGTGCTGGGTGGTAGACATAAGGTTAAACACTACTTATATGATCAACAATTGAACAAAGGAGAATTCTCTAACAGAGCTGTTGAGAGTATTGAAGAACATTTACGTGAACTAGAAAAATACTCATTGGTAGAAGACCAGGAACGTGAATTTGTTGGTAGTATCAAGGAAGGATGCGATAGATATGAACCCATATGGTCAGACCCCATGAATTTAAACCCTGCAGAAAGACTGTTACCAACAAGTCAAAAACTAATGGTAGAAATGTATCTACCCAGGAGCGAACGGGCGTTTGCTAATCCTTTTGCTCACCAGAGTCTGTCATTCAAGAATAATTTGGCATGTGTTTATGGTAAATGGCTCCTTATGGCAGACAAAGATATCATAGAGATTCATGATTTGAACTGCCTACTTCTGGAGAAACTTCAGTGGAAAGAAATGTCATTTTCTATTCATTTAAAATACTGCAAGAACGCTGCTAAATTTGCGGCTGATAGAGAGATGAATAAGGAGGACATAGAGCTCTTATTCATTGAGAACAATTTTTGCATCAACTATATGAAAGTCTCAAGATTTTTTGGTAACGATGTTTTATGTCTTTGTTTGGATGGTGGTATTGTTGTAATCTATGAGATGAATACCATTTTTACCGCCATTGGGGAGTCTGTGAAGAGAAAAGATTTGCAGCGTAGACAGCATATAAACGTCAATCCCTTACTGATCTTGCGGATTCCCGAGAGTTGTTGGAGTATGGACATTTTAGACGAAGGCCCTATTACCTATTTAGCCGCTGGTCATAATGGGCCAGGTATTACGCTTTTTGCATTTGAGGAAAATAACAATTCTCTTCAACCAGTGGACTCATATGAAATATCCTCATTCCACAACGTTCCTAATTTGAATTTTGTATCGAAATCTCATGATCAAAATGGGTTTGTCACACTTGCGTTTTGTTCGATTTATGGGAACGTAACTACGGTTAAATTGAAATTTGGACTGACTGATCGCAAGATGCATGCGAAAATCATGGACACACAGTTTTTTGCAACATTCTGTTGGAATGTGATACCGTTAAGGAAAAGCGATTTTTTAAAGGTACCAGAATTCGAATTTCTTAATATGAATTATCAAACAAGTTTCAAAAGATCAATTCTTTATTCTGTAACTCAGGACAGTTTAATACTGGGCTGCCACCCTTCAAGTGTCTTCTGTTCTGGTGAATTGGGAATTGGTGCTCTTACTACTCAAATACCAGTACCTGTAGTGCCATTGGAATGGGGGTGTGAAAATGGTATTACTAGTTCCGTTCTTCAACTTAGGTTTACAGCGTTTGACAAAGGAGGCATCATTTCAAGGGCCCGTTTCAATTCGGAGGATGCGGAAAGTATTGTGCCCGGCTATGGTCCTTTATTTAGAGTAACGAGACATTCAGAACCAAATTTAGAGGAAAGGACCATTAGAGATCTGCCAGAAGATAACTATAGACATTTTTATGTGTTTGGAGAACACGCGACTCTACAGAATGAACATACTAATGAAGATACGTTCAAAAGGTACGATAATTTAGTCTTTAAAAATGCCAATTCCCATGAGGAGAAAAGCTCCAATAGGGTCAACTTTCAATTATGGTCTGAATTCAGTGACAGTATGAGAGACCAAGAGCCATTTAATCCTCATCTCCTCAGAGAAATGGATAAAACACAGACATATGAGGAAAAGAAAGTGACAGTATACTGCC
Organism: Zygosaccharomyces gambellarensis; assembly: GCA_030571545.1. Lineage (NCBI taxonomy): Eukaryota > Fungi > Ascomycota > Saccharomycetes > Saccharomycetales > Saccharomycetaceae > Zygosaccharomyces > Zygosaccharomyces gambellarensis. The sequence continues at coordinate 84,751 of JAJLXU010000020.1, forward strand.
CCGTACCTTCAACGAGATACAACCCAACAACTTTTCCCAATATATGCGGATTTACGCTAACGCAGGCGTTTGCAGATCCAGCGGACCTTCTTTCGGAAGAAACACCACCAGCAACAGAAGAAAGAGGCTATCAACCGCACGACCACCTATTTCCGGTTGATGGATTATTGGCTGCTGGTCATCTCGATGACCAACCTAAATGGGCGCTCCACAACCACGCTAGGAAAGTGCGCCACCTTTTAGACATAATGGAACCCGATTTCACAGGATCACCATGTGGGTATCGACTCTCCGAGCTAGACGAATCTTTTCTCCTAGTTACTTCGGCTCATCACATCTATCTTGTCAAAGCCCATCCGCTAATTGTCACGTCTTTCACCAAAGATAAGATCTTCCCCGTCAATAGAATCACCCTTTGCTCACGCCACGAATTCCTCATGGCTCTAGACAGAATTAACATCGTATGCCACATCAAAGAGCTCAATTGCATAGTAGTAGCATCCCAAGTTGGTCTTCTGTCGCTGCTCAGACTGACAGAATACAACGGGATTTATTCCTTCCGACAGGAATACATCTTAGGTTGGCAGCCACAGACTCCGGGCGATCCAGATTCCCAGTGTATCCTGTCATATACAAATCCCAATGAATCAGCTAATAACTCTCATCATTGTGGTATAGATGATGTCGTTTTACCTTTCTATCACATCGTTGGACTTGACTATAGTTACATACCAGAGGATAAGTCGAATGGGAAAGGTCCCTATGCTGTTCTCTACGTCCTTTCAGGAACATCTTTGCGAAGATTTAAAATATACCCAAGTCCCAACTAAGCTTAGCACCTAAACTGACTCTCCGGTTAGCCGCCAACGGATCGGTATCATTCACTACTATTCGTTTTCTTCACGAGGTCACATGATTATCAATATTTTGTGTAAGAAAAGGAACATGAAGATAGAAAAAGATTATTGTAAACAAAGCTTCAACAAACCAACTAAACCTTCGAAATCAAAAAAGGGACTGGAAGACGGTTTTTAAGATCGCATTCGCTGTTGTTGGTATTCATAGTGAGAAAATAATATACAGTAGTTTCGAAGAACAGGAGGATTGGTGAAAGAAAATTAATACTGCTTTATTTTTCCTAATCGACATATATGAAGTGGTGATCTTTGCAATAGTATGATACCAAGATATAATTCAGTCCCTGAAAGTGAAAGAAGAAAACGGCCATACAGTTTATTTCCCGAGAACGAATTCAAAAAAGATTCAACTAAAGCTTTTTTCACAGAGGATTCAGATGATGAGAAGATAAATGTTCCCCCCAAATTGAGTAATTTTGGATCAGCTTTACTGTCGGAGAAGGAGAAGGAAAATGTTAAGAACTATGATCCACTTAAAGAGTTACAGAGAGATAACGTACAGTCTAGTTCCCTAAATGGTGAGCCCTATTACAATAATGTCAGTCATACTGCTGGGAATACTTATGTATCGCTAAATTCTGGAGATCCTTCACAATCTACACTTTTTATGCATTACAAGAACAACTTGCAACCAAGTATGACCACTATGAATTCCTCTGACGTTCAGGATAAGAATGGAAGCGATTTTGAAAATAGCTTTCAAAAGATTAAAAGTATGCAACAATCGATGAGAGAAGAATTGACCTCAAGACATGCGGAGAGAAGGAGTAGAAGATTTTTGAACAGTAGTAGAAAGGAATTTTTAGGCCCAGCCAAAAGAGCATCACCGGTTTTCCCAGAAATTGCGGACCGTAAAGTTTTGGGAAACACAAATAACGATGACATTAATGACAACAGTAATGGTAATAATAACATTAATACTGGTGGAATTCCGGGGCAAATTGGCGAAGATTCTCAGGAGAGAAAGCCATCATCGCCTCCTATTGATCTTGGTGAATTGAACCCTGTTCAATATTTAAAGAAATATGATTTGCCCACAAGTGAACTACCAAGGATATCGCGACTTTACTTTGAGAAACAGAGGCCTAGGAAGACGGAATTGGCCAGATTCAAGCAAGAGATTTTGCGTGAAAGTCGAGTAGGTAGTAGTGGTGCTAGCAATAGTAATAGTAACAATGGCATTGGTGGTGCTCATCATATCCCTCTAAGACGAGAAGCTTCTCTTTCAGCAGCTATGCAACCAAGGAGAAAACTATCTGACACATCCTCAAAGAATATTTTTCAAAGAGCTTTATCATCACCCATTGCGCAGTCATTTGACTCACAGAAGAATGTGTCAACCGGCAAATCATCGTTGAAACACAAAGAGTATGATTCCTACCCAAATAGTAATACCTTTTTACATTCCCACCGAAAAAGAGAAGCTCTTGCTAACATTGATGTAAACAGAAACCATAACGAGCAAAACTATGGACCGGAGCCCAAACGGTATAAATTATTTGATGACCATAATAATAATAACGATAATAATAATAGTAATGATAATAAGTTTGACGTTAAAAACAACATTAATAATAATAGCGGAACTAATGAGTCTAGAGGATATAACCTTTTCCAAGACAAGAGCAACAGTAGACCACTTTCTGTGGGGAGATTACCTTCAGAGGCCCCGCGAACTGCATTATCGACTCACCCTACTTCAATAGTACAGGAAAATGAATTTAACCATAGAGAAGCTCCAAAACCCCCAGTAGTAAAAAAAGTTGAAATCGTGGAGCCTGAAAGAAGAACTGATTTTAAAAACAAGAATGGTAGTGGTGAAAGTTTATCAAGGAGAAATACTACTACTGTCAATGATGTTGAATATGAAAAAATAGAATTATTGGGTAGAGGTGGATCTTCCAAAGTTTACAAAGTAAAGGACAATAGTAATAAAATTTATGCTTTGAAAAGGGTTGTGTTTGATGAATTTGACGATTCCAGTGTAAATGGGTTCAAAGGCGAAATAGAACTCCTTAACAAATTAAATGATCGGACAAGAGTAGTGAAATTATTTGATTATGAAATGGAACATGGTGTTCTTTACTTGATTATGGAATGCGGTGATCATGATCTCTCTCAAATACTGAGTCAAAGAGCTGGTATGCCACTGGACATTGAATTTGTACGATACCATGCAAGGGAATTGTTGAAATGCGTGAAGGTTGTACATGATGCTGGTATAGTTCACTCAGATTTGAAACCAGCCAATTTCGTGTTCGTTAAAGGGATTTTGAAAATCATAGATTTCGGTATTGCTAACGCTGTGCCTGATCATACGGTGAACATCTACCGTGAAACCCAAATTGGTACACCGAATTATATGGCACCTGAAGCGCTGGTCGCAATGAACTATACAGGTCAAAATGATGGTGACAAATCGAGACAGCAACAGAACCGATGGAAGGTTGGGAAACCCTCAGATGTATGGTCTTGTGGGTGTATTATCTACCAAATGATTTACGGCAGACCACCGTATGGTGGATTCCAAGGCCAGAATAGATTATTAGCCATCATGAACCCCGAAGTAAAAATTATTTTTTCTGAAAAAACTGCCAACGATGAGCCTGTTCCTCGTTCAATATTGGATACTATGAAAGCCTGTCTTTTAAGAAACCCAGATAAGAGGTGGACGGTTGATGAGGTTCTTAATAGTCCTTTCTTAAAACCAGTCATGGTCACTCCTTTCTTCATCCGTGATCTTATTAAAAATGCCGTCAGGTTTGGGGCAGATCAAAAGGAAGTATCAAAAGAGAAAGTAGAGGAACTTGCCGACGACGTACTAAATAGATTAGCGGATATTAAGTTATGAACACACATCTTTTCCTTTTAAATAATCGGCAAACACAAGAAGAGGTATACTGAATGTTCCATTACAATCAATGCTTTTTGCCAAGATTCTTTATTAGTAAATTTTTGTACATAATATACTCGTTTTATTCATATTTGTCTTTTTTGTTTTTCCTCCTGATTCTTTTTATCGTTTATTTTAATTGATAAAAAAGTTGATATCTCTACTCTATCTAGGGCCAAATTTAGCCATCGCAGCTGGACCGCTTTCATGCCATTCTTCTTTTGTCAGCCACATGTGATCCTTATCAGCCATAATGCTTGCCAAAACTGCACCACCGATAAAGACCATATGCTTTCTTCTGGGTGGGTCTTCGATTTTAACTTTAAACTTGTCTAATCTGGATGAATCTCCACGTAAAATTCTTGTAAACCAAAGTTGTTTTAATTCTTTTTCCAATCTTGAAGGTAAACCAGGGTACATACTAGATCCACCAGAAAGCACAATAGCCCTATAAAGACTACTTCTAATATCCACATCTGCTGCTTGTATTGTGTTGAATAATGATTCACCGATACCAGGTTGTTCGACGTCCACCAAATCTGGTTGAAATAGACACTCTGGTGCTTCAAATCTCTCTTGACCTACCTTGACAATTCTACCATCTGGTAATTCATAGTTTTCTACCAAAACAGTTGTTTCTCTAGCCAATTTAGTATCTAGATTCAAATCATAAGAAACATAAGATAATTTTTCCTTTATTTGACGGACGGTTTCAAAATCAGCACTTCTATTAAATGCATACCCACGGCGGGAAAGTAAATCAATCAAATGTCTAGTAACATCTCTACCAGCAACATCTAATCTTCTGGTTAAATGATTAAGCACAACAGATTCATAAACTGGAACAATGTGTGTAACACCATCACCAGAATCCACAACTACACCGGAAGATAGACCCTGCGCGTACAACGCTAAAACAGCTTGGATCGCCACATAGACACCACCAAAATCATATTTCTCAAACATAACTTCACACATCAATTCTCTATTTTTCAATGGATTCATGGGAGGTTCAGTAAGTAAAATCTTTCCATTAGAAGTCGATGGGAGTTTCATCTGGTTGTAAAATGCATAATCCCAAAGATGTTCCATATCTTGCCAATTCCTAATGATACCATTCTCCATCGGATAAGATATTTGTAAATATGAACGCACATCACTTGCTTCATCACCGATCATAATGTCTTTCAAAGGAGTTGAAATGTTACCACGTTCCTCAGCTCTTAAAATGGGTCTACCAACAATTGAAGGAAACGTGTAGTCTGGGAAATTCTCCCCAGCACGTCCAATTTTGACGAAACCAGTACCCTGGTCGAGAACTACAAGTAATCAAATGTTAGTATATTTGTATTCAATTGAATCGAACCCTTCGAGATCGACTGACAAAATACGCAAATAAAATGCACTCTAGCATACCAATCGGACTATGTGGATCCATTTCTAACTAAATCACTGGCTCAATCGTAGACCCTAAAATGCTATTAGAGCTTCAATTCTTCTTAAATCTTTAAATTATTCAATTGTTTAATCTATAACTTTTCAGTTTGTACTGAAGTTGACCCCTTTTCAATATAGCGGCGTATCCCGTATATAGTGATGATAATAGCAATTCACGTGATACATTAATATTTATTATATTACTATTTAGCCGCCGAGGGAGCATTTTAGAACCAACCAGACAATTTTCTCGAAATATTTAATACCAGAAAGACAAGAAAAGTGATTTTCTATCCAATATCCATGGTGGAATTTTGGTATATCGCGTAAGAATTTAGAATTTAGCCGTATGGGAATTCCAGATCTGACTACACCAGACCTTGTTTCTTGAGCTCTTCGTAAACCTGTTCAGTCATAACATTTCCATCTTCATCTTCAACTTCAATATCGCGGGAAGTATCTTTGTTAGAGTCACCAGAGATGCGTTTCCAAAGATTCCGGGCCTCTTGAATGCTCGTAATAGATTTAAAGGCATCTGAAGCTTCGATACCCAGGCATTTCAAGTGGAATAAATGAGTTGCTTCAGTAAAATGTTTTTCAAACATTCGACGACCTCTATAAGTTTGATTACCACAAATTTCGCATGAATAAGTAACATCCAGACCCTGTAATTTGTAAAGCCAAAGTGGTATAGGCAATCCATCCAATCCAAGAGGCAGTTCGACACCAGCACTCCTTTTTTTTGTTGACAGTGTTGCATCTCCAGAATCTTTATCGTCTCCAGGCTCCTTCTCATTTACTGCATAATCTGGTTCCTCGTAGATTTTGGATAAGCTAGACATTTCCTCCATCCTTTCCTCTGCAGTGAACGCCATTTTACGCTCAACAAAGTCCTTAGTATGTTGTAATTCCTTTTGTAAGATACCCAAATAGCGATGAAGTTTATATTCAGCCAGTAGTTGGGTGAACCTCTTCTCGTAATTTTTCGTATGATGCTTTCCCGGCAAATGGCTTTGGAATACCGTTGGTAATTTGAACCACTTCCCGCAAGTTACGCAGTACAATCCGTGATTAGGCTTGTGTATAGGAGTTTTGGAATACTCTTGGAAATCTGACTCTATCCTCTGCGACAAAATCGTCGAATTCACCAATACGTAAACTTTGGCGAAAAAATGCTCCATATATTGACATAGCTCTATCAAAAATTTCCCGTATCTCTCATTTTTCCTGTCCATCGGTGGTGATAAGAGATACTCAGAATGTTCCAAAAACTTTGTTAAAATATCAAAGAACTGTAGGAATGAGCAATCTGCTCTTCTAATTACATTCAACCATTGTCCATGGAATCTTTCCAACTCTAGAAATTCACCGTACTTCTCCTCTCTCGTAAATATTCGGTTCACATCTAGATCTCTTGCACTTTCAGACAGGATAGTCGATTTGGAAGAAGTAGAAGAAAACATTTTATGTGCATCTATCTTTTCATTAACATCTAAGGTAAAGTTCTCTCCATCTTCGTATTTGGAATTTATTTGATCCACTACATCGCCAAATTTGATAAAATCCACTTCATCATCTCTATAATTACCAACATCAGGTGTTCCACCAGCACTTAGTTTCTTTTGCTTATCGAGCGCCTCCAAAAGAAATATATTAATTTCATGTTGCTGCGTAACTAGCTGCTTCCGACTTCTTTTTGCTCTTTTATTTTTATAAATCCTATTAGCTGCCATAGCAGTAGTTGACGGCAATTCCATACTGCCATTTATAAGGACTTGTTTGGTCACATTACTATAATACAGGTCAGGGTTCCTCTCAAATCTCTGAGCTATGGCATCTTCAATAATCTCTAAATCCTCTAACAACTGTCTCCGCCTTTCTAACGTCGTCATAGCTTCAGTAGATGCTTTCTACAAAGTGCAGTTTATTGATTATCAAACAGTCTTGAAGGAACGCTTCTTCATATCTCGTGTACCAATACAAATACGAAAGTGAAAGAAAGGAAATAATTGTACAAGGATCTGCGAAGAACCAATTCCTGTACTCTTAAAACCTCCCAACAAGATTCTGCGTAGTTGTTTCTGCATCAGGATATTTTTAATCCATATACTATTTGAAAATATTATACAATATCCATATATATTTGACATCAGCGTTTCTTGCCTACACGAGCGTTCTTGGCTCTTCTCTTTTCTTTGACGACTCTTTGCTTTCTTATTTGGTCTGCAGACTTCAATTCGTCCGTCATACCAGGTGCATTGGTGTAACCCTTAACAGGTATACCTTTCTCCAGAGCTTTGGTGACTTTAGCCTTTTGCTTACCATAATCGTCTCTGTACTTATCTGGTGCTTTGGGAGCCTTGATCTTCTTATGCATGAAGCGACCATTTTTCGAATTTGTAGCACCAGTAGGATCTTGTAACAGATTCGATGCCATAGCAGATTCCTTGGATCCGACTTTAGGCATCTTAAGTCTTCTCTTTTTTGACCATTCATCAAATTTACCCGATCTGTAGGTTGCTGGGATCTTTTGGCCACTCTCACTAGTGATATATCTTACATTATCAGCACCCTGTGGATTGACGTATTTCTTCTTTTTCTTATCCCATTTGACAGTAGGTGTTTGCTTGTGGACTTGTATTTTATCATCACTACCCAAATCATAGGCGGCATTAGCTGCATCAGTCGTAAATCCACTAGAAATGTTTAATTGACTATCCTGTACACTTTGGGCGGGGGCATAATGACTCATAAAGAAATTTGGATCTCTAAATGTTTTTGACTTTTGTTTCTTGCCTTGACTCTCTTGATCCTCTAATACTTGGTCAGCGTCCTCGAAATCTTGCAGTGCGGTTTCAGGAACGGAATACCCGACTTCTCCCTTGTATTTACTCAAAACTTCATCCTCAAGAGAATGTGTCAGACCTGCTAGTTTCTCCTTTTCCATCAATTCTTGACGTTGCTTGGCCTTCTCTTGGATTGGTTCCAATTGCTGTCTTCTTTTCTTCATTAGAACAGACATTCTATCATTAGGGTTCCTAGAAAATTCAAATACTGTCTCTTTATTCTTCCTTTCATGTAATTTTGCCAAGAAATTATTCTTTTCAGCCTCCATGTTTTTACCAAATATTATATTCTGTTCATCCCATCCTGAGATGACCATCTGTTTAGCCCTTTTCATTGATTCTGCTGAAGCTGGTTGACGAGTCCTCATGTACATGATTTCTGCCTTTAGGGAGACACCACGTATAGCTGTTAAATCATAATTCGAATCCATTAAATTCTTGTAAAGATCACCCATGCTTTCCAATTCGAGTCTTGGACAGGATCCCAATACCAATCTTTCCGTATATGAAACTTTTGGAGGTTGGAAAGTTAATTCATCGTGTCCTTCTTCAACCCACTTTTTCTTCAAAAGATTACATGTAGCCTCATACATAGGAGTTAGCAGAACTTTCTTACCCAAGAACAACTCCAAATCTAGAAGGTAGGGCAATTCAGATTCAGACACAATAGAATAAGCCCAACCTCTGTTACCAGCACGAGCAGTCCTACCTACACGATGGACGAAAATCTTGGAAGAACTAGGCATGGTAAAATTAATCACATTTGCTAACATAGGAATATCGACACCTCTTGCTGCAACATCTGTAACCACCAGAATTGATGTGAAACCCGCCTTAAAATTGAATAGCTGACGCTTACGAGCATACTGGTCCAAAGAACCGTAGATATATGAGACCAGATATCCACAATCTTTTAAAAGTTGAGAGATGTACTCGACATGGTGCCTCGTGGGTACAAAGATAAGTGTCGCCTTTTCTGATGGTAATTCACTGGCACCAGGCAATCTGGGTCTCTTAGATTTACTCTTTTTGCCCTTTTTTCCTCTATTCTTCTTCCCTTCTTCATCCTGGGAATCCTCGCTATCAGAATTTGCTTTATTTCCCTCTTCTAACCTTCTCCTTTGCTGTTCTGTCGCTGCTGGGATCTTTATCACTTGTTGTAGCAAGTAAAATAAGTTAGCTTCCCTCTCATCATTTTTAGTTGAGAGAAAAAGCATTTCTAAATTCTCTGAAATTTTACTTTCAGCATCTAAACGCACAAGAACTGGGTTGGTTAATCCTGCCTTGGCAAAATCCACTAGCGAACTAGGTAGGGTTGCAGAAAATAGTAATGATTGACGCTTTTCAGGCAAAGATGCTAACAATTCATTCAACTGTTCCGCAAATCCCATTTCAAATAACCTATCAGCTTCATCAAACACCACATATTCCACAGTTTTCAAATTCAAGTTCATTTCCACTTTCAAATGCAGAAATCTACCCGGGGTTGCAACAATAACATCTGGATTCGACATCATCATCCCAAATTGATCTTCCAAAGAATCACCACCAGTTAAAAGAACACTACGTATATCTGTGCCTTTCGAAAAATCCTTAAAAACCCTGTGAGTCTGTATCGCAATTTCTCTGGATGGTGATAGAATAACCGCACGAACACCGATCTTACTTGAATGTATTTTCAATTTTTCAATCATAGGTAAGACAAATGCTGCCGTCTTACCAGATCCTGTACGTGCCATACCGACAATGTCTCTATTTTGTAAGATCAGAGGAATCGTCTTACGCTGGATTGGCGTAGGCTGACGGAAACCCTTTTTGTTAATGTTATTCAAAATAAACTTAGAAAACCCAAAACTTGGAAAACTTCCCTTCTTATGCTTCTTGCTTTCACTATTAGTAGTAGTGAAATATGCACTAACATCATCAGCATCAGCATCTTCTTTTCTCTTACCATTATCACCATCATCATTTTCGTCATCAGATAGTTCCAATTTGGGGAAATTCTGCTTACCGCCCTTGCCAGAGGGCTTTTTCTCCCCAGTGTCCATACCCTTTTTACTGTCATCATCACTGTAGTCTATAACATCTTCATAATCCTCTCCAGAACTCTCACCAGATCCATCTTCTTCCTCACTCTCACTAGATGTTAGCGCAATATTACCAGCAATATCGAAACCCTCTTCACCTTCACTACTGGATCCCACGTCCTCCAATTTTCGTTCTGACATAGAACTCATACTGAAGATTCTATTACGACTAATTGTGATTAACCAAGAAGCTTCAGAACCTGTATTCTGATCTATTTCTAGTGATAAGTATCGTGGAGCTCATCGCGATGAGCATCAAAATTTTTCACCGAAGCCTAAATGATGAAGAAAAAAAAAAAAAAAAATAAAAATCTCAAAATGATGAAATAAGAAGCGATGAGGCACATCATGTTTGTGGATTAGATGTCTATCTAGGCGAAATTTGAAATGCTTTCAAGATTTGCCCAGATCATCGGAAAGAGGGCTATCGACGGATACAAATCTCAAAGACTACCGAGTCGAAATGACAACGTTATCATAGCGATGTCGTCTGGGGTAGACTCATCGGTATCAGCAGCACTATTCGCAGAACAGTATCCTAAGGCTCGAGGAATATACATCCAAAGCTGGGGTAAAACACAGTCTTTGACCGATCCTCAACTTGAGCCTTGTTACGAGAGGGATTGGAAAGATGTGACAAGAGTAGCCGAACATTTAGGTATACCTGTGGATAGAGTGAATCTCGAAAAAGAATACTGGCTTGACGTATTTGAACCCATGTTGGAGTCGTATAATCGAGGCTGGACTCCTAATCCAGATATTGGCTGCAATAGATTTGTGAAGTTTGGTAAGCTAAAGGAAGTCCTTGATCAGAAATACGGCACTAACAATTACTGGTTAGTAACTGGCCACTACGCCAGAGTACTCCAACAAAACCACGACAACCAGTCGCACCTTCTAAGAAGCTTCTACCCCTCCAAGGATCAAAGCTACTACTTGTCCCAGATCAACAGCGACATCCTGGGCCAACTAATCTTCCCCATAGGGCATCTGACCAAACCAGAAGTGAGAGACCTTGCTGCCGGAGCAGGCCTAACAACAACTGCTCAAAAGCCTGATTCTCAAGGAATATGCTTTGTGAACAATTCTCAAAGTGGGAAATTTAAGCACTTTCTAGAACATTACCTCCCGGATTCTCCAGGCAATATAGTGACGATTGAAGAAGATGGTAGCAAGAGAGTATGGGATCAGCATCCAGGTCTTTGGGCTTATACCATCGGACAAAAAGTGGGAATCTCAATGCCACAAGGTGATCCAAAATATGCAGGTGCCTGGTACGTCAGCGATAAGCTACAAGATTCCAATGAAATTGTTATCGTGAGAGGCAGAAACAATCCTGCACTTTATCAGGATACTGTAGCCATCTCAAACGTCATTCCTTTGGACAAGAACTTCCATACGACGGTGAAGGATGCCGCTGAACAAGGTAAACTTTTCATACAATACCGCTCCTTACAAGACCCCATCGCCGTAGTGGACTGCCTTGTCAGTAAAGACAAAATGGTACTGAAACTGCAGCATGCACAAAGAGCCATGGCTCCTGGCCAGTACTGTTGTCTATATTTCCAGAATCGAGTGATGGGATCGGGTACGATCAACCGTGTAGGAGACTAATTACACGTGATGGGGAGTTCACTATCATGAAGGGTTCTTCCTTTCCCTTCAGATTAAAGCTTGTACATAGAAGAACTATACATGTCAAAAGATATCTCACTCTTGAACAAAAGTAAGTGAATAGTAATAGAAGCAACCATGGCATTTGAAAAGGAGTTACTCGTTGCTACTCAAGCTGTTCGTAGAGCATCTCTGTTCACCAAGAGAATTCAGGCACAAGTCATCTCAAACAGAGATACAACTACTATAACCAAGAGTGATAACTCACCCGTAACCGTCGGTGACTATGCTGCGCAGACGATTATAATCCATGCCATAAAGAATAATTTCCCAAATGACAAAGTCGTTGGTGAAGAATCAGCTGAAGGTTTAAGCGATGGATTTCTATCAGAGATACTGAGTCACGTTCGTGAAAACGATGAAATATTCAACAAGCATTATTCTTCTAAATCCAATTTGCATTTCCAGGAGGCTTCAGTTCAATCAGTGCAGGAGGTCAGAGATACGATAGACTTTGGTAACTATGAAGGTGGATCCAAGGGTCGATTTTGGTGCATTGATCCCATCGATGGTACAAAAGGATTTTTAAGAGGCGAACAGTTCGCAGTATGTCTTGCCCTGATAGTTGACGGTGTCGCACAAGTGGGTGTGATCGGATGCCCTAATTTATCTCTATCTGCATTTGGAGGTAATGACCTACCTGGTCACGAAAGATTTGGATACATATTCAAGGCTGTCCGGGGCCAAGGCTCTCACTTTGCATCTGCCACAGTCGATAATGATTGGAAAGAAGCTCACGTACGCTCTATTGATTCCTCAGAACAGATGGTTTCATTAGAAGGTGTAGAAAAGAGCCACTCCTCTCACGACGAGCAGTGTCAGATAAAACGCTTTCTGCGCATCACTCGCTCGTTGCATTTGGACTCCCAAGTCAAGTACTGCATGCTAGCCATGGGTCTTGGTGATTTGTATCTACGTCTGCCACGCAGCTTGGACTACCAAGAAAAGATCTGGGATCATGCTGCGGGCAACGTGCTACTGCAAGAGGCAGGTGGAATACACACTGATGCAATGCAAAACTTACCATTGAGTTTTGATGAAGGTAGAACTCTACATACCAAAGGGGTGATTGCATCTAGTGGACCTCCTGAAATTCATGACAGAGTCGTTGCAGCCTCTCACAAAATTATTATTTCAAGATCGGCATAACTAAGATGCGACTACGAATAAAGATAGCTTACTACATCCTCCAATTGAATTTGCAAGTACAAATCTATTTGACAATGTACTTAAATTGACTTAAATAAAAATTTGCAAATATATGTACCACCTGTATATGTATATATATCAGTATATGTATATATAAGTTTTAGAGACTTCAGCGTCTTTCGTATAATACGATGACTTAAAATCATCTACCACGAATGGTTTTTTTTTTTTTTTTTCTCGTCGGCCCCTTGAGAAACTTGTCAAGATGATTAGAAAACATTTATTTCAACCAATAGTCACCAGGAACAAGGGTCTTTAAGAAAGCTAGGAAGCAAGACACAAGCAATTTGCTTAATCATTTTGGAGGTTAATTGGGAGCTGGTGAAGTGTTGATTGAATCAGAGACGGACTGTGCTCTCTCCCTCTGTTGTATCAGGCTTTTTGACGACGATATACCTTTCCTCATAGTGCTACAACAGATAGCGTAAGAAGTTTTCTCCGTTGAATGTGGGTGAACGTAAATCAGTAGAATAAAAAGATTGAAGGTAAAGGTGTTGTTAATGATGTTTGATTTGGTAAAAGAGGAGTCTCGTACTTCGAGGCCTCCTTTACCGACGAATAATCCTCATAACCTACCTCTCCCGCCGGAGTTGATTCACCATAATACGACAACTGCGAATCAAGTTTTAGGCCTGCCTGGGATGTTCTCTACATTTAATGATAATCAGCTGAGAAGGTTAAGGACAGTAGCTATTACATCGTCATCATTGTCGCTTGTCTTTGGGGTTATTGGGATTTTTTGTCTAATTAATATCGACAAAAGGCGTAAAGTTTTCAGACATGATCTGTTATTTTTTCTCATCATTTGCGGGTTTATTAAGGCTTTGGTTCTTATGATTTATCCGATGGTTATCTTAATCAGAGATAGTGTCTATTTTGATCCTTATTTCTTTAACATTCTAGGGTGGTTTACTGCATATACGGTAGAGGGATCAGATTTGGCTATTTTTTTCTTTGCTGTTCATTTTGCACTGTTGATCTTTAGACCATCGAGAAAATGGAGGAATAGGAGAACAGGGAATTTGGAAGGTGGCCTCTATAGGGTTAGGGCAATAATATGGCCCTTGACTGGTTCAGTGCCACTATTGTTAGCGAGTCTAGCATTTGTCAATTTTACTATAATCGACGAAAAAAGATTATTAAAGGAAACTACGATTGTAAAATATAATCAAAGGTATCCAGCGAGATCTTATGCCAGGATTGGTGGATACAAACCGTATAGTGCATGGTGCTATCTGCCTCCATATCCATTATGGTATAAACTAGTTTTAAGTTGGGGGCCAAGGTATTTTTTAATTATATTCATTTTAACCCTGTATGCTGCCATTTATGGGTTCGTACTTAAGGAAAGTAGGAAGATTAAAAGAGAGTTGGGAGACTTTAGAAAGGGTGATGAAATAGATGAAGAGAAGAAAAGAAGGAAATCTGTAAGAAATAAGGGTATTAGAACTGTGAATTTGCTAACCAGACCAATTTTAAATCTCCTAGGCGCAATTAAAAGTTTAGTTTTTTCTACAGATGATATGAGTGAACCGGAGGGGGTTACTCCAAGAGCGGGTACTCTGGAGTATGGCAACCGACCTCCATTATATAATAGTGCAAGTGGAGCTATTAATCAGGGGAATTACGATCAACAACAGTTCGAAATGAATGACGGTAATAGTGCTAATATTAAAAATAACGATAATTATGATAACCCAAGGAATGGTGATACAGTATCACCAATTAGAACACAATTTAAGAGGGGTCCTCGTCAACATAATATCGACTCAATTATTCACGAGGACCCCGAAAATTTGAATGAGGAGGAAGCTAGTGGCTACGATACTGAGGACTTATTTAAAGCATTAACAGATCCAAATGGAATACATGATGAAAGTGAGGTTCTTTCTACTTCTGATGGCCGCGATCACCGACTAGGACGTTCAGGTTCGAGGATTGGTATGTCACCAATACACAGTATATTTGGACCATTAACTGGTAAGAATGGAGGTTCTGAGAAAACTGGCTCTTACTCAGACCAAAAGAAAGAAGAAGTGAATGATGTGCAAGCAGATTTCCAAAGACACACTTATGCTGACATGAAAAGGCGTAGGTTGCAAATCCAAAAAAACGTCAAACTAATTTTCATATATCCATTCTCATACATTGCTATCTGGATTTTCCCCCTTGTCGTTGATATTACACAGTATAAATATGAGATCGCCCATGGCCCTATTGTTTGGCTAGCATATATCGCGACTATCGTACAACCATTGAACTGTTTTGTGGATACACTTGTCTTCCTGTTCAGAGAACGTCCATGGAAATATTCTTGGCGTGAAGTGGAAAGTAAAGAACTCATGGATGCCTATATGCTCAAGGGGGAATTAAGCGAAACTGATATTATGGAGTTATGTTCAAGTGACTTAGGTAGAAAAGGTTGGTACTTCCGTGGCTTATACGAGAAAAAGGATTGTTGGAGACACCAACCATCCCTATGGAAGCGTCTTGCATGGTATGTTTATCGTTTTTTCAAAGGGGTGTTCAAAAAAGATTATAGCTTCAAAGATAATTGCAACGATGAAGATTACTGGAATAAGTACTATTTAGCTAACACCAGAAGTCGTAATGGGAATCAGCAAAAGCAGTTGTCTATGCAGAAGGAGAGACAGTTTTCCTTCCCATCTGATTCTACTACATTAAGTGATACTGCTGCGCAGAACAACCATAACAATGCCAATAGGCGTGTATCAGTAGCAAATGAAACCGAATACAGGAAAATTCCATTATTTTGGAAGGCAATTCATTTTTTACCTATGTTAAAAGCAATAGATTTGGACGAAATAAACCGGCAAATTCGCATGAGAACTAAGGATGACGAATTTGTTGTTCCTGGATTACAATTTGCACTAGGCGCAAGTCAGGTCAATAACAATGATCATAATACTACAGATCAAGGGGATGTCGCTAATGGTGGTTCGAGCTTTTTTAAACCAGGTTATTCTCTTTCCCCTAATGGTACTGATGGGGACGATGGACTACCTACTAGATGGAGCCCATCTGCTGAAATTTTACAGCACAACTCCAATGTTAATAGTACCATTGATGGCGAAGGTCGGAGTAGAAATGGGACAGTTTGTCCAACTACCATAAACACAAATTTTAGTGATACTATAACTGAAGGCACCCATGGTCCGACATCCAAGAAACCATCGATGACAACAGTTACCCAAGATGATGACATCGATATGCTAGCGTTTTTAAAAGGTCCCACCACGTAAATACCTTTTTCCTCTTTTTTTTTTTTTTTTTTTTTTTTTATTCAAAGGAGATTAGATTAACTTGAGATAATTCTATAAAGGTTTGTAACAATATTTATTCATATAATTGTTCTTTATATATGACGACTTATTTACTTTTCCACTACCAGCCAACGTACCGCGAAGTTGGATTAAATCGCAAAGGGGAAGAAGTATATCAAAATACATTTATTTCGAATTAACATCAAATTCATCAGAATACACAGATCATTGCCAGTTAAAATCAATGGACTCGTTGTTTCATAGACGCTCACACATGTCAAGCCCAAATTGGAAGATATCGTTAACCACTTTTAATTGTGGTAAATCCCTACCATTTGATCAACCGGAATTAGTTTCTAATATTGTTAAAGAACTGTTGCCAAAATCGATTGACCATGATATTTATGTTATTGGATTACAAGAATTTGTACCCATTTGGCAAGGCTCGTTTGGAAGCGTTATTGAGCCACTTTTGCAATCACTATCTGATCGAATTGTGGAAAATTTGAACGAACAATCTGGTAGAGAGTATAATCTGGTAGGATTTTCTAATACCGGTGCAATTGGTCTATTAGTACTTGCTGATAAGCAGTTTTCCAAGGGCCAAATAACTACTTGTAATTACAGGTGTGGATATTTTTGGTCAAGTTTGAAAGGCGCTGTTTCTCTATGCTGTTCCCTTGGAAGGGAAGGTGCCAAACCAGAGACATTCACCTTCATATGCAGCCATCTAGCTGCTAATAAAGGTGAGTCTTACATGTTGCAGCGTGTTGAAGATTACAAGGCCATTATGTCAACGTGCCAAGAACAATTTCGTCTAACACCTTTCAGAGAAGGACACCTCTTCTTTTTGGGCGATTTGAACTTCAGATTACAAGGTACCGAAAATTTAGACCTCGATTATACCAATCCAAGAGTTATTGAAGAACTTTTCAAGACAAGGGATGAGTTGAATCTTTGTAAGAAAAAAGACATGATCTTCCAGGACTTTCAAGAAGCCAACATTAATTTCCCACCAACTTATAAGTACATTACTGGGAGACCTGATGAACTTAACATTAAAAGGGAACCGGCTTGGTGTGATAGAATTTTGTTCAAAAAATACCAGGAAGGAAACCAAAAAATTGATTCCTACGTTTCCATACATCGTTCAGAGGTCTTGCAGTTCTCTGATCATCAACCAGTGCGTCTAACTGTAGAGGTCCCGCAGTTAGCCCCAGCAACGATGATAGCATCACCGAGAAGCTTACCGTCAGCTCAGGGGAATCTGACGGGTGATGTTGCTGATAAATTGTTAGGTTATGGCGGTTGGGCAACAACAAAGAGACTACACTATGTGGTAATACTACTAATAGTTTTATTCATATTTACAAGAGTACTGTAGTCCGGAGGATCTGGACTAGGGTATTCTAAGGATTGAATTTTTTTTTAACTAACAAGGACTTTTTTTGAAACATTTTCATATTCGATTCAAATAAAGGCGAATCTTTTAGAGTGTTTGTTTTATCAACTACTATATAGTGTTAAAAAACCTTGTTCGGGCAAGTAAGGTAAAAGCTCTTGTATTGATAGAAGCTCGAGTAGCTTCAATTGAATGGCATTTAGATTAAGAAGCTGTACCCGTTTGATTAGAAATATGAGTAACAACTTCAGCAACGAACGTTCTTCCTCGCCTCATGAGTTCGAGAAGCACTTACTCAGAGAAGTTGAAAGCGTCAAGACAGATCAGTTAAACAAACGTAAGAGGAAACAGCTTGCATCCTCATCCAAATTGCAAAAAACTAAGGCCAAGTCTAATGAGCTTCGTGATGAAAACGGTTTCAAACTGAGAGTTGTAGAAGCCAACAACAAGGGGAGCCGACAAGAAGATCCTGACTACGAAGTAGTGGTCGATGGACCATTAAGAAGAATTACACCGTACTTCTTCACCTATCAAACGTTTTGCAAACTGAGATGGAGGGATAGAAACCTCTTTGAAGTGTTTTGCAATGAGTTTAGAGATAGAGATCAAGATTACTACAAAAAGACCATTGCCGGTGGATCGGTTTATTTGAACGATGAGCCTGCAGATTTGGACAGCATTATACGTAATGGTGACTGCATTAGACACAAGATTCATCGTCATGAACCTCCAGTTACATCAAGACCTATAAAAGTCGTTTATGAAGATGAAAATCTTTTAGTGATTGACAAGCCAGGTGGTATTCCAGTACACCCTACAGGGCGTTATCGGTTCAATACTATTACTAAAATATTAGAAAAGAAGTTAGGACGTACAGTTCACCCTTGTAATAGGCTAGATAGATTGACAAGTGGTCTTATGTTTATGGCAAAGACTCCAAAAGGTGCTGACGAAATGGCTGATCAGTTGAAGGCAAGAGAGGTTAGCAAAGAATATGTGGCTAGAGTTGCTGGGGAGTTTCCCGTTGGTGAAATAGTTATCGACAATCCATTAAAATCGCTGGAACCAAAATTGGGCCTTAATGTCGTCTGTAGCATGGATGACGAGGGTGCCAGACATGCTAAAACCATTTTCCGTAGAGTGAGCTTTGATGGAGAGACTAGTATTGTGAAATGTAAACCACTAACAGGTAGAACTCATCAAATTCGTGTTCATTTACAATATTTAGGGCACCCAATTGCTAATGACCCCATATACTCTAACATCAAAGTTTGGGGGCTTAACTTGGGGAAAAATGGTGAGGCAGATTACTCACAAGTAATTGAAAAACTGAATGCAATCGGAAGAACCGAATCTGCTCAAAGTTGGTACCATAGAGACTCTAAGGGTGAATTATTGGGCGACAAGAAATGTCCCCAATGTGAAACAAGTCTCTTCACTGATCCTGGTCCCAACGATTTGGACCTGTGGTTACATGCATATTTTTATGAATCTACAGAATTGGACCCAACAACTGGTGATAAGAAATGGTGTTACCGTACAGAATTTCCAGATTGGGCTCTTGAATCTCACCGCAAATATATGGAGTTGGCATTAAAAGAGGCCGCCAAATGTGAACCAACAACAACTGCATTCAGCGTTGGTGCTATCCTTGTTAATGGGACTGAGGTGATATCTACGGGATATTCAAGAGAATTACCAGGGAATACTCATGCTGAACAGTGTGCCCTAGAGAAGTATTTCAACAAAACAGGATCAAGGGAATTACCTGAAGATACAATTATCTATACAACGATGGAACCATGTTCTTTTAGACTTTCTGGAAATGACCCATGTGTTCAAAGGATCATCAAGACTAATGGGAAGATCAAGACCGTTTTTGTTGGTGTTCTTGAGCCTGATAATTTTGTCAAGAACAACTCCAGTCGTGGTTTACTACAAGGACAAGGCATTGATTATATAAAGATTCCGGGATATGAGGAAAAAGCTATAGAACTGGCCACTAAGGGTCATGAGCAAAGAAAGTAGAAGCTGTCGGATGCCGTTGGGTTCTGTCTCTTTTATCTATTTTATGGTGATTAATAGGCGTATAATACTTGTAGACGATTATAATTGAAAAATGAACACAACCACTACCAAATTTTTCAACTCATAGTCTTGGATATAGGAGGATAACAAAAAAAAAAAAAAAGGTTGAATCTATCATATTTAGAACCTTGAAAGTAGCTGAAATAGGATTTTAGAAGTTTCTAAAGTGCTTCTTATCTTTTTCACAGATTTCAATTGATTATTGCAAAATGCCTCCTAGAAAGTTTTTAGGTTCAAAGAACCTAACAGGAAGGGCCAAGGAGCATTCACAGTTCTTAGAAGCTCTTAAACTATACGAATCTAGACAGTATAAGAAATCTGTTAAGACATTAGATGCAATTTTAAAGAAGGATCCTTCCAATGTCGACGCTTTGGCATTAAAAGGTTTGAACCTCTCTTCAATGGGAGAAAAGAAGGATGCTGAAAGCTACGTCAAGAGTGCAATCTCTAAAAGTCAAGCTATTGGTGCTTCTGCTATCTGCTGCCATGTGCTTGGTATTTATATGAGAAGCTCTAGGAATTATCCTGAAGCCATTAAATGGTTTCAAACTTCATTAAACAACGGCTCTGCAAATCAGCAGATCTACAGAGATTTAGCTACTCTGCAATCGCAAGTCGGTGACTATAAAGGTGTATTAGCTTCTAGGAGAACTTACTGGGAAGCCTTTCTGGGCTATCGTTCCAATTGGACTGGGTTAGCAGTAGCCCAAGATATCAATGGCGAACACAAAGAAGCAATTAATACTCTATCACAGTTTGAAAAATTGGTTGAAGGCAAGCTCGGCGAACCAGAATTGTATGAGCATAACGAATGCCTTATGTACAAGAATGATATCATGTTTAAAGCAGCTGGTGATAACAAGGATAAATTGCATAACGTGCTAAATCATTTGAACGAGGTGGAAAAGGACGTTTATGACAAATATGGTGTGTTGGAGCGTAAGGCAGCCATTTACCACAAGTTAGGTGATTCTAAATTGGCCTCCAAGTACGTTAGAATGTTAATCCAGAGGAATCCTGACGATTTTGGGTACTACGAACACTTGGAAAAAGTGTTGAATATTCAAAACGATAATGAAAAAAGAGAAATTTTGTATGCAAACCTACAGAAACTTTACCCCAGATCTGATCCACCAAAATTCATTCAATTGACCTTTATTGACGATAAGACTAAGTTGGAAACCAAATTTGCAGACTATGTGATCGCTCAGTTGAAACGTGGTGTCCCAGCGACTTTTGGAAATGTTAAACCGCTCTACAGGAATAGAAGTCAGCTTATTATCCCAATTTCTGATAAAGTGGTGAACGAATTTTTCCAACAAACTGACCCTTATAAGGATCCAATTGGTTACGTCTGGACCTGTTATTATTTGGCCCAACATTACTTGTACCTAAAAGATTTTTCAAAGGCTCAATCATTTATCGATAAAGCTCTCGAAAGTACCCCAACTTTAGTTGAATTTTACATTTTGAAGGGCCGTGTTTTGAAAGCAAGTGGAAAATTGGACGAAGCCACCGAATGGTTAGAAGAGGGTAGAAAACTAGATCTTCAAGACAGATTTATCAATACAAAAACCGTCAAGTACTTGTTGAGAGCCAATAATATTGATAAAGCTGTTGAAACGGTATCGATGTTTACCAAGAATGACGATTCAGTAAATGGTGTTAAGGATTTGCATTTGGTAGAGGCTTCCTGGTTTATTGTAGAACAAGCTGAATCTTATTACAGATTGCATCTTGAAACCAAGAAAGAACTACATGAAAAATTGACAGCCGTTAAATCTCAAGGTTTCAATGAAGATGAGGTTGAATCTCAATTAAGGGAATTAAAGCAATTAGAATGGTCTGTGAAAAAATACCAAGGTTTATCACTAAAGAGATTCCAAGCTGTAGCAAGAATGTACAGACAATTTGAAGACGATCAGTTGGATTTCCACTCTTATTGTATGAGAAAGGGAACACCAAGAGCTTATTTAGAGATGTTGGATTGGGGTCGTAAGATCTACGAAAATCCAATGTACGTTCGTTCTCTGAAAGGTGCATCCAAGATCTTTTTCCAATTGCATGATGAGCCTGCAGAGAATAAGAAGCAGTTTGAAGACACCTTCAACGGTATAATGAAAGAAAACGCAAAAAAATCAAAGAAAGTGAATTCACAATTGAATAAACAAAGAGAGGATGAAAGAAAGGCTTGTATAGCTTATTCTGAATCCGAAGACAAAGACGTGTTTGGACTTGAATTGATTTCATCCCCAGAACCATTAGAAACATTTTGGAATGAATTTTACAAGAATTATGCCAACAAGTCTTCAGAGGAAAACCGCGATTACGTCCTAGAATTCGAATACCAATATAGAAACGGTAAGCTAGCCCTTTGTCTAGCGGCTCTCAACAAGTACGCTAAATATCACGGTGAAAAATCTGGTCTTACTGGTGCAATGGCAATAATACTCTTGTTAGCAACTTGTGAATCCGAACCATTTGAAGCCATTGCACAAAAAGTGGCTTTTAAAGGTTGTGAATCCATCGCTGATTTACCTTTGCAAGAAAGAGATAATCAAGAATTCCACTGGTCTTCTTTCTTTACTAAGCATTACAAACAAGATTTAGAATCACTTTTGTTTCTTTACATGCATGAGCCAAGACAAGCTGAAACTTATAAGGCATTGATACTTGATGAAATCAGTTCAGCAAGACCACAACTGCAAATGCAAGTTTTACAATACAAGCTCTAAACGTAGTGGTTCTTAGTCCGCTCTTTAAATAAATAGATATGTATGTATGTATGTATTTACATATACAGTACTGTCAAAAGCCCTATGTCTTGTCTACAAGGGAAACCGATGTTGGAGAAAACACATACTAAACAACAAACACTAGGCCAAGTGAGACCAAAAGCAGGGAAAGGAAAGAGTTAGTGAATCAGTATCAAAATATTTTACATCTTAGAGATGAGTGGTTCAGTACCTTCTTCTGTTCAATCTGGTAGCAGCATATCCAAGGTCGATCGGAGACGTCGAGATAATATAAATGACAAAATCCAACAATTGCTCACCAAGATTCCACAGGAGCTCTTTCAGGACTACAACAGGAGTAACAACGATTCCGAATCCTCTCTGGTGGATATACCCGGAAGCACGACCCCCAAGGCAAACTCTGCAGCAAAGACCAAGAGCACAGGTACTAAAGATGGAAAGCCAAACAAGGGACAAATCCTTACGCAGACAGTGGAATACATTAATGTTTTACAGAACAAAATTGATGCTAAAAACAGGGAAGAAGTCGAACTCATTTTTAGAGCTCAAGAATTAAGCAAGAGAACCGGCACCATTGTCAATGATGTTAATCTGGAAAATACGAGTGCGGAAGTCGCGTTGGCCAAGATAGGTGTTGGTCCACTGGCAGGTGATAGTAATGATAATAAAAACTTGAATCCAGCTCAAGAAATGCAGTCAGGGCCGGTACCAACGCCAGGATCATTATCAGGACCGATTTCAACTACTTCAACTGCACCTACACCTGTACCTGCATCCTTCCCCGTACCTTCGAGGAATTCAGAGCCTACTAGTGGTTTTGAATACGGCGGATATACTGAATACAGTTGAAACAGTCTCATAACTTGCCTATCGGCGGCTAATTCGAATTGTATATGGGAGACCATCTCATCGATATTATCATCACCATAGACGACTGGATCCAATTTTCCAATTTTTTTGGGCAACTTGTAAGACCTTCACTTCTCTAACAAACCAAAAGTTCTTTAAAAGTGCTGTTAAAACTAGGGAAAAGTAGAGGGTTTATAGTCATCGGAGGGAATTTTAACAGTGCTTAGTGGTTGATATGGCGACAATTGTTGATTCTAAAGTGGAGGGGTACCCCCATAATAAAAGAAGTTATCCGCAGGGTGGTGAACAGGTGGAGGATTCTGGGAACAAGAAAACGCGTTTAGAAGGGAATAACGTCAGTGGTAACGGTAATGGGGTGAATCCATCTGATGAGAAAGTTTTGCAAGCATCTTCAAAGAACGATGAATTACAGGATGTGAGCGTTGGTTCCCATACACATGATACTGATGTATTGGCACCGGTGGCCCCACAGAGACAGATCAGTATTGGTAAAAACAGAAAGACGAACAAGTACATTTTCCCACATATTTCGAGGGATGATTTGGTTAATGCACGTATGTTTTTGAAATACTATGGGTTAAGGAAGTTTTTGGATAGTTATTTGCCAGAGGAATTGAATTCGTTGTACATTTATTTTTTGATTAAATTACTAGGATTTGAAATTAAGGATAGGGAAATGATAAGTGCCATTTATAGGCATGCAGAATTGCCAGAGTCTAATTCACCAACTAGGAAAGATTTGGTTTATACCGATTTCGAAGATCCATTGGAGAAAAGACACGCTGTGCGTTTGATTAAAGATCTACAGAAGGCGATTAACAAGGTCCTTTGCACGAGATTGAGATTGTCGAATTTTACGACGCCAAATGCATTTGTGGAAAGATTGAAAAATGCGAAAAATATTTTAGTTTTGACTGGAGCAGGTGTTTCTACATCATTAGGCATTCCAGACTTCCGTTCATCAGAGGGGTTTTATTCTAAAATTCGACATCTGGGTCTTGATGATCCACAAGATGTTTTCAATTATGATATTTTTATGCAAGATCCATCTGTTTTCTATAACATTGCACATTTGGTTTTACCACCAGAAAATATTTTTTCACCATTACATGGATTTATAAAAATGCTACAAGATAAGGGGAAGCTTTTAAGAAACTATACTCAAAATATTGATAATTTAGAGTCTTATGCGGGTATTGAGTCAGATAAAGTGGTTCAATGTCATGGTTCATTTGCGACTGCCTCCTGTACAACATGCCATTGGAAATTGCCAGGTGACAAAATTTTTGAGAATATTAGAAGATTGGAATTACCACTCTGTCCATACTGTTATATGAAAAGGAAGGAGTATTTCCCCAATGGATCGATATCATCCAATGGTGGTAGTAGTGTGGACGATTTTCCAACAAATTTGAATACCCCATTAAAATCTCATGGTGTTCTGAAACCAGATATCACCTTCTTTGGTGAAGCATTACCATCGAAGTTCCATAAAACAATTCGTGAAGACATTCTAAAATGTGATCTTTTAATTTGTATCGGCACAAGTTTAAAGGTGGCTCCAGTTTCCGAAATCGTAAACATGGTACCATCCCATGTTCCGCAAATTTTGATCAACAGAGATCCAGTAAAACACGCAGAGTTCGATTTAAATTTACTGGGTTACTGTGATGATGTAGCTACACTGATTGCTCAAAAGTGTTCATGGGATATTCCTCATGACAGGTGGGATAAATTGAAGAGTAAAGACTTCAACTGTATAGAAAATGACAAGGGTGTTTATACAATAACGCCTAAGGAAGATTAGCATCATTTAAATATATCATTATCATCATTTTTATTTTCTTTAACTGTGTAAAAACTATTATCTTTTTATTTTATTTTATTTTGTTTTATTTTATCGTGTTCTGCTTATTTTTATATATGTAATCAAATCGAAACCATCTCATCTCATCTCATCTCGTCTTAACATCTACGACAGTGACACAAGGATGGATTATCAGAATAGAGCTGGCTCCAAAAAAGGTGGCGGTGGTATTGCAAGCGATTCTCAAGCAAACCTTGCTAGACGTAAACAGGTAGATGAGCTTTTAAAGCAAGGTCAAGATGTTTCGTATACATTTCAAGAAGATTCTGGTGAGCTAAACAGGAACCCTTACATCTACAAAAACCATTCCGGTAAATTAGTTTGCAAGCTTTGTAATACTATTCATACTTCATGGTCGAGTGTTGAAAGGCATCTGAGCGGTAAGAAGCATGGTATAAATGTATTTAGACGTGGTAGCGCTAACGATAAAAGTAGTGATCAGTACAAACAACGAGAGGACCAGGACAAAGAATTTTTAGAAGCTGTTGAATCTAAAAGACAAAAGTTAAGCCATAATGGGGCTCTACCAGATTGTAAAACCGCTCTTGTTAAGGATAAAGCAACTGGTCAATCAGGTATTGCCATTCAAGTGAATTATGGTAGTGGTGATAATGATTTCGATAACGATTATACAAATATGATACCACCATTTATTAGGATCGTCTCTGGACTAGAATTATCTGAAGTGGACCAAAAGGACAAAAAATATGTGGTCATAGCTTATGAACCATTTGAAAATATTGCAGTAGAAATACCTTCTGATAAAGAGATTCTGATGAATGGATATGAGAATCAAAATGCACTGGATGAACTCAATGCTAAATGTACACTTTGGGACAGTGATAGTTATAAATTTTACGTACAGATTTTTTTTGCATAATGTTACAGTTTATCTAGCATGATTTCCATGTATTTGTTGATGTGGCCCGCCAATAGTGAATATTCCAATTCAATTGCATCAACTTCATTTTTAAATTCAACTTTTATGCTTTGCATTTTTTGTTCTAATTCTTTAACTTCACCAAATATAAAATCTCTTTCAATATTTTGTTCAGCTTCCTGTACTTGCGGTGCTACCTTCTCAGTGTATTCTTCCTGTAGCTCTCCCAGCTCTTGATCGTACCTCTGTGATTCTAATCTAGCATTCCTCTCCAAATCTCCCAGCTGATCCTTTTGAGCATCTAATTGTTCTTGTAGCACTGACATCTTGACCATTAAACCTGATGATAACATGACTTCCATTTTATCACGTCTTATAATTAATTGTTGCTTTAGGTCCATTAAGTTAGATTCCCTCATATGAGACTCCTGTAGTTCTGTAGAGATAATCTTCAGCAGTTCATATAGTTCTTCAATTACCCTTTGGAACGTTTGCATCGATACTTTTAAATTTTGTTGAGATTTTTGCAACTCTGACAAATTTCGTTGTCTATCATTCAATAGTGACTCTAATTCAGATATTCCAGCCTCTAGTGCTTCCAAATTTGTCTCTGAATATTTAGTTAGTTTTTCCTTGAGAGATTCCAGTTCTACCAATTGAAATCCAAATGATTCTAATTCCTTCAACATCTTTTGTTTCTCTTCCTTGTAATTATCATATCCCAAGGACAATCGCTGTTGTACATGTGTTAAGTCCTTTAGCTGTGACTCTAGTTCTGAATTATTTTCCTCTAACAATTCCAGTTCAGGTCCTCCCAACTGTGTCGCTTCTTCGTCATAGTCGTTGAGCTGTTGTTGTAACAGATTATAATCATCAAATTTTGATCGAAGTTGTCCCAGTAGCGCTTCGGTTTGACTAATAAACCTATTGCAATCAAACATTCTCTCCTCTCTAAACCTTGCATAATTGACCACAGCACTCAACAGCCTTCGAGTTCTCAGTGGATCTGGTCTGTATAGATCCAACATGTTAAAGTCATCAACACCAATGTTTTGAAAGAATTTAAAACATATCTTATTTAACACAAGCACCTGTAAAGTAGCATTATATGCCCCATCTTCTTCTTCATTACCTTCTCTACCCACCCCAATCAACGAATCGGCTGATATACCCATGAAGTTATCAATTATCTGCTTGTAAAGTGTCATAACATACATCGACGTTGGTCTAGCAATGTTATCCTCAGTCGCCAAGCTAAAATCACAACTCTGCAAACATATTGATAGCTCTGGAATCTCTAATAGTGGAAAAATATCGTTATTCATGGCAGTTTCTTGCAGCTGATCATCGTTGATATATATGTCCAAAAGATCTTAGTACTTTAAACATCTCCGCGAAAGTAAGAGAAAAGAAATCTTAAAATCTTCTTGAATAAATGGAAAAAAAAAATGCAAATATTCTCGACAACTTTGATCCATTTAGAGTCTGTTGAAATTCTGTAACCCCAAGAACTTTACCAGTGAATTTAGTCTGTAAGTTTTATTGAGATACGATGATAAAGAAAGTAGCTGTCATTGGCGGTGGTCCTGCAGGATTATGTGCAGTAAACCAATCCTTGAAGACCCAATCCCAAGATGATGGGTTTGAGTGCATTGGATTCGAAGCTAAATCAAGATTGGGTGGTGTTTGGAGTGATACCCCGGGGGAATCTCTCGAGTATCCGACCACATTTGGTCAACTGGCACAACTGCAGAGACCAGCGGTTGCTCAAGATGCCAGGAAGATCTTTTATGAAAATTCTCCCCTGGTAAATCCTGCTGATGGATCCATCCAATTAAAGACTCTCTCCGGTACTGGAAATAAGAAACCTCTGAAGATATGCAAAAGAAAATCTTTGAGAGATGGTGTATGTTTTACTTGCAAAACGGGACTCTACGATAATTTTGTAAGCAATGCTCCCCAGGAGATGATGAGTTTTGAGAACAGTCCAATTAGGTCTAGTAATCCTGATATTTATCCACTAGTTGATTTACCAGGTATCAAAGGATCACTACATGAATTTATAGAAAAGAACCAGCTGCAATCACATTATAGAATGAATACCAGTGTGGAATACTTAGACAAGTTTGGTCCTACGAAATACGTGATAGCAGCAAAGAAGTCTGATCCTGCGACCGATTACGATGAATGGTACTTAGAAAGTTTTGACGCTGTCATTTTGGCAAATGGGCATTTTTTGATTCCATATATTCCCTTTTACATGAGCCAACCTAAGGGCGGTGAATTGGCTTCGCAAACAATTCATGAATTTAATAAGAAATTCCAAGGGACCTTAGTTCACCTTAGAGATATTGATGGTTGGTATCACAACGTTTTGCCAAAGTTGCCAGAACATTCCAAGCATAAACGTTTAGTCATTGTAGGCAAGAGTTTCAGTTGTATGGATATTTTGAAAAGGATTCAACACTTACAAAATGACGGCTTCTATGAAATTATAATTTCTACGAACCAGAAACCAGAGCCAGACGAGCGTAATCCATTTAAATGGTTCGATGAATGGCTTTTACAAACTAATAGAGTAATCGTTAAACCACAGATTCAAGAGTTCGATTTCAGCACTGCGGATCCGCAGATAAAATTTATGGACGGTTCACATTACAAAGTGGATTACATTCTGTTTGCAACTGGCTATCTTTACAGTTTCCCGTTCGTTGCACCCCAATTGTTGGAAAGCTGTAGAATATTCACTACTCCTGATCCAAGAAATAACGACCAACAACCATCAAGCGTTTCCAGAGTCACTGGTCTTTATTTACATACGTTTTCCATAGCGGAACCAACTTTGTCATTTTGTGGAATTTCAAGCAACGGTAATTTCCAATCATTCGAAATTTCAGCGAAGGCAATTGTGGGTGCCTTCACCAAATTCAACATGTTGTTCAAGTCTCACAACCCTACAGATTTTCCGTATTTCGATTCCATCTGGTGCCAAATTTTACCTCCCATTCGAGAGCAGCTGATGTGGTCTCAGAACAGATATCTACAGAGTGGCAACAGCGCCGCATTTCACTACTACCACCCACTACAACTGCTATTCCAAGATTGGCTAGTTCCCTCCAGAAGAATATTTTCGGCTGGCGAACAAGTAGAATTCCCTGAAAATTGGAAGGAACTGAGACACGATGGTTTCGAAAGATTACAAAATCTATTCCAGAATACAATGCAAAATGGTTCATTACATTGAAAATTGATTAAAAGAAATTTAAATCAGTGATGATCTTGCTTTATGTTTACATTTGCACTTATTAGGAAACATATTGAAGATTATTCGGCAAGGCGCAACGTCTTGGACTTCCACCTACTGCTAACGCTACTACAACCACAATCGAAAACTCGTTTAAAGAAGAATAAGAAGAAGAATAGTAGAAGCATCAACAGGTATATACCTTTCGAAGTATTGTTCGAATATTCATCAATGGAAGGTTGTCAATCTTCTTCACAGGTATCATTGAATACCAAGAGGCTTTCGGCGATGATCGATTCGCTACATCAAGATCAGGAAGATGAAGAGCTATTGAAGAAGTTGCGGGAGCCATCACCTGTGACCACACCCAAAAGAATTCAACATCCTCATTCAAATGCTAAGCCAAATGCCGGATCACCAACTAAACTCCCTCGATCTGCTGCTGGGAATGTAGCGTTGAATTCACCAGACAAAGACTATAGAGCAAGCATGCTTTCTAATTACTCCGGTGTTGTACAGGAAGGTGTTGGAGTATCTTATATGGTAAAGAATCCCCATAGCGTTATCAAGGAAGAATCAAGACCTCAGCTGCCTACCTTTCCCTCGGCAGAAACGGTGCAAGCTAGTAGTAGAAAACCCACAGGAGGCAGTGAGGATGTTGTGATTAAGAAAGTTGGTAATGTGAAAACAGGCCGTGGTACTTCCAATCCATCTGCTGATGATTATAGATCAGGTTCCGAGGGTCCTAAACAAGGTTCTTTAAAATTGTTATCAATTAACAACAACAAAAGGACGGTACAGCCAGCTTCTTCAATTGGATCTGGTAACATGGCAAGTGGAAGTGAGACGTCTTTTCAAAATGCTGAGCCTACAGAGACACCCAAAACACAACAGAAGGATGGTCACTTTAGTCGGATTTCCACACCATGCGTTGACAGCGATGCTGATTCTATAGCTACAAGTATTATACCAGAAGTCACAACTACGATGACGGGTCAGGATAGGCCCATACCTCCAGAGAGATCTGAAACTTCGAACTATAATCCTGCAATACCACCGAGAAGTAGAAATAGACCATTATCAAAATACCTTCTACAAGATGATGGTGAAATGATAAAATTGAACGAAAATGAAGAGGATGAATCGAGCGTGAAAAGACTTGATCCCCCCACCAGAAGGTCATCGGTGACTAATAATTCGGAAACCTATTATTCTGCCACGAGCTTTGACGCTAAAAATAACAAGGTCGACATAGATTTGACAAGTGATGACGATGGTGACGAAGAAGTGGATACTGTCAATGCTTATCTATCGAGACCATTACCTACGGTGCCACAACCAGCTGAAGTCCATAGGGATTCCACAGTTAAACGTGAACAGGGAAGAGAGCCTGAAGTAGTTACTACTCTAACTTCTGCAAGCGTAAGGAACCATGGGAGTGAAGATTCGGATGATCAATACGAATACATCGATGAATCAGGCAGAGTAATAGAAAATCCAACGCCCCAAACTAGTCCATCAAGCCATAGAACAAAAAGCATTAAAAACAGAAGAAAGAAGCAACAAGAATTAAGACAATTTGATGTGGATACTTTGTCACAGCTTCTAAATGTTACCAAGGGTACTTTAATAGGTGCAGAGTTTGCTGATTTAGGGATGAAGATCGAGGAAAAAAGAGCACTGGAAAGATTAGTTGATTCATTGTCACGACTGACCGCGGACATGGTCTTGGATCCTGATCGTTATGAAGAAGGATTGAAGAGACTTAATAAAGCTACTAAGGCGTTAGAAGGATTTTAAAACAAAAAAATAAAATAAAAACATCACAGTTAAAGTCATTATTGCATGAGCACAATTAAACAAGAAATATTTCATCCTTACCCTTTTATTTTCATTACAATATAATATAGTTGTTTAGTTTAGTTTAGTTAGTTTATAGGACTATTTTTTTTTTCATCTGGTTTCTAATATTGAACATTGATTAGAGAAAAAAAAATGGATGAGATGAGCTCGAGTAGCCCACTTGACAAGCCCACAACTAATGATGTTTGCTGTAAAGAATCCATTAAAGTACTCAAGAGCATTCAGTAGGTGTGTAAAATGTTTGCAACAGCAACGTGATAAGACTTTACCCAAGAATAACAGTACAACAGGACATTTTAAAGATGAAGAAGATTGGACTAGTGTTCAAGAAAGACAGGTATTTGACAAAATCTTCAGAGAGCTTGCCAGCAAGCAGGAAATGAGACATAGAAACTCACAGGAAATTCTGCATCAAGCGCAGGCGGCTAACAACGAAAGCCAAGATCGTAAAGAGGGTGTCCACGTTGTATTTGGCAAGAAAAAGGAAGAGTTAAGCCCACAAGACCAAAAACTAAAGGATTTCCTCGAAAGTACAGGTCGTAGGTCTGAGGGCACATCAACCAAGATCACCAAAGATGATATCAGACTGAAGCCAGTTTCTCTAATAGAGCAGACAGAGGAAAAACCAAGTATTTTACCCAATTTAAATTCGAAATTCAACGAGGAGACTTTGCACAACTTGCAATCCAAGATTCAGTTAAAAGCTGCTTTGGAGGCAGCTATGAAACCGTTTATCAACAGCCTGGTGCAAAGAATCGATACAGATTACGACTTTTTCCAAGTGGTTAAAGAACTTATTGCCGAATATCTCGACAGAAACCAGCAACTCGATATAGGTGAACAATTAGTCTCAGAGAAACTGATCCAACAAATTGAAACAGACTCTCAAAACAGCCCCCATAGACTCCCCACGCCATACCAAGTAACACTGCCATTTACATTAGTAAAACTACTCACAGTAGAAGAACTAAATTTCCCATCAAACAACAAGTACACTATCGCATCCTACATCTATCAGGAGTGCAAAAAATCTCCTGACGTTTCTCTCTATCTCAACGTCTGTAATGTAGATTTGTACAACATTTTACTACAGTTATCATGGGATAATTTTAGAGAATTCCACCAGATAAGACAGTTGACCACTGAAATGAGCATCAACGGTATTATGGGAGACCTATACACAGTTGAAATGCTAGACAAGGTCTGCCACGATTCTAGATACATCAACGACGATATTCCTGACGAAGACACTTCTGACTCAAGTTTTGCTGATCCGTCCGCAACTGGTGTCGTTTGGTGCAGAGAAAACGCTCTGCAGCTGAACCAGATAGAAAAGTACTTGACAAGATTAAAGGAAAGCTTGGCATAATCCAGCTAACCGCCAAATTATTCATCTGAATCCTTATAATACTTCCTTACACCACATACTGGCTTCACAAGGTATTCCGCCAATCCCGCATTTCGCTGGAATCAATCCAAATATATAATCAACATCCCTACTTGTAAATATCATTTCAACACATAAAAGGAACAAGAAGCGGAAGAATAAAGAGTGTAATGAAATACTGAAGGGTCCTAGATTATTCTGCAACCCTGCTTTCTTCTTATTTTTGTGAAGCATTACTAGGAAACCATTGCCATGGCCGACTCAAGTCTTGCCGACACATCAAAACGTTGTTATGAGATTACACACTCATATTTGCAGATTACAGAATCGACGACTGAAATTATTAGAGGGACTCAGAAAGATATAGATACTACTCGCAGATTGCTACTAAAAGAAATTTTCCCACGATGGTCACCATTTAATGGAGACATTTCATTTTCCTACAATGGCGGGAAAGATTGCCAAGTACTGTTGATCATATATCTCGGATGTCTTTGGGAATACTACCAGAGTTCCAATCAGCATGATAAATTTCCCTTGAAGATATTGAAAGCGGTTTTCATTGATCAGGACAAAAATTTCGAGACGTTAGAACAATTTGTAGAGTTTACCAAGAAAAGGTACTGTTTATCACTATACGAGGCAGATAGAGATTTTAACAAGAGTGTT
Source organism: Zygosaccharomyces gambellarensis (assembly GCA_030571545.1). NCBI lineage: Eukaryota > Fungi > Ascomycota > Saccharomycetes > Saccharomycetales > Saccharomycetaceae > Zygosaccharomyces > Zygosaccharomyces gambellarensis. The sequence goes on from JAJLXU010000020.1 coordinate 118,124, forward strand.
TCTATGCCTGTAGCATTCTATAAGTATTTGAAAGATAAGCCAGAGACCAAAGCCATTGTTGTGGGGATCCGACATACTGATCCTTTTGCAGAGGACTTGAAACCGATTCAAAGGACAGATGATGGTTGGCCTGATTTTTTAAGATTGCAGCCTCTGTTACCTTGGAAACTAGCACATATTTGGTCATTTTTACTTTATAGTGGCGAACCCATATGTGGAATTTATGGCGCTGGATTTACGTCCTTGGGAAATGTTAACCATACCCTACCTAATTCGCATCTGATCAAGACCAACAAACTGCCACTGTTTTTTCAATGGGAAATAGATCACGGTAGTGACGGTGTGGTAAATTGCTCATCACTGTCGTCAAAGGACTCGCATTTACAAAATGATCAATATCTACCAGGTTGGTATCTACTAGATGACTCTTTAGAAAGATGTGGCAGAAACAAAAACAAAAAGGAACAAGGTTTGAATTGATCTGAAAAGTCTTTAAACGTTATATACATGTATAATAGTAACAATAGCGATGCCAATCAATCGTGAGGTTTACCACCAATCCTGTCGTACAGTCTTGCAGCATGATAATTGATATTACTCTTTTCCGTCTTATTCCCCTTACCCATAGCATTTTCAGCAGTAGAGGACTTCAATTCCTTGGCCAAATTTTCACATACTGGGCTCATGTGTCCGTTCGACGACCAACATTGCAATAGGTTGGACATCAGAACTAAACTTTTGTTAGCTTCTTGTCTTATTATCGGTTTCTTGACCTTGAGACGTGGTAGTGGTGGTAATCTGTGGACTGGAGGTTTACCAGACATCTTTTTAGAGATCTATATGTGGGGGTTTTCCTCTACTTTTCGTCTTTGTAGTAAGATGAGTTTTAAAGCCTGATATTTTTTCATTTTTCAGAAGCTCATCTTGACAAAGTTTCACCATACACAAACTAACTACAACTATTTACTGTAAGGGCGTAAAAAAGGATTTAAGAATATTTTCAATCGCATGGTTACTGGTATTCGTTTAGGTCTGGCATACGTAGGATTTCCTTGTCTCTGTTTTCCGCATATCCTTGCAATTTTTTCATTAATTCTGAATCCTTCCACCTATCAGGGATTGGACTTGTTTCGTAGTTCTTCGTGGCCCAGTAGTAAATATCCCAGTCTAGTTCATCTAATAAACTGTCGTATTCAGACAACTGCTCTGGAGTCATGTCTTTTAAATATTTAGCAGCAAAGCCTCCCAGTAACAGGTCAGTCTCTAATATACCTCTTTTCCTGGATTGGTAGACCAGACGGGCCTTCTTACGATCAACTGATTCATTATGCCTCTTAATAGGTTCAATTTTGACTCTTAGCAGCAAATCATCGTTTGATTTGGTCGCTAAACTTCTATGCAAGCTAGGAGACGAGAAGCATCTGGGTTGGTAGAAGGACCTTGCTAAATTTTTGGAAGCTATAAAACTAATTCTAGGTACGAACATTTAGCACTCAGTCAACGTATAACATCTATATCTTATCTTTTTCTGATGCAAAGTCTTCATTCAAACAACTGAATAAAACTGTTGAAGATAAAGTTTAAAATTCGGTGAATTGGAAAATGGAACTGAGAAAAAACAAAAAAAAAAAAGAGGAAAATATCAAAGCCAGTTGGTTATTTGAAAGCATTAGTGAAAGAACTTTAATGGGACTATTTTACTTGTTAGAACTCTGAGGATTGTAATGATACATTTTTTTAGTGCATAACCATCTCCTATCCCGTTAAGACTACGCTTAAAAGAGTTTGATTTGCCCTGCAGGAAATAACACTTCACCAGTCAAACAACTAATCAATTCATCATCATAAGTATATGCCCTAGCCACGAAGACATACTTTCCTGGTGGAACTTCTGCTGGAATGGCGACTTCTTTCTTCAAGTTGTAAGTACCGGGTTTAATTGGACATTTTAAGTCTTCAACATCGTGTTCATCCAACTGTTCACACAAATCGTAGGTATTGTAAAGCAGTCTGATGTAGCCCAAACGCACCTCGACATCGACATAGGCACCTTCCACTAGCTCTTGATGCAATTGACCTGAAGCCTTAATGGTGAGGTTTTGACCTTTCTTAGGTGGATTTGGTGATAATTCAACAGATTTGATATCTAATAGCTGCCTGTCATCGACATCACACTTGAAGATGGGGGAATCCCCTGGGATTGGTTTATTAGTTGCCAATTCATGAGTTTGTAAGGGTTGAAAACCGTTAAAGGACAACAAGCTTGCTAAAGTTGTTGATAACAAAGCTAGTAGGGTAATAATGAGTTGCATGAGAAAATCAACGAAAGTATAGACTACTTGTCGACTCTTGATGATATTGGTTAAAGGGTCTTGTTAAGGTGCAACTACCTTTGACCCCATTTAATCAAGGTTTTAGAGTCGTATTGAACGAGCACTTTCATAAGAACGAGCGTTATAACAATTCAACCACCAGGTTCAGAATCTTGGATCCATCTTTATCGTATCTTAGAGGTCTGAATTGACTGGGAACGAGAGAGAGCCAACTTTCACGGACCAGCCATCGCACTAGGCGTCAATGGATATTTAATCTATCTTAACGTTACATGAATGCATTACTATTTAAATAGGTTCTGAGCCAACTATCGACAAAAATAATGGTGCTCGTTGAAAGCATTAACATACTTATAGATGCATCGTCAGTCATGCGAAATACTGGTACAGTACAAATAAAAAGGTACAAGTGTTCGTTACAAAAAGTATCCACCACGTTGTGTATTATGACTGGCGGCAGTTTCCTGAATGTAATCATCCGGCACTGCTGAAAATATCTTAAAGGTGGGTTCTAGATCCTCGTCTACTTTCATGACGCTAGCGACATTACCACAACGATAGCAGTAGTTGGGAGCAGACCAAACCGTAACCACATCTTTCTCCTGGAAATGGTATTTGAATCCTTCCATAACTAATTGATGGGCCCTTGCTATTAAATTCAATCCGTTAACGTGATTGAACTCCCTAGCAACTTTTGATCCGAATAACCAACCTGCACCTCTTGGGGAAACTTGCCAATCTTCCACATTATCAGGATCTGACCAAAGCAAGTCAGAAAATCCACCCTCGTGAGGAACCTCCTGAGCACGCGAGAGGACTCTTATTTGATCCAGCATTCTAATCTCTGGAGAAAGTCCACCATGCACGCATAATATCCTACCATCAACAATGGCTGCTAAAGTTAAAAAATCAAATACTTGACAACAGTATTTCCATACAGTCGTTGATCCGTATTTGTTTAGACATTCCTCATAAAATCCGTAAACTTGAGTAATTTGCCTCGATTCGTGATTGCCTCTCACCATTGTAATCCTGGATGGATATTTGACTTTCAGGCACATCAGCAAAGTAAAAGTTTCCAAACTGTAATAACCACGATCAACATAATCACCTAAAAAGATATAATTAATGGAATCTGGAAATCCACCCGCGGTCCTAAACAGCTCTAACAGATCGTGGAACTGTCCGTGTATATCACCACATACTGTCACCGGTGTCTGCACCGGCTGAATATTGCTCTCTTCCATCAAAAGTTCTTTAACCATCTCACATAACTGTTTCATCTCATTTTCTGTCAACGACTGACATTTCTTAATCTTTTCAAGCCATTCGTCAGGATTGCTATCCACCATGGCCCAATAGTTTTATAGTTATTTGATTCCAAATAAAAGTACTACCGACTATGGTACACGTCTATTAAAAGTAAAATCAGAAAGGAAAAAAAACAACCAATAAAGTCTTAGCAGAAGCCTTGAAGACCTTTATAAAAATTGCTGAAGAATGGCAACTTAAAATTGGTAGGGTCTTTCGATACCACTACTTCTATGTCTATTTGTAATATTTTATTTTGAATAGTTGCGCCCATGATATTTGATGTTCTTCGATTAATGAGATGCCCATTATTTAGTCAAACATTATCACTATCTACGTTGTGAGAGAAAGTTGGTTGGCAATAATATTGGGTTTTAGCCGCCCAGCTGGGACGCTCAATTGTCTAACCAGACATCATCTGAGTTCAATGGGAACATCTGAATCACTCTATCCTGTATGGAAGGTAGGATTTCCTTTGTCTGGTGGGTTTTCTTGACGACGCAGGTCTTTAAAAGTGGAAAACAATTGCCTCTTAGAAATCCCAAGTTTATAAGTGTTACTAGTACGTTCTCCAGATTCCTTGGATCGTGAATAGCGTTGTAGCATGTTAATGGCTCTTGTACAGGGCCTATGGATACATTCATGGCGGTCTCTACTACATTATAGGGCAATCTTCCAGAGTCTTGGGCAGTGACAAATAGTTGAACGACAAACCGGATCAAAAACCTATATGTGATCATTGGTAATTTTTCCAATAGTACTAGCAGAAGGTTATGCTGCCTTAGTTCGTCTTCATGGGCTTGCAGCCAGCTGTTAAGTCCCCGTATAGATCCTCCTCTAACGTGACGAGCCAATTCTGAATACTTAGCAGCCATGTTAGGGTCTAAACCTTTTATTAGATTGAAATGCGGCAGCTTGCCTATCAGCATTCCTGTTGGTATCAAGTAGAGAAGAATTCTTACTAGATTTCGACGTAATTGTGGGATGTAATCTGGACTCACAAGGTCCAACACAAGTGATAACAGTCTGTAAGCAGCATTCAATTGTACAAATGCATCGGTGATTCTGTTATTAAGCAGGTAGTAGCGGCCCAAAAGGTATCGATATTCAACTTGTTCCTTGATTGGGTATTCACGAAACAATGTCATGCTCTTGGGCCTGAAATTTTTGAATATGTTGGAACACAATTGAGGTGAATCGATCTGAAAATAGATGTTGTTAAGCTTGTTCACAATATAAAGCAAAATGGATTGCTTAGCGGGAATTGTATCGGTACTCTCTGTCTTCTTAATGCTGTTAAACAGTCTTGATATCACTGATGATACAAATGAAAGTAATTGGTGTCTCTTGGTACCGATTGAAACATAGTTATCATCTAATCTTTTAGCTAGTGGGATCACATATTCAGTGTGGGACCTAAACAGGGGAACTAAATTATCAATGGGATAACTATCATTCAACAGACAATTGTTCAAGTTTTGATAAAAGTTAAAGATTAAGCCGCAGCTCTGCCAAAGTGACCAGGGATCTACGTCTCGACAATATTGCAAAAACGATACGACCAGCATATTAAAGCGGGTCCAGCTACCACCATGAAATTTTTGAGATTCCACCAATTTCTCAAGCGACCTATCATCATTTCGACTCTTGGGTCCCCTGTTCAATTCATTCTGTAGTAATGCCACAACCGTTCCATTATTACTGAGATCGATGGAGATTACAGAGTAGTTACCATTTAATACATCTTGAAGAAACTGAGATAATGAATAATTCATCCAGATGTCCTTATTCTGTTCCTTTCTCGATTTCTTTTTTTTTTTTTTTTTTTTTTTTTTTTTTTTTTTTTTTTTTTTTTTTTTTTAGTGCTAGGTTCTTAAGTATCAATCTGAAATCTTTCAAACTTCTACATTACAAAGATGAGTTAGAAAGAAGATAAGTATATCCTAAATATGGCAGCCGATGAAGCTCCTAAGGCTCCCAAAAAACCATTCTATAGACATAGTAAAGGTAGTTCCAAGAAAAATGAGAAAAAGTCCGCAGATGGGGGTGAAAAGACAGCACCAAAGTCCTTTCGTCGTTCTAAAGCTAAGAATAATAACAGACGTAGAGATAGTGGACCCAAGAGAGGACCTGCTGGTGTGAAACTAATCTTAAGATTGCTGCCACCTACTCTGACTAAGGACCAATTCCTTGAGACATTGAAACCAGTTGTAGGAGATCTTTCGTCATGGCAACTATTAAATTGGTACTACGTGCAAGGATATTATACTTCAAAGATATTTGCAGAACCAGTTTACTCAAGATGTTACTTTATATTCAGTCATATGGATGAACTGAAGAAATTTGCGCATTTGGTGGAACCTATAACTTTTGTCGATGATAAGGATAATTCTGCTAGGGCGGTATTGAAAGTCTCTAGTTATTGTGAAAGCTATGACGAGGATAATAGAAAACAAAGTCGTAACAGTGAAATACTAGAGGGAACTTTGGATCAAGACGTTCTTTTTCAAACTTTCCTGAATTCCATGAAATTAATGGAGCAATCTCCAGAATATTCATATGCGGATGTTAATCTTTTGAAACCCCTGGAGAAGGAGATGAACAAGCGTAAAGAGCTGGAACTGACCATTCAAAAGAGATCTGATTCTGCCTTAGTTGCATTGGCCGGTGACAACAAACCGAAGAAGTCCAAGAAGAAGAAGAAGGCCCTCAAAAAGGTGCCAAAGAAAGAGGATAAAGAATCAAAACCAAAGAAGAAATCTAAAAAAACAAAACCTATATCTCAGTCAGAAGGTAAAGGATCAAAGACAGCAAAAGCAACATTAGACGATAAAACCGCTGACAATAATAATGTGGTAATCTTAGAGGCAGCGGGAAAGAAGGAATTACAAAGGAGAAAGAAAGTACAGGACCCTGGTAAACCAATTGAAAAGGGCAAACCAGCGAAGAAAAACCGAAAGCAACCCGTTAAGCTGTTGAAAAAAGAACCGAAGGAATAACTGTATCATAATGATTCCCTTTCTTTTTTTCACTTTGTTGCAGAGGCTATTTTCAAATATATGTTTTGACCAGTACCTAGGACTGCGTATGCAAAACTGAAAAATACTGACCATTTAGCTGGTGCAATGTACCTCTGAGCAATGGAAACGAGGATTGTTGATGTAACCAAACTTGATGAGAGGATTTTAAAGTATTTGGTTCTCAGGTTTTCTCTAATCATTGGAGGATATTTTGTAAGTGCCCAGCCGACATTTTGGTTCACCACTGTCAAAGCACTAACTAAGCATCCAACTTGGATGGGGGAGACAATTGCCAAAGATGCAGCTAGTTGAACAAATTTTCTCAACTTCGTGCCAACGATCCTACTGTTCGTTACTTGTGTGATCCAGCCGTACAAGTAGTGGTTAATTGGTGCATTGATAAATCCACCATAACAGAACATAAGCAATATCTTACTGGGATTTCTAGTAATTATTCTACCGACATATTGTAATTTTCTTAAAATCTCTTGATGTTTATGTGAAACAATTCCTGTAGTCAATTGGCTGATCAGCTCACCTAGTGATGATAAAAGAGCACCTGTAAGTACTTTAGTAAATAACGGCTTTTGGGCTAGTGCTCTGTTATAACGACGTGAAATATCCATGAAGACTAATTTGATCCTCTCAGTAGATTTTTGCAAACAAGAACTCGTTAGTCTGTTAGTCTTCCTGAAAGCAATCTTGGTCGTCTTTATATATGTTTTGTCTAAATTACGTGTGTTCGTAACTGATAAGAGATGGCAATATGCGAAGTTGGTAGTAAGGTACTCTTATGGTTCATGATACCAGATAGAAGTTTTGCCGAATCAAGCGTGTACTCGAAGTCAAGTCACTTATTGATTTCATTACAATCGAACAAGATTAAATATTAGATATTTCATCTTCCCCCAACTTCTTGTTAGTCTTGTATTTTCAAAAGGTAAGCTCATTGATTTTTTTTTTTTTTCACTTTACATTCCACAAATCATTCATTTACTGGTTTGAAAATATAAGGCAAAATATCAAAGTGTATAGACCGCTAGCCATTTTTGATCTTCATCAACATTAATATTGCTACTATTACTAGATAATTATGAAGTTAGTGAACTTCCTCAAGAAATTGCGTAACGAACAGGTTACAGTAGAGCTTAAAAATGGTACAACCGTATGGGGGACCCTTCAGACAGTTTCTCCTCAAATGAATGCTACTCTGACAGATGTGAAACTTTCACTTCCTCGTAATACATCGAATTCTGGTACTTTAGCAAGCATCTACCTTTCGAATGGATCATTAAGTCAAAATGAGCCCACAACAACGTCGTTACAGTACATCAATATTAGAGGCAGTACGATTAGACAGATAATACTCCCGGACTCACTGAACATAGACTCACTATTAGTTGATGAAAGGCAGTTGAATAAATTGAGAAGAGCAGGTAAAATTAGTAGTGATTCCAATAAAAAGAGAAGAGCAGACTTCGGTGAAAATACCAGTAAGAGAATTAGAAGGGGCGTTTAAAGTTAGTCATTGACATCTCCATCTACTTAATCGTCGTCTTCTTTTCCCTCTTCCTCACTACTGCTACTCTCATCTTCGTCCTCATCGATTTCAGTCCATTGACATTTACCAAGTGGTATGCCCCAAATATCGTCTTTGTTCAGCAACCAATCTACAAGTTCATCCATGTGTAGAATATCTACATTGATGGTTTGAGACTTAGACCAACAGTCTTGATCCAATTGCACACTTTTCAATTTTCTATAGTCGTTGTAGTATTGCCTGAACAACAATTGGCATTTGTGTACCCATGGATCATCGAGAGGTAAATAATAGTATTGGATTCTTAAGTAAGTTAATATCATGCCCACGATGTACTTGTTGTTGAAGTTTGGATCGTCCTGAAGCATGGTGGTCAATTGCTCCCAGGTAGGTTTAATCTCAACCATTTTCATGAGAAGACATTGGAATTCTACACCTCCAAGCACATTGACTTGGTTCAGCGTTCCATCTTTCAGTGATCCTAGATCTCTTACCAACGCTTTACTAAGGCAATTCATTGTATCACCTCTTAATGAGACTGTGTTTAAGTTCACCCTATAATACATAGCATTATGAATCCTATCACGAAGGATTCTGGGGACTACCAGTGAGACTGATTGATGATTCAACTGCTTTGGAGACAGAAACGACTCCACATGAAATTCTTGTGGCATAATCTTTAGTTCTCTTCGGTGATGTTGAATGTTTAACGATTGATGAGCTGATGGATGACACTTAAAAGAAAATGAACGTATAAAGTTTTATCTAGTTTATACTATGTACAGGTAGTCAAATATAAGTTCAGAACCAAGTAATTCTCTGTTCCTCTTGCTTTTTCTCAAGTCTTCTTTTATATTTAGATCCTTTGACCTCCATTATGTACTTATCAGCATTCCTTATAGCTTCAGTCATCTTTGCCATCTTTTCATCGTGAACCAATTCGTGCTTGTGACCCTTAGGCATTAGCACACCTTTCATCATTTTCTTGTTGTCGTACTTCTCTTCAAAGAACATCTTGTTTCTTGGTGGTAATAGGTCTTCAACACCGTAAAGTAATGCCATCTTGTAAAGATCGCTCATTCTTCTTAAAGAATACTTTGGGTCATGATAACGACCTGTTACAGGATGCTTATTAGGCAGAAATGGGTTTGCATCTGTGGCATTTGTTGATGTTGGTTTAGTGGCATATTGGATTGAGGGTGGGTACTTCTTAAAGAAGCTCTTCAGCTGAGAAGGTAATAAATCAAAGAGCTGCTTGGATGACATGGTAGACTCCTTCAGATGGATTACAAAGGTGAAACCTCGAATATATTTTGGAGGTACTCGTGTAGGTTCTTGTTGATTAAATTTTTCATGTCATCGCTTTTCAATATTTATGTCAAGAGATATTGTTATACAAAGATAATATAAGAGATCTATTTACTAAAGATAGCTGGTGGAGGGGACTATGTTTCCATACCACCATTTCAATACGGTATCAGATTTTATATAGGAAACTACTTCCCATAGGGATCCAAGGATCTTCTTATTTTGACCTTTGTCAAATTTGATCTTGGAAATCAGTTCTTTGCAAGTGTCTAACCAATCAATAAGGAATTTTTTGTCAACGTAGGGCAACTGGTAAATGAGGCATACGAGTAGGACCTTCTTCTGTTCCAAATGCAAGCAATTAAGGATCTTGAGGTATGTGTAATGCAGTGTACTTCTTGATAAATGCTTGTCGACCGCTAATAGAAGAGGCAATTTTGATGACATCTTTCTATAGAAAATTATTAGCTGGGTTTCCGAAAGATTATGTTGTAGAAAATTTTCAGTGGCTAATGAAATGTACTCATTGTAATGGTTAGCTTGCCATGTAATTAAATTATCCCCTGATACAGAATTTTGGAAAAGGGACAGTAGCACTAAATGCATGGATTCCCTAACGTCGACATCCACAGAATTGATATATGACAATTCCATGGGCCTTATTACTTGCTCAATGAAGTGTGGGGTCAGTTGAGAGAATTCGGGTAAGGTTCTTTCCATATAATTAAGCATGAAGAGCCTTTTGGCATCGTTCGATTTATTACTGTGAACTGGAAGTCCATCCCAAACGTTACCGATCATCGTGTCCAGCACATGTAGGTAAACTGAGTGGTTATAGCACATAGTTATTCCCACGGTGGCTACATCATAAACGTACTCGTAAGACTCAAAACCAATTACACCAATATCTCTGGAGATAAAACTTGTGAAGAAAAGACACATTATTATTTGCGGAAACCAATTTTCTGGGATTTCCTGTGTAGCAACTAATATGGCCTTCAATTCAATGGTTACTGCAAATAAAGCATTCCGGTAATATTCAGACATATAATTTTTACGTGGGTTGGAGTCACCAACTTCTCTAGCACATAAATCAAAGCACACCCTACATAGATCGCCAAGGACTGTAGAAATAACCATCATACTGTTTTTTCCGATTGATATTTGTAGAGTTTTTACGAATTGACTCAAATGACTTGCCAATGGCGAATATTCAGCCGGTGGTGATGCAATGTAGTTAGTGGATAATCTCGTCAATGATAAAGTAACCGTATCCCAAGGCATTTGATCTCTTTTGACATCATTAGGATCACTGACCGTGGAATAGATAGCAACAATTTCATCCAATCGTGACGGCAATTGGATTTTATTAATGATAGAACACCAAATGGGCATAAAGTACGCATTTCTCCAATGACTATAAGTCTTAACCACTTCTCCGCTATCATCTAAAAAGTAATTTATTTGCAAATATTCAAATCTAGATTTAGTACTCAGTAAACCACCAATAATTGCCAATTTCTGCGGAGTCCAAGCGCTGCATTGAGCGAAGCATACATCCCAGGTATTGTAAAACTTCTGTAAAGAAATCGTTGGCTCTGAAATTTCTAGTTTCCATTGTACAATGGCTTGCGACATTTCATACAGTTCAAAAAGATCCTTATTGACCCACACAGGGCTCTCAAACATGCTTCTCACTAGACTCTGTAATGTTCTTATATTGTTTACCCTAGGCATATAATATACAAGGTTATTCGAAAGGGCAGAATCATTTTGAGGTATTCCATTCTTCAGTAAATTAATCAAATAGGCCACAGCGTGATTGGATTCCATACTCAATGTTCTTTAACTTGCGCGAACTTCATGATATGAGTGCTGATGTGCATTTCATAAAGACGAGTAAGAAGTTGAACCTTTGGTATCTCTTAGAAAAGGTCAAATACCAAGTAAAGATAACCACAATACACAAAATACAACTCAGCGATGTCGATGGAGACTCCGACTGGTCTTTCTCGATTCCCAGTGACCAAATTTTGTATGATCGGGACTACTATTGTTACCCTTGTAGCCTCAGTTTCAAATTGCAAATATATCTTCATTACGAAATATGATCCTTTCATATCTGAATATCATCAGTACTATAGGCTGCTCACATTCCAACTGGGGTGTATAAACGAAACAGACATGGCGTTGTTAGTGTTAATATGGTATCAGTTTAGAAATCTGGAGAGGCTAATGGGTTCATTGAAATACATCAGTGTGGTGTCGCTAGCTCTGGTATACACGACTGTATGTCTTGCTGGATTGAACTGTCTGATAAACCGTTTGTTGCCATGGAACTTATGGAACAGTATGACCACAGGGTGTCTCCCGCTAGTACTGGCTCTATTTCATTTCTACAAAGAATATACACCTCAAGTCTACGAATTTGAAGTACTGTTAACTCAACCGTGGTCTCGAAAGGACAACAGAAGGCAATACAAGTGGGTTCTTAACGACCAATTTCTAGTTAATGCTTTGGTGGCTATTCTATTGGTAAACCAGGGAATTGAAGGCCTAATTTGCGGATTTATCAGTTGGATATGTGGAGTCTTTTTAGATAAAGGACTCCTACCAGGTATGGAGTGCTGGAGAATACCACTAGTACAACGCTTGTTACTACCAAAGGAAAGCTACCACCCCCATGGAATCTATGAGAATTCTGCAGGGGAGAGCAGCGAAGAAGTATTGAATAGAAGAGATGATGCCGAAGAGAGTCCTACAGCTGATGATGGTGCATTGTCTCCAGATGATGAAAATGCTAATGACGAACCAGTAAGACCCCTCGGTGTACAATTCTTAGATACGTTTCGAACATGAATGGTGCTTTATTTTTATTTTTATTTTTATTTCTGTTTTTTTTTTTTTTTTTCTTTTCGTTTTTAGACTACAAAAGGATTTTTAATACTTGAATTCGGTTATATTTTCATGTCCTTAGTGCCCTGTTCAGCTTTCTTTAAGGCCTGTCTTCTTTCCACATCCCAGTTGTATAATCTGGCACAGTTGACCTCCATTGTGGTGATATTTTCTCTTAAGAATTCGACATCTTCAGTTGATATCCTTAAATTTTCCTTGGCATCAGAAAGTTTTGTCACTAGTAGATCAATGGCCTCTTGTACAGGATATTCTAACATAACGTCTGCACCTAACCAAAGCCCTACTTTTAAATCTGATCCAGTCTCCACTGCAGCTTTGGTGAAAAGAGTATCGTTCAATTGATAACTGGTTTCCAATGGCTCCTCGCGATCTCTCAATTGACGGGATATCTTCAAGGTGTTTTCAATGTCCGGGATTCTCGTCCTCAGCAATCTTACATTACTCAATTTGGATTCTTGCATATACTTGTACATCGACAATCTCTCTTGGAACTTGCTGAATAAAAGGTCGAAATCACTTGGATCCTTGATGAAATCTTGTACGTTTTCCACAAATGGTGCTTCAGGAATCCCTCTAGGGTTGGCTTTTCCCGTATTCATTAACGAATCCATATTCTTAAAAGTCAATTGGGTCTTATTGGTAACAGCTGATGGTTTCTAATTCTCTTGATTCTACTTTATTATTTCCAGGTATTGGTCAATCATGAACACAGTCGGTTCAAGTTTTCAAAAATTTTGATGCGATGATCAACTTCGAACAACTTCATAACTACATTTCTACACGTGAAAACAAGAAGAAGAAACCATTACAGGCTTTTTTGTATCGATTCAATTGTATCATAATCGATTCTGCTGCTAAGCTTTACCCCAGTTAGATGCATTTCGGAAGATTATTAAGTCCTTAGAATGCAATGGCAACGACTAAGCTCTTAGAAAATGATATCTCGTTTGCCAGGGCTCCTCCTATTGGCTTGCATGCTAGAGATGTTACTATATCGGCAAGCAAGACCAACAAAATTTTAGTAAATGCATTCTCTGTTGATTTACCCAGTGGTTCCTTAATGGCAGTTATGGGGGGTTCAGGTTCAGGTAAGACGACTTTACTCAATGCTTTGGCTTCCAAGATCAGTAAAGGCCTTCATTTGGATGGTGATATTCATTATACTATTGAGGGAATTAATAATGGCCACGATTATGATATGGGAACCGAAGCATCCATGGCATATCTACCACAACAAGATGTTTTACCTGCAAGACTTACATGTAGAGAAACGTTGATGATAGCTGCGGATTTGAAATTGAAAAGTTCCATGGAGGAGAAAAATAGGATCGTGGATCAGCTTTTATTGGAATTGGGTCTAAAGGATTGTTCGAAGACGTTGGTTGGTGATACAAGGAACCGTGGTCTTTCTGGTGGTGAGAAAAGAAGATTGAGTGTGGCAACACAGTTGGTTTCTAATCCATCTTTTATGTTTCTAGATGAGCCAACGACAGGATTAGATGCATATTCTGCTTTTCTATTGGTAAAATCTTTGAAAAAGTTAGCTAGGGATGGTCAAAAGAGTTTTATCATGTCCATCCATCAGCCAAGGTCTGATATCTTGTTTTTACTGGATTATGTTTCTCTTTTGTCGAAAGGTAATGTGGTATATCACGGCTTAACTTCGCAAATAATTCCGTATTTTGAATCACTTGGTTATACTGTGCCTCCACTAGTTAATCCTGCTGATTATTTTGTAGATCTATCAAGCGTCGATGCAAAGACAGAGGATTCCAAGGAGAAGAGTCAAGAGCGTTTGGATCAGTTGGTTCAAAGCTGGAGAAATTATGAATTACGGTTTGTGAGATCAATTACATTTGATGTCTCTAAAAAAATACACCCTCGGAATATGGCAGCCAATGTTTCCTTTTGGAAACAAGTGGAAGTCTTAACAAAGAGAAATGTTAAACTGAATTCTTCAGATTATTTTACACTCATTGCAACTTTTACAGAACCAGCTTTAATCGGTGCCATCATGGGATGGATCTTTTACAAACCAAACCCCAATACGCAACAAGGATTAAGGACGTTAACTTCATCACTTTATGCATCTGTGGTTCTGCAATGTTATTTGTATTTACTATTTGATACTTATCGATTAACTGAACAAGATATCACCCTTTATGATCGAGAGAGGGCCGAAGGCACTGTGACACCAGTTTCTTTCATGCTTGCTAGGAAGCTTTCACTTTTTATTACTGATGACCTTATGATGATTTTAATCTATGTCACTATTACTTATTTTATGATTGGACTGGAGGCTAACGCTAAAAAGTTCTTTTTACATTTCGCTGTTGTGTTCTTAATTCAATTATCATGTTCGGGGTTGGCGATGTTTTCCGTGGCAATTTCACGAGATTTTTCAAAGGCATCTTTAGTAGGGAATATGAGCTTCACACTATTGTCACTTGCCTGTGGATTTTTCGTCAATGCAAAATCTATGCCAGTCTATGTGCGTTGGACCAAGTATATTGCATTTACTTGGTATGGATTCGGAGCTTTGATCTCTAACACTTATACAGACAGGTTGTGTCATTCGTCAACTAAAAACCAGTGCGAAGGTAATTCGTTGATTCATACACTTGGATTTTGGCCTCATTGGAGAAGTTTACCACTTGCAGTCTTGTTTTGCTTCGCGGTTGGTAATTTTGCCGCTGCGTTGCTAATATTTTACATTAAGAAAGTGGACATTGCTCTCCAGAGTGAAACTAAGCCGACTAAAACTGAAGAAAGTATTGATTCAATTGGAGATCGTGAGAGTTCTTTAGATGAAGAAAGACAGGAAATTGAAGTGGGTAAAGAAGAAGATTTAGAATCAAAATTATCCAGTTTTTATCCGATGACAGTTACTCTAAAGGATATTAGTCTTAAAGTTATAACCCTTCGAACTTCTAAGTCTCATAAAAATAGATTGTTCCAGAAAAGGTCCAAGGAAATTTTGCAGGAAGTAAATGCAGTTTTTAAACCCGGGATGATTAATGCCATTATGGGACCATCGGGTTCTGGTAAATCCTCCCTTTTGAATCTCATATCTGGTAGATTAAGCTCATCTTTGGTCGTCAAATTTTGTTCAACAGGATCCCTGTGCTTAAATACTAATAAAATTTCCAAAGAGATGTTCAAAAGTATTTGTTCGTATGTGTCGCAAGATGATGACCATTTATTGGCTTCATTGACGGTTAGAGAAACCTTTGAATTTGCTGCTTCATTGAGGCTATATTACATGTCAGCTAAACAACGACGTAACAAAATTGATGAAATACTGCGTGCATTGGGTCTGACATGCTGCGAGAACACGCTCATAGGAAATGAATTCCTGAAGGGTATCAGTGGAGGTGAAAAAAGAAGAGTAACAATGGGTGTTCAACTATTGAACGATTCTCCAGTTTTGTTACTTGATGAACCCACTTCTGGTCTAGATAGTTTCACAGCTGCAGCAATACTTGAAATTTTAGAAAACATTTGCAGAGAAGGTGGAAAAACGGTTATAATAACCATCCATCAGCCTAGATCCGAATTATTCCAAAAATTTGGCCATGTGTTACTATTAGCTAGATCTGGTAGGGCGGCTTTTAATGGTTCTCCCTATGAAATGCTTAATTACTTCAACGGTCTGGGCTACGTGTGCCCCGAATATACTAATGTCGCAGACTACTTTCTCGACCTCATATCTATCAATACTCAAAATGAGCAAAACGAAATAGTTTCTAAACAAAGAGTGGAAAGCTTATTGGCCAATTGGAAGGAAAAAAGTAATGGCCTTATCCAAGACGTCGGATTAAATATCAGCGATATTCCTAAGGAAGATTTTCTTGCAGAGTATGGAGCATTTGTCAAAAAACCTTGTAATGCTGTATTGGCATATTTTGTCAATTTAAAAAGGCAGTACACTACCACCAGGAGAAATATGGACTCCCTTATGGCAAGAATAGCTCAAGTACCAGGTTCCGGCATAATTTTCGCACTTTATTGGGCACCAATAAAACATAATTTTGAAAGTGTTGGTAATAGGCTCGGATTAGCACAACAGTCTACTGCACTATATTTCATCGGTATGTTAGCCAATTTGGCATGTTATCCAGCTGAAAGGGATTATTTTTATGAGGAATACAATGACAATGTCCATGGAATCGCACCATTTTTTTTGGCATATATGACATTAGAGCTGCCACTAACAGTATTTTCATCATCGATATATGCAATTTTCACAGTTTTAGTGTGTGGATTACCTCGAACTGCAAGTAATTTCTTCGCAACAATGTATTGTGCTTTTGTTATTATTACATGTGGTGAAGGCCTGGGAATCATGACTAATACCTTTTTTCGCAGACCAGGATTTGTGGTGAATTGCATTTCAGTAATTCTTTCAATTGGAACACAGTTATCTGGATTAATGTCTTTGCACATGTCCAAAGTTTTAAAAGGTGTCAATTATTTGAATCCATTGAATTATACTTCCATGATCCTAATTAACTACTCCTTTCCCAGTAACCTGAAGCTGACTTGTCATGATGGTGGGCGCAAACCTGACGGCTCTTGTCAGTTTTCCAATGGATATCAAGTTTTACAAGAGTATGGGCTTATCAAGAACACACAAAAGTACCTGGGAATTATTATTTGCGTGATGATTATCTATAGATTGACAGCATATTGGGTCCTTAAAGCTAAATTGGAATGGATCAAATGGTAATATCAAAATATTCACTTTATACTGTATATTATCATGGGCACGGCTGATTTTAACATCCTACTATATAAATAACCTTAATGTGCGACCTTTAGTAAAAATGTAAGATGCTACTTCTGTTAAAGTCATAAGGAAACACACCGTAGCTTGAAAGATGTTAGATAAGGATTGGTTAAAGTCGTTAACGTCTTTGGATACTGCCACCAAAAATATCTTAAACGATTATGAGTTTGGCAAGGAAAGAAGCTCAGCATTATCAAGATTTGATTATAACGATGCATTTGAAATTGGCAACTTGGCAAGAAAGTTAGCTAATGAAACTTTCCCCAGTAAAGCAGTTGTAATTGATGTTTCCTTGTCTAATGGTCATACTCTTTTCAGAGCAGTAGCATATGTTGGAAGCTCTTTGGATAATGATTATTGGATTGAAAGAAAGAGAAGAACTGCAATGAGATTCGGGTGCTCAAGCTATTTTATGGGTCTTAAATTGAGAGAAGCAAACAAATCTCCTGAAGACAAGTACTTTGTAGATCCAAAGGATTATGCATTCCATGGAGGTGCTGTCCCCATCTTTCTTGAATCCAGTGAATTTCCTGTTGCATGTTTAACTATCAGTGGGCTGAAACAATATGAGGATCATTGGCTTGCAGTTCAAAGTGTTAATGAATATTTGGCAAATAGCAATGAAAAGGATTTAGCTCTAGACTAGAGGTAACTAACTATTGAAGTAGAACATTTTCTAAAATGAATTGAACTGAAAGGGTATATGAAGATGCTATAAATTGGAATAAAATAAAATGACAGGAAAGAAATAAAATGACAGGAAAGAAATAAAATGAAATAAAATGAAATAAAACTGAATGATGAACGCTGATAGCCAAACTAATTTGTACTTTTGTACTTCTTTGCTAAGAAATGGGGTAACAGCCCGCTTACTCTCCATCTCCATCTTATCTTCTTCTTGGCTTCGATAAACCAAGTCATCATGCTAAAATCCGTTGGTCCACCTAAGTTAGTATCATCTTTTCTCATGCCAGCTTGTAATTGTAATTGTAATCTTGAGATTAATTCTTGTGAAAAGTTGTCTTTGTTTCTCAGCGGTTGTGGGCCATTGTCAGTCAATTGTACTGCACTATCCATGCTACTTATAGAAGAATCTTTTGAACTCTCACAAGAGGTTTCGAACTCGTATTCCTCGAAGATTTTAGCAGCCTCTTCATACTTTTCAGTACATTTCCCACATACGATTTCTTTAAAATCGTTTCTGTCAGCAAGTAATGAACTTGCTTCATAGAGTAAAGTTTCACATATGACACATTTTCTTAACTTAGTGTCTTTGGCAATGTTGAAAAGGTACCTATCATGTTCCTGTTGTGGAGCAGGTTTGATTAAGTCCTCCAAAATACTCTTAACGTCATCTGTAATGTGACTAGATTCATCATGGTTCGATTGTTTATCATTATTGTCATTAACGCTATCAGCTAAAAGGTGAGGAACTAGTGTAACTGATGACGCTGGTGTAGTCTTTCTATTGGCAATTCTCCTCAATTTTAAAGGTACTTGCATATCCATGGTTCGACTGATTTTATTCTTCAGATCTGATACTGAAACTCTTTTCCTTGCAAGTCTTTGGTTGTGTTCATTATCATTGGAAGGGATATAATCCTCCACCATGACTATTGGATGCCCAGCATCCTCATCTTCCTCTATATCTTCGTCTTCATGAGCATAGTATTTTGGGACACCGCAGCTTATCCTTCTATCGAAATTATCGTTGTGGATACGCATTTCATGGATTGGATTCAGTTTTGATCTCTTCCTTGGTGGTGAATCTCTACTAATTGGAGGTGGTATAGGCAAACTTGTTAGACTATTCTCATCTAATAAGTCCAGCTTAGAAATGGATTGATGCAATCTTGATGGAATTCTTGGTTTAGCACCCATCAATTGAGAATGTCTCTTCCTCACATGTAAAAATTGTTGATGATTCGAATCCTTATTCTTGGTTGGTGTACTATTACTATTGAATTCAAATTCCTTACTATCAAATTGCCAGCCTAAGAAAGATCCTCCTTCACCACCAGAACAATCACCCTTTAAAAGGGTTGGTGTTACTGGTCTTGCCAATAGCTTATTGAAGCTATCGTTGGTAGTATTACCATTGCCATTTCCAGATGAAGATGAGATTAGAGAGAGTGAATTGGAATCAATGGGTTCAAGTACCCTCGACTGCGAGAAATCCTCCATATCTCTTTAACGAGATGAATCAAGGGACACAAATTTTTCCAAGTTGCTGTTAGGTGTTTAAATTCCAGATTCAAATACTGGATCAGATTCTTCTTCCGTTTAATCCTGTATCTTTCGGTCTTATTTGTAGTTCATCGTTATTATTTAGGTAACAAGAGTTCTTTAGGGCGATGATGTTTATATAATACCTAGAAGGGAACACATATAACCATGCGACGATATTCTTGGTTACAAATTTCTTACGGTTTTAAGCACTGAGAGTAATGGAGATTGCATGGATGAGGAGCTTAATGGCATATATCCCAGCTTTTTTAGCAGTTCTCCATTTGAGCCCTTGATTAGGCCTTCACAAGCGGATTGCAATTCTCCAGTGTATGCCTGGTACAGTTCATCGCATTGGTCTCTCAATTGACGAATTTGGTTTTTGATCAATTGTTTCAGTTCCTTATCCTTGACTCTCTTGAAATTGTCTAGAGTCTTCAAAGTGGATAGCTTGGTCAAATAATCATGGGTCAATCTCCAAGAAGATTTTGTGATGGGGACACCTTGACTCAAGAGGACATCGAGTTGAGTACCATTGTTTTTGTACAAATCGTAAAAAATCTTGAAAGACCAAACTTCCATTGGATCCAAGCTTTCATCCAATGTAGTCTTTAAATTTCTTCCATTTTGAGTTTTGCTCAAGAGTTCTTCAACCTTAGAGTCTTGCTGTGCTGACGGTATCAATTCAATGATGCACTCGAGCACGATTTTCAAAGATATAGAATCTTCGCTGATGTCCAAATATTGCAAAATAGGTGGTAGTGATGTTGGATCGATATTTTGACCCAATATCGCCCAGTCTCTATTATCTGAAAATCCTTTATCATCACCCACTAATTCTAATTCTCTCTGTGATCTACTCAATCGGTTCCAGAGTGCTTGTCTCCTATCATTACAAAGACGTGCTAATTGAAATTCTTCCAAAAGGTTCATCCATTTCATGTTTGATTTAACCATTCTATCTCTAAATTCGAACATACCTAAAAGCTTAGAATATGCCCTTCTTTCCATGGCAATATGGATGAATTGCGGTAATCGATGGCCAGAAACGCTGTACAGCTTATAATTGTTAGTCTGTAATTTCTTTAAATAATCATGTTCTTTTTGGGGGAAAAGAGTCGCAAATCTTGTGTAGAGTATGAAATTGACAGTATCATTTTGTAAATTTTTAACTTTTAAATCCAAATATCGAGAATATGCCGCTGGGACCAACCCCAAATACATGTAAAGGGCAATGATCCACACGCTCGTGTCGTAATTAAAAGGGTCATCGTTTTGATAGTTTTCTAATATGGAAAGTGCTAAAATGACGTTATTAATTGAAGGTTCTTGTTTAATGACTAAATTTTGTACCACATCCATAACAAAAATTGATGATGTTGAATAATCGGTCTTAGCCTTATTCACAAGAGCTGATTTATGGTTTTGGAATGCACTGACGGAATCTGTTGTTAAAAATCCCAATTTGAATACGTTTGAATCGTGAATAACGTCATGTGGTTGACAATCGCTCAATATCTCCTTAACCAATTGCCAGTTCAATCGGTCTTGGAAATGGGATAGATCGTGAGGACAGCACGGTTTGTTATGGTACTTGGTTAAGAAGTACGTCAACGCTTCTTTGCCTATCTCTTCATCAAATTTTAAATCAATTTCTAACCGACATAATCTTGTATTTCTTGAATCACCTACAAGCGAATCCACCAATTCTATCACATCACTTTTATTCCAGCCTAAGCCATTTGTTGCTTCCACCAGTTTGCATAACAGTTCGTAATCGTCAATTCGATTTAACATTGACTTACAGGCCTCTATCATTTGGTTATTATCACTAATGTGTCTAACCAGAAAATTTTTACAATATAAATCCAAAGATTGATTCAATTGAGGCCAGATTGCATCCACAATTGCTTGTGATTTATCTCTAAACAATTCTTCGCAAACATAGCAATAGACGATTGTTTCTTGAGTTGATTTGAATGGTTTTTGTGATTCAAGAGATCTCAGTGCCAACTGCGGTAACAATTTCTTTTCAGCTGCGCTAATTTTGCTCTTTTGGAATCTAAACAGCGCTACAATGCATATCGCATACCAAAATGTATAGTCTCTAGAGAGTACACTTTGTCCCATATTATTCCATTTTGCCATTTGTTGACAAGCTCTTGCCATCATTTTATAATTGCCATCCTCCAAGGATTTGACAAACCATTCATATGCTACATCAAAGCTTGGATATTTAAAATTTGCCCTTTCATAAACATGTAATGCTTCGTCATACTTTTGCATTTCTAAAAACATGTCGTGTAATAATTTTAAGGCTCTTAAATCACTCGTAAATTGGTTCCCTTGTAATCCAAAAAATTGACCCAAGTTTGAATCATAATTAAACTTGCTGGGAGATTGTCTGTATTTGACGTAGATTTCCAGTACCCAGATGTAGGTAGAGTTTGGATATTGTTTCTTCCAATCACCAATCTTAGAATTACATGCCTTAAAATTGGTCTTTTGAATCAGCTGGAAAATCTCCTGTTCGAATTTATCACCCATTCCAAACAATAAAATGGTCAATGATGGTCTAAAAACTCTCTGATGCTCTGATATTGGCGACTTCTTGTTGTACTTCTTTGGTTTGTTAGTAACGTTCCCAATGACAAGTTGAAAAATTTTGATGCGATGAGATGAGATGAGATGAGCTCGATGAGACGAACAATTAACAACAAGCTTAGACCCAAAAGAACATCGTTTCAATCCATTCAAGGTCTCCATACATTATGTCTTCCATTTACAAGGCATTAGCTAATCCCAAGTCGAAGGAAAAATCTGAAAAGATCCATATTAATAGACAGAGGGTTCTTTTGATCTCATCAAGAGGTGTCAACTATAGACATCGTCATTTGATCCAAGATCTGTTTGCACTACTACCACATTCTAGAAAAGAACCCAAGTTGGACACCAAGAAAGATTTGCAACAGCTGAATGAGATTGCTGAGCTGTACAACTGTAACAACATCCTCTTCTTTGAAGCAAGAAAGCATCAAGATTTATACCTGTGGATGTCAAAACCTCCCAATGGACCTACCATTAAATTTTTCATCCAAAATTTACATACAATGGAAGAGTTAAATTTCAACGGTAACTGTCTAAGAGGCTCAAGACCAATTCTTTCATTTGATCATAAATTCGATGAATCACCACATTACCAATTGATTAAAGAGTTATTATTACACAATTTTGGTGTACCACCAGAGGCAAGAAAATCCAAGCCCTTTTTTGATCATGTCATGTCGTTCAGTATTGTTGACGATAAAGTTTGGGTCAGAACTTTCGAAATTTCTCACGCTGCAAGAAATACCGAGGAATACCAAGAAGACCAAGAGGAAATATCATTAGTAGAAATCGGTCCACGTTTTGTAATGACTGTTATTCTCGTTCTTGAAGGTTCCTTTGGTGGGCCCAAGATTTATGAGAATAAGCAGTACGTCTCTCCAAATGTCGTTAGAGCTCAATTGAGACAGCAAGCAGCTGGACAGGCAAGAGAAAGAGCCGAAGCTGCCGTTCAAAGAAAGATCAGAAACAGAGAGAATGTTTTAGCAGCAGATCCTCTCTCCAATGAAGTCCTAATGAAGGAGTAGTAACATTTTTAATAATGTAGCGAGATTTGAAGCTCGAGCTAAAGAATGTATATTATAGTATCAGGATGTATATATGTATATGTATCTACATGAATCTAGTGTTCAGCTTTTTGTGAGTGCTTTTCAACGTATTCTTTGATGAACTTTTCTTCATCAGAAGAAGAGGAGCTGAAATCTAGTGATTGTGGTTGCTTCTTGGCAAATGGGTTTGGTACTGCTAGAAGTGCGGCTAGAGAAAGTGTACCAATAGCAATTTGGTGTGGTTGAATAGTTCTACCTAGGATGTGATAAGCGTTACCCATACTGTTGCAGTTAACTCTATTTTTTTTTTTTTATTCACCTTACTTCTTTTTCTTCGAAGAGTGTTGGGAAGATGTTCAAAGTTGATGGGACTCGCCTTTAATTTTACAAGAGCATATTGAAAAATTCTAGACCAATGAAAAAAGTTAAAAACTAGGGATTGAAGAAGTGTCAATATCTATGAAACTTTATGGTTTTTAAGATCTTGGGGTATTGTTAGTTGTTTTAGATGGTATTGGAATTTATAGTTTATATCTTCTGGCTCCTATCTTGAGTATTGAGTACCTAATGGGTCAGGAGATAAGGAGTTGCAACCCTAAACTTTCTCTATATAAAGGAGTAATTCTCTTTGCAACAGGAAAGTAGAAACGACTACAGATTTTCATTAACCAAGGGAAGTAAGTCGGTATGAAGCTATTGAGAGTTTTGGCTACCCTTGTAAGTACTTGTCAAGCGGTTTCACTGTTTGAGAAGGATTGGTTACGCCAATTCGAGTCCAGGTTGCAATCGCCAAGGAATCTTTACCAGGAAGTATCTGAGGGATATGAATCTCGTGAGGATTCTATACAGATTTTGCAGTCATCAATTGACTCCCGTTATTCTCTGAGAATTAAAGAAGTAGATCCTGCTAAACTGGGTGTTGATACGGTTAAACAGTGGTCAGGATACTTGGATTATGAAGCTAGTAAGCACTTTTTTTATTGGGCATTTGAAAGTAGGAATGATCCATCGAAAGACCCTGTTATCCTTTGGCTGAATGGTGGTCCTGGCTGTTCATCATTTACAGGGCTTTTATTTGAACTTGGTCCTTCACAAATTGGACCTGATATTAAACCAATTTACAATCCATATTCATGGAATAATAATGCAACTGTCATCTTCTTGGAACAACCCTTGGGTGTTGGATTTTCGTATGGTGATGAAAGGGTTGTAACGACAAAGGCAGCTGGGAAAGATGTCTACATCTTTTTAGAACTATTTTTTGAAAAATTCCCACATCTGAGATCTCACGACTTCCACATTGCAGGTGAGTCCTACGCTGGTCACTATATTCCTCAAATTGCTCATGAAATTGTTGTTGAAAATCCTGAGAGAACTTTTGATTTAACGTCGGTATTAATTGGCAATGGTATTACCGATTCATTAATTCAAGATGATTATTACCAACCAATGGCTTGTGGTGAAGGCGGGTATCCTCAATTGCTAACAGATGAGGATTGTTCAACCATGGAAAAAAATTCCGATCGTTGCCGTGCTCTTAATCGCATCTGTTATGGCACTCAATCTAACGTTGCGTGTGCTGCAGCCGCTGCATTTTGTGACTCCGTTACGTTGGGTGTATTTCAACAAAAGACTGGTTTAAACGTTTATGATATTAGAGGGCCCTGTGAAGATGATGAAAGCGGGAATTGTTATTTCGGTATGGGTTACGTCGATGAATATATGAATCAAAGATATGTCCAAGATGCATTGGGTTCTGATGTCCATAATTACACCGGTTGTAATGATCAGGTATTCTTGGGATTTAGTCTGACCGGTGATGGTGCAAAACCATTCCAACAGTACATTACAGAGTTGGTCGACCTAAATATCCCGGTTTTGATTTACGCGGGTGACAAAGATTTTATCTGTAACTGGTTGGGCAATAAAGCTTGGTCAGATAAGTTAGACTGGAGATACAGTGAGAAATATGAAACTTTACCTTTAAAGGCTTGGAGGAGTGTAGGTACTGGTGAAGAATTGGGTGAAGTTAAAAGCTATGGACCTTTAACCTTTCTAAGAATTTATGACGCCGGACATATGGTCCCATATGATCAACCTGAAGCAGCCTTGGAAATGGTTAATCATTGGATCGCTGGTTCTCGCGATTTTAGATATTTTCAAAAAGAATAATCAGAACCTGGTCGGGAAATCTTTAGTCTTTAATTTCATTCCTATTTATTGCGATCAGCTCTATATTATTACTTATGGTTCATTTTGTATGCGCTCGCTAGATTTTGAATTCTAGAGACAATTTCAGTGCACTCCTCCGGGGAAACTGCCTCGAAGTAATACCTTTTAACTTCATCTTGACCTCTCCTAAAAAAAATCTTGAAATATTCGGGTACTCTTTTGGATTTCTTGCATAAAATCACCTGGCTAATGTGCAAAGATTTGGTCTTCACATTTTCATGCCAATGTAAATGGTTTTCCGGGGGTACGATGTAGATATAATCACCATCTAAAGCTAAAGTTCTTTCATGCTTATTCATTAAGCTCATTTGCTGTCTTCTCCAAACTCTATACCTATGATAAGCACCGGAAAACAAGTCTTGATATCCATTATCAGTTAGTCCAGCAGCCACACCGGTGCCTGCTACTAAAGGTCTATTAGGAGCATAGTAAGATGATGAAGCCTGTAGTGATGTTTTGGAATTGTTTTTCGATTTGAAAATGCCATTGCCGAGTGGGACATTGTTATTTCCCGTATTAGAATTAGGAGTAACGAAACCTAATTTATGCTTGGCGGCCAATTTTTTCCGACTTAAAGCTTTATGAGCACTAGAAGAAGTGTCTCTTTCAACTTTTTCAATAGCTTTCTCTGGTTTCAAATAACCAGTAGGAGGCTCCAAGGTCAAAGGAGTAAGGTCGTCACTTTGGATGGTTGGCAAATTGGGCTTCTTGATGTCCGGTTTCATTTTTTCTAAGTTCAGTTCTCTCGCATCTTTCTTAGATATAATTTCGACCTGATAATTACCGTCTAGTCTTAAAACTGTATCGTTGAGGTTCAATGTCAGCTTTCTCTCAGGTATCTTCACGATATACTCATTGGGATCCATGTGTTTCATTCTACAATATTTTACTAGGATATCGTTGATACTTGAAGTGACAGAAACATTAATATTCGTGAAATTAAATTTCCTATTCGTGTTGGGATAAATGTAAACCTTGACTTCAATTGTCTTGGAATTATTATTGTTGTCATCATTAGCGTCAGTCTGACCTAAGATAGGCTTGTAATAGCTTAATTGGTTAAGCGCACCTGAACTCAAGTCTTTCTTCAGTACCTGTGAACCATTCATTATTTCACCGCCGCCATTAAATGGCACCGGAGTTTCAACTTCATTTGAGACCATGTCCTCATCATTAACACGACAGAGAACCACCTCGTTATCTGAAAGAGCTTGGACTATTTTTTTTCTATCCAATTTACCAAAATCGTCTTCGAAGGGGGCACCATCTTCATCTACAATTTTTAGACAAAACCTGTTGGGATTTTGTAACTCTTCCAACTTTAACCCATCATCTTTCATGTTTTTCTCTTCGATTTCACCAGCATAGTGATATAAGATAAATCCAATTACTTCAAAAATATTAGCAGATTTACGAACTTGTAATTTAAAAGGCGTTCTTTTGAAACTCTTGGAGCCTTGGATATAGACATTCAATTCAGTAGATTCAAATCTGGGCACTTTGTTACCCGATACGAAAGAAAAGTATTCCAAAAGATCTTTTGAACTTTCGGATGGATTAATTTTCTTCTTAAATAAAGAAGACAATTGAGAGTTATGGTTCTTAGGTTTGCTAAAATTTGCAGTTTTTTCAATATCCAGCCAATCATTTTTCGAAGGATTTTTACTACAGGGCACCGGGCTAGCTGGCGTCACCGATCTTTCAGATTTACTATCTAACAAGGCATGCATTTGAGTCTTACTATCAGCGTGCTTCAACAATTTATTACTATCACCACTAGCAAATGTCAAAGAGTTTGCAGAATCCTTATTTTTTGCATTGTTAGAGGAGTTCGAGTATTTGGAAACGGAAGTGCCATGTGAATTCGGTCTTCCATATTGTTTTTTATCCTTACTATGTGATGGCTTCAATCCTTTTATATTTAGTACAGCTTTATTGAAGGCGGTATCCAAGGTGGTATCATCTTGACCATGAAAGATCCCATAATCGTCCAGCGATAGTGGAATCGAATGCGATACCGTTTCTGGTTGTAAATCCGAATCATTTAAAATGGAATTACTCTCAATGGCCGAATTCACAGGTTTGAAAACATTGTCGCCGCTAAAATCTGAATCTAATAATGATTTCCCATAAGAGGAAGCTAAGTCTGAATTGTTGGGTTTCTTGGAAGAGCTTTCGTCTCCTGGTAACGAATCTGTAGTACCGATGTCATTATGAGTCGTAATATCCAAATTATCCTTAGAATTCATTGTCTTCTCATTAAAAGGGGGGGTAGCATCTAAATTCAAATTGTCCAAATCTTGTCCATTTATGTAAGATTCGATGTCCGAAATTTCCTCGCCTTGATCATCAGAATTGTTGTCTTCAAGAGGTACACCTGAGGCACCTAAAGAGTCTTCATGAATGCCGAGACCATTATTATTACCATTCAAATTCACATTACCGCTACCATAATCCTTGTCTTTATTATTATTGTTACCATTACCATTGTTATTTCCGTTTTCCTTATTGTTGCTATTTCCACCATTATTACCACTACCGCTAGCTTTTAATATTTTTTCTGATCTACTACTATTTCTACCGCCATCCAATAAAGTCGGTCTAGGGATCATGTTTTGCGGGAAATGAGACTTCTTCTTTGAATGTTCTTTAGTGCCAATATTGTTGTTACTGTTGTTATTCATGTAATTTAAACTGTTATTACTACTTGGTCTACGAGGTTGTGCTTCGAATTCACCCACTTCATTATTATTGGAGGTCTTTGGAACTTCACCATCTAGCTGGAAAAATTGTGACTGTAAATCAGCACCATTGTCGTCTTCATCTTCGTCTTCATCTTCGTCTGTCTCATCTAACCCATGTTCATATCCAAAATTCATATCGAAAGTAGTATTGTGTCTTTTACTAGTTTGAGAAGACACGCTAGGCTTTTTCTTACCTGAAGATTTACGGCTAGAATCTTGGTTTTCTTTCTTGCTGCCTTTAAATATCCTGGGAAACGTTAATTTAAGGTTACTGTTACCTCTTTTCTTGGAATCTCTTGATCCTGAACTATCGTCTGAATCATCTGAATCTGAATCTGAATCCAAGTCATTGGTCTCAACAATTTTATTTTCATTTTCCCTCTCATCATCCTCCACATTTTTTTCTGGTAAAATAGGTTTTGATAGTGATTCTTTCAACTGTAATACAGCACCATCATTATCTTCATCGTCATAGTTCAAATTATTACGTGGTTGTGTCAATCTACCATCATTGCTATGTATACCTAACCCCTCGGCCCTCCTTCCTAAATTTTTACTGTCACCATTAGCAGGATCATCCTTATTATAATTCTCCATTTCAGCCTCACTATCAGAATTGTATTCGTTAGGTTGCGATGATGGTTTGTTATCCTTACCTACTTTCTTACCACTATTAGCCAAATAGTTATCCATATAGTTTTTAGACATCGGCGGCGATTCTAACTCCGGAAAGATATCAATACCTTCAGGTGTAATATAAAGCTTTCTTATGTTAGCATCAACCTCCTTTGTCTGTATTACATCGTGTCCAGGATAAAGTGGCCTTATAATTCTCCTCATCAAATCTTTATCAGGACATGCTGAGAGAAACTGTGCCCGTAGCCTGTTGATACAGGTCTCCGTATCCATCTTAAGATAAATCTTAGTGCTTCAAACCCTTTTTTTTTTTTTAAAGGTTTCAAGTGCTTTTCACTTTGTTTCAAAGTTGACTGAGGTTTGAGTTCATTAAGGATTTACAGGCTCCGAAGAAACTTCCAGTGAAAAATTTCAAAAGGATTTTGAGCAGAGCTCATCGCCTCGAAAAATCTGCTAAAAGGACACGTTTAGGACGTCGAGGGATTGGTAAGGTACTTGAGATGGTACTTTCGTCGAACTGGTTGGATTTGCAAAAGAAATCTGGTGTCATAAGCACTAAAAAGAGGAAGTCCAGTAGGAAATCCGATAAGATTATCAAAAAAGATGCAAAACCTAAGAAAGGACCTAGTAAAGTTATGCAGGTGGTGTATGAGATGAACGACGCCATCAAGAAAGTGGAAGAAGATAAGAAGCAGGGGAAATTGCCGGAATTTAAATCACAAGGACCATCGAAGCTTGATGAATTACTGGGTAAAGATGTATCAAGTACAAAGACGAAAGATATCGGTAAATTTATTGCAATGGATAGTGAATTTGTAGGTGTAGGTCCCGAAGGAAAAGAGCATGCATTAGCAAGAGTTTCATTGGTCAACTATAATGGATACGTAATTTTGGATGAATTCGTCAAACCTTTAGAAAGAGTGGTAGATTGGAGGACATGGGTAAGTGGTATCGAACCGAAACATATGAAGATGGCTATACAATATAAAGATGCGCAACAAAAAGTGGCTGATATCTTGCAAGATAGAATACTGGTAGGACATGCGGTCTCTCATGACCTTTTGGCTTTAGGAGTCAAACATCCTAGATCCATGATAAGAGATACCTCTCTTTTTACACCATTTAGAAAAGAATATGCAAAGGGGAAAACGCCTGGATTGAAAAAATTGGCTAAAAATATACTCGATGTTGATATCCAAGAGGCACAACATTCCTCAGTAGAAGATGCGAAGATTACTATGCTACTGTACAAATCACGAAAAAAAGAAATTGATGGGTTTCATAGTTTTAGAAATGGTCGAGGTTAATTAACATAGATCTTCAATAGGATTCATTTTAATGTTGATGAAATCTTTGTTTTTTTATTTTTATTATTATTATCAAAATGATAACATAGTATAATATAATATAATATGATATAAGATGATATAAGCTTTAAGGTGTTTTGTGAAATTACTGTTATTGTTGGCTCTTTATACTCGTTAAAATAGAAATTGCTAGTGTTTTTAATATTGTACATTTTCAAAAAGAAAAAAATCATATACCCTGTTGGAAACAAGACATCCTGGACAAGATCACAGTTATGGCCTTTTTCCGACGATATAACAAATCGGAATTGGACTCTAATGTACTTAGCACATTAGCAGCGCCTTGGTCGTGAACACCAATCTTAGTGATAAATTCTAATCCTCTTTGTCTGATGCGTGCCAATGACCTTTCGTTGTAGTTATCTAATTCTCTGACTTCAGGATTTTTGACGATCATCCTCAGTATATCGAATGATACGGGGACACAGTCCGAGGTTCTTTCTAAAGCTGATATTCTTCTCATCTCTTGTCTGGTAGCAACATAAAAGCTGAAGACACATTGTGGGTTTGTCCTCATTAAAAATCTCATTATTAATGCAAATCTCATTTTACTGGACTCATCCGATACAGTGCTATTGAAAAACACAGCACCTTGATAAAGCGTAATGTTAGGACACTCTTTGTTAGACGAAATCCATCTCAGTAAATGTCTAGGTAGGTAATTGTTGTTGTCTAATCCAATTGGATTGTCCCCTAGTCCAACTTCATGCCAAATGGAACGGAACCGTTCGGGAGATAGCAGGAGGTAAAGGAAGAACAAATAACACATGTAGTGAGTAGACTCGGGACAGATATTATGCTCACGGTACGAATTTTTAAACTGAACTTCTAAAAATTCTATGACAGCACCCTTCACTGAGGGAACAGAACAACCACGGCATACTATCAAAAGAATATTATGAGCAAAATTCTCTTCGTTCCAAACCCCGCGGCTATAGCATTCTAATTCTGCCAAGTAGGATTCCACAAAGAACCTCGAATTTATAAGGATCGGGCCCAATAAACCGTTCTGACCACTATTAAAATGATGTTCATAAAGACGATTCAGACAGTTAGCCATGAATAATAATCCTCCCTCAAATATTACTGGGTTGGGAGACTCGACAAATACGACAGATAACCAAAATAGCTGTTTCATCAATTCTAAGGAAGGATCGAGCCCCTCTACGACCTTGCTGTAAGTAAAGACATGCGCAATAAGCAAAAACAAATGTTCATCGGTTATATGAGGGTGTGCACAAACTTTTAGCGTCTCATCCAAGAGATTTTTACAGAGAATCTCTGAAGTATCCGTCTTCCCTATAATACCCAAAATCATCATAGCGCGAGCTGAGAGGAACGAGTCACTATTGAAAACTGCATCTACTAAGTACTTCTTGTACCTTGTCTTCCATTGAGCAGCCTCAGAGAAAGAAGAATATTCCATAAGATAAAGGATATTGGTGGTAAACTGTTCTAACGCTCCAAATTTACTTGCAAAAGAATACGCACTAAAGCTCTGCATTATTCTCCCCTTGTATTGACTGAACCCGAACATGAATCTGAACTTTTGACGAGAAAATGTGCTGCAAACTTCATCCAACTTTCCCTTGTTGGCTTCTGGTAAAGAATCGTTAATGGTCAACGAATGACAGATGTTGGTTAATAGCTCATACAATGAAGAACGTATTTCATTAGGACCCACATCAATCAAAAGAGATACAATGAATAAAGCCTCCGATAAGAACATCTGTGTTATTAGAGGGGACTCAAAGAATAATGGAATTGTGGCTTTCACGAGGATTGTTAATTCAGACCAACTTTGTGTGAATGTCTCCAATTTTATTGATGGTAGGAACGATTTTATCATGTTCATTAAGCGATTAATAATATGCGATGCAACATCAATAGTAGGCAAAGCATTTAGCAAAGGCAACAGTTTTTTCCAGTCACGGTTTTCAGAATCTCTATCTAGAGCATGATTTAGAACCTCCTCTACAATTAAAACGGTTAAATTGCCCTCTAGAGCTAGATGGAACCAGATTTGTTGTAGATAAATTACTGTAAAACTTGGTTCTGAAACAGTGAGACCTATTAGACCACGGATAATATGCGCCATAACCTCGGGTCCTTCTTCTTCGTCCACTAAGTAAACGTGTTCGTATAAATTAGGAACCCAATACGACAGACAAAGTATGGTTTGAGGAACAAATTCAAAAGGGATAATTTGATTCATCAGGCCATGTATAAAGTATTCAAAAATATAGCGAGTCAAATCCGGAGACGATTTCGAGATCGATTTTGAAAACAAGCGCAGAAACGTTCCACAATCATTAGGTACATGCACTTCGGGAGAGCTATGAAATCTTGTACCAAAATCCAATTTAAAAGCGTCCTGAGTTGCCGCCGCAAGGTTATAGGCAACATTCTTCACCGTGTCATCTTCATTGTAAATTCCTACTATAATAATTAGGATAAGATGGCAAACAGTTTTGCGTTTCTGTTCGTTTTCATCTTTATTAGAATTATCTTCATTGTTTTCTAAAGCAGAGGAGACGTTGACCACACCGTATTCGTCATCAATCTTAGCAAGCGCATAGTAAAACATCTTGACGATTTCCAAATACTTTGGACTGCTAAATGTCAGGCTTCTACCGCCTTCAAAGCTAACCGTAAATTCTGTAGAAACCCCCGTGTATGAAGTAACATTTACCGAAGATACATTGTTAATCTGATATACGTCATTCGACTTCAGATCCACTAAATGATCCCAACCTTGAATTTTATACTGCTTAACAGTTTCATGTAGTACTTGGAAGTACCTGTTCCCGATTTTCAGTGAAACAGGGGTAAACCTCTTCTTTCGTTCATCATATAAAACAATGTCATGTAAAGATACTCGGACATCATTTATGACCTCCATGCTTTGCTTGCTCAACCCCAGAGATTTCACGAAGTCCGAATGCGAATAACTATTGACAAAATAGTGGGGCACCTTGTATGCCACATACGGATTTAGTTTAGTAAATAGCTTATTCCATTGATTGATAAAACACTCGGTAATATTGAAGTAGTAGTAACCACAACAGTTTAGAAGAGCAATTGGTGGTAACAAATTACTAAATAGAGATGTTAATTTGGGGACATCAACTTCATTTTCATCAAATTTTGTGCAATCTAATACTAAGTAGTGCTTCACACCCCAAATCCTAGCGTAAATCTGATAGGTACGGTAAACAATAGTCTCGATTTCCACGTTTCTACTTCTAAAATTCCCAAATGTCAAAGTAATGATAGGCAAGCCATCTGGTGACATTGATTCGTGAACAAACGTATTACTCGTATTGAAAACCGTAATGCTTCTGAATGCATGTCGACTCATAAAATCATACAACAATGGCCATTCTTCTTTATTGTCTACAATGCATTGCGGGATTTCGTTCCTAAATTCCTCCCTTGGTTGACCTAAAATGGCCAACTTCTCATCGACCATTAAACATAGATCTCTCAAACGTGGGAAGTCGTTAAAAGATTGGAATTCGTCCAAATTAGCCTTTCTCATGTCTAGCTCGTACGAATACATGTATTTGTGAATGTAGTTGAAGTCAAAGGGGATTGGGTTGGGGTCCAGATTTATAGGAATATTGATATCATGATCAAATTCGCAAACCCCTCTCAAGAAGTCAAAGATCCTTTCCCTGCATTCCTCTAGGAATTCGGATTCAGTCTCTAATGCAGGCCACTTAGCTACATTATCTGAGCCATTCGCTAAACTCTGGATAACCTTCGCTAAAGTTACAAGCGGACGCTTGTATGCAGCTTCTGAAATATCGATGATACCTTCTGACTCCGGGCTCACTAGGGCGGGACAGAAGAACCTTAAGAAAACAAACGAACCCACTGCAACATATGCGTAAGGCGGAAACTTTTCCTCCACAGCGGAAAAGATTGTCTGACAAACAACTACTAATTCGGTAGGGAAAAGATGAACTGAACTTGTAATGGCATCTATCAACAGGGTCATATATTTAACAAAGAGTGAAACCTGAAGATCTGCATTTGGATTGTTAGCATCCAATTTCTCGACCTCAAAATACTCGCCAGTATTTATCAATTCATGTAGGATCGGACGTAAGACATGGGTTAAATAAGCGTTTCCCTTGTTCCTGGCAAAAAGTGACAGCGCCCTCGTAGCACAGCTGTTTCTCCTCAAGATATCCATATGTCTTGGGACATTTCTAATTTCATTCTTAATCAATTCCACCACAAGAAGAATGGAAGCATTTCTGCTGTCGTAAGCATTCATCAACCCTGCAGCAAGCGAATCAATTTCATTAGCAGGGCAAATCTCGGTGAAATTTATAATAGCACTCGGGTTTTCTATAGCATATAACAAAAGGTCATTTTGTGCCCTTAACTTCGCCTCATGCATTTGATCCTCCGAGGCAGAATAGTTGTTGACAATATTGATAAAGACTTTTAAGAACGCAATTTTGATGTTGTTATTTTTTGAGAAACCCATGGGCAAAGAATATTGTAATCCAGCATCAACGTTAGCATTCGATAGATTGGTCAAAGAAATTATTACATTTTCATTCAAAACACTAATCTTATGTTTCAGGGATGGCGGATAAGCATCCAAATTAGTGCTTCTTTCCAAACCCTTTAACAAGATGTTGAAATGGTTGCCAAAAACAACGTACTTGGACCTCTTCAACTCCTCTTCTGATACCGATGGAGGTACTTCTAATGGAACATTTTTGGTCAAAAAAGCAAGTGCTTTGGAAGACTCGATTGCAGTATCGATAAGCAAGATATCAATATCTCTTCTCCTCAAATCCATTTCTCGATGTGGTTTAGAGATATTTTCAATATCATAATCCCTGTCCATAGTGTGTTTAAACCAGACAGTCACTAACTTCAACCATTTGTTTTTCAAAGCGTAATGACCTACAATCCCCAAATTCTCCTCGGCACCCTCCATCGCCCTGAATGTCTTGGACATATGGATCACAGCTTTAAAAAATTTGATGGAATCATTGGGCATCTTCTCCAAGATTTCCACGATGTCATCAATGAACCCAATCACATCAACAGAAAATAGGATCATGATTCGCTCCTCATCTTCACGTCTCAAAATGGTTCTCAGGATGATAATTACTTGCTCCAACAAAACGAACAATAATTCATGGCCCTGAGAAGTTAAGTCCGATTCTTTCAGCTCATCAATTTTTGATTTTAGGTTTGAAAATAGCAATTTGAATGCCAAAGGATGTAATTCAGTACTTAAGACATCCTTTGAGTTTTCTCTGGTTAAGAGATCAGCATTGTTTAGCCATTGACATTGTTTAGCGATAAAATAATTAACTTGATGTCCCAAATCAATTCTCATTTCACTTAGGTTGGGATACTTTACAGTATCTACCGTGAGCAGGACACCACAAAGCGATGCAATAATACCAGCAAAGCTCCTAAAATCTGAAGCTTCCTCTTGAGTGATACCTCTCATGCTTGATAAGGATAGCCACTTCTTATAGATGAAATTCATGGCGTCGAATAGAATGGAGCTGGGATATTTAATATGCTTAAGTATGTTTAGTCTCAAACGTCTTTGAAATGCCACTGAACCTGAAGCCACGTAGTTATCCTCTGACATTGCCTTCACAAAATCCAAATTGTGAGCCATTATCGGATCCACATTGCCACAGGTTCTTTTATAAAATTTGAGGGCCATGTGACATTCCCTGTATGCAACCTTCGCTAAAATTTGGACATTGCTCCTATTGGAGTACAATGAGACAAATAATCCACGGCCAACAGCACCAATTATCAATGGAAAGGTATTTTGTTCCACCTCAAGGAATCCTTCTAGGTTGTATTCAGTCATTTCCATGTTTCTAGCCAAACGACCACGTACTTTAAAAAACTTGACTACTATGTCTAAAAGTACCTCACGTTTGTGGTTACCCAACTTCAAATCAAATAAGGCCCAACTAAAAAGGGTTAAAGTATAGCTACTCAATTCGTAATATCCACATGTAGTTCTAGGGGAGACATTTTCGCTAAACTCGGTCATGTAGCTGATCAAAACGTCCATAAATGACTGTGCAGTCTGTTGTAGGTTTGTATCTGTATCGATGATGGCACAAAATATTGATTTAATTATACTTCTAAAATCCTTCTCCGCCCATCGTGGATCAACGTTTTCAATGTGTGGTACAATGATGTAATCTGTAATTCTCTTAAAAATGCTAAAGATGTTTACCATGACCCTTCTCGCATCCTGTTCTCTATTAGCTGTTGCTTCTGGTGTTGCATTCATGCTAGCTCGCGAAGGCCTAATGCTAGTTTCATCAGACCCACGCCTTTGTCTTGTTTGTCTCAATGGTGACCTGATGTTTCTAGATGCGTTAACAATTGGCGAAGCAGCCGCGGATATTGTGGAGACATCACTAGCACCAGCGGTGTTACTACCAAGACCAAGAGCACCTTGAGATCTTGTAATGTTATGTGAAATTCTATCAGTTTCTAATGCTTCGGGTGAAATTAGAATAGAGTTATTTTTAGAGTGTGAATTACCTGAAGTTCTTCTTGCCTTTGGAGCAATCAAATGATCAAGTTGTAATTCAGCTTGGTTTACCGGCGCATGCGTGGAACTGGAATCGGATGATAATGAAGTGCTAGAGTCCGATCGTACCACCGCTTGACTATGGACACCATTGTAAGTACCTAATTCAGAACCGCCCATAGGAAATACAATTGGGGGACCCCGGGAATTAGATAAAGATGCAGGTGATGGAGAAGAATCTATTTTATTCTCTTTAAAAATTTGACTGCTAGTAACACCATCCAATACAGATCCATCTATAATCGAAGAAATCACATTAGTAATCTTACCATCGAAGTACGGTAACGATTTCATAATAACGTCTGGTACCCAGTAAAACAAAGTCTTTAAAAACTCGGCTGTCCTTTGAGCAGTGCCTTCTCGAAGTTCTTTTGAACTTGGTAGATGAAAAAATACCCTGAAACCCTCTGTATAAAGTGTAAGTTTTTTCAAATTAGATCCTGAACCAACGTCGTTTAATTGCAAATGTGAAAGAAATGCATTTTGCTCCAACTGAGTGGCAGCAGCGAAAAACTCGATTTGAAGACGACCATAAGCCGTAGGATGACGGGCAAGGCATTTTTGTAAATATGGATTTAGCTTAGCCTCTCGCTCCCAGTTTTTACCTAGATCCAAATTACATGCCATTATGGGGAAAAGTCTCTTGCAAAATAGAACTGAAGGCACAGTAGAATCAACTAATGATACAGAAGATGTCATCGTAAACAACGTGATTAACGATTTTACAGTATCCATAATCGCCTGATCCGCTACTAGATGAACACCAGTTATATTCTTCACAATGGTTGTAATCATTTTAACACTCTTTTTCTTTGATAGTGGCAAAGTGGTCAATTTTTTCAAGCCATGTGTAAGATGCTTTATGCTGCCTCCCATTAGTTTTTCTCTCTCTTCAGTATCAGGTCTTGTAAAATTAGAACCATTACTTTTCACTTCAGGGACATTTTTAAATGAAGTTGAATTTAATTCTGAGAAAACATCCGGATCCAACATCAACAACGCCATTAAAAACCTCAAGACACTTGAATGGGACAGTGATTCACTCTCGTCAGGTATAGTATAAAGTTCTAAGACATTGCGCATGTGCGGTACCTCAGGCTGAATGGGTCTTGCTTCTAAATTCCATTTTTCAAAAGTCTGATCTTCAGAATCTGAAGCATTCGCACTTGAACCATTAGAACCAGCAGAAGGAGTAGAAAAAAGGGACATTGAAGATGATGCTGATTGCGGAGTTTGTAATTCTTTAGGAGTATTTTTGTTATTATTATTTCCGCTGATATTGAGACTTATACCACCAATACCCCCTCCACTACTGCTACTACTATTGTTATTATTGATACCACCACCAATAACATTGCTAATGCCAATACTATTGCTGTTACCACCGTTGTTGTTACTGCTGTTATTATTATTGCTGTTATCACCACCATAAGTAGTAACAGAAGTTAGAAGGTTTGAGACGTTAAAAGTCGAATAAGTTTCCTCAAAAAGTGCAGAAGCTAGGTGTAGAATGGGTCTGGCAATATCCTCTTCATTGGAAACAGAAGAGCCTGATGTAGAACTATCATTATCATTGCTTAAAACACTTGCAGTAGTACTACCATTACTGCCTGTATTGCCACCGCTACTATTAGATCCACTAAAACCATTACCGCTACCACTACTATTACTAGTATTCGATCCTGTCGCATACCTTCTTAAAGTACGGAAAACATAAGTATACTCTTTCGGTCTACCAATTATCCAAAACATCAACGTCCTTGAAGCGTAATAGAGCAACAGGCAGTGGAAAATCGTCTTCCTCATCGAATTAGCCATATTCCTAACCATTTCCAAATAACGAGCAACATTACGTTTGTTCAAATAAACACAACCGAAAAGATCCATAAAATGCAAAACACCCTGTTCGATATTGACATGGGATTCCAAGAATGGTTTTAAAACCGTTTGTCTCATATATCTAGTAAATTCTGTCGGATTCGATGCGGATAGAAACCTTAAAATATAGTCAACTGTCAAGTCCACCTTTGGTGCACATCCACTACCATTACGTTGTTTTAAAAATTGCTGCTGTGCAGGTAGGATATTAGCCGACACAAATGACGTACTACCATAAAGCTGCTGTGACATATTTTGTAAAATATGTAAT
This sequence comes from Zygosaccharomyces gambellarensis, assembly GCA_030571545.1. NCBI lineage: Eukaryota > Fungi > Ascomycota > Saccharomycetes > Saccharomycetales > Saccharomycetaceae > Zygosaccharomyces > Zygosaccharomyces gambellarensis. The sequence goes on from JAJLXU010000020.1 coordinate 156,955, forward strand.
GCATTGGTATCGAATTTAATTCTCCCACAAACCTCCAGCAACTTATAAGCAATCTCAGCATCCAATGAAGGTGGTGCCACCGAATGAAAACATGGACGATGTGTAGAAAACCCCACTAGTGCCCCAACGCCCCCTCTTCTCGGCTCTCTGGTACGTCTCGCTTCAAATCCTTCCCAAACGTACTCCATATTGTCGCTTAAAAGTCGTGCTAGTATTATAATCGACTGTATCTCTTCTTCTTCCAACTGCAATATTATCCGCTCTTTGCCCAATATCGCTTCAACTGTCTCCAATGACATCCTTACAATATTATCAAGTCCTTGTGAATACGAAACATCCATCACTACACCTCGATGCATGAGAAACGCTTCGTCACTTTCCACATCTTGGTATGTACCATGACCAACCTCATGGGGAAGAAGAGGCAATATCCTCTCCCAGTAGATATGTCTGATTAACGACTGTACCGGATCAACCATTAGCGAAACCTGCTAGTATCACTTGCTATCACGATTACCGCTACCACTCCAACACTGGAAATGACAAAGATGAACAGTAATAAAAGAAAAATACACACAAAGGATTGACAAAAAAAAAAGTACGTCAGACGTATTGTAACTGCTGAAATTCCTTACTCGTATTCCGACTGGAAAAATTCTATTTTGATGTACTAACGTTCCTCCTCTTCCTCTTCTTATTTTTCTCTTCTGCAACCTCTGCTATTGTCTGTCTTCGGCTAAAACCTTAATTCTGTTCTATCCTTTACCGTTCCTTGTATTATTCCTATTATCGTCGTCTTTCCTGATCTCTATGCTTATACTTATTCCTCTCACTCTCCACTCCTAGTGTCACCTCTTCAATTTTTGAAATCAATGTTTTCCAGTGGTAGTTCTTCTTGGTTGACCTTGGTTGTCGTTGGTTGTCAGTGGTTAGTTCTTGTCGTTATTCTCTTGTTCTGATGGTGGCAAGATGACTTGATCCTTTCTTCTTAGGAAGATGTTATTCAGAAAAAGAAACGCGGTATTTATTCTTTCTCCTTTTCTTTTTTTGAAATCTTCTTCTTTACGGTCTTCCTGCCCCTTAAAACACCGCAGCGGGAAAGGAAAGAGGAAAAAAGAAAAGAAAAAAGTCTGATACTGCAGAGAAGAATGTGTGAGGAAAAAGAAAAGCGGATTAAGCGCGGTCCTTTGGATGTCACCCAGCGACAGCAGTTGTCGTTTAAAGAGGTTGTTATTACCGTACAAGGAGATGACAGGTGTCCGGGTGAGGACGCGCGGGAAGATTTCCCCAGCTTGTTCCATGGAACCGCGCGGTGTTCTGCGGGGGCATGTTGCTTTCTCCGATTGATAGGGGAGCGGGGGAGATAAAATCGGAAAGGGAGATTATTTGGAGAGGGAAAAGAGGAGGTGCACGCCAGTCAGGGCTCGAACACGGACTTGATTAGCGAATACAGGGGCTGTACCACTAAGCCACATGGGAATAGAGAATTGAAACGCGCAGAACTTTGTTGGTGGGTTTTTGTTAGAAAATACCTTTCTAGGCGAAATCAGATGACAAGTCGTTTGCTACATGCCCATTATCTATTAGAGTAGTATACAAAAATTGTTTAGACCCGGTCTATCATAGAGTTTTCGTTTCTTCGAGAAGGCATTTGCGTTGGAACTTTTCTTGTTCTCAGGATTGAGGCTTAGTAGCATGTAGCACAATTTTTTAGCCTCATGATACAGAAGCATTGAATAACCGAGTGATCTCATCAGTTGTTCGAAATGATCCCTGTTCATGTATCTTGAATGGTTAATGCAGGGCAAGGGTAAAACTATGAATAAGAAACCATTGTCTTTTAAAAATTCTTTGAACCTTAAGCACATCTGGCCCCTTTGGGCGGGCGTTGGTACGAAATTCAAGACTAACGAACATGAAATTAGATCGAATTTTTCATTTTCACCAGTTGGTAGTGGTCTTTGCATAAAATCTTGTCTTTCGATTCCTGGTGATGTAATTTGCAGATCTATACGTATTAGCGGGTGGAAAATACCACATGTACTGATCTGATTTTTTGTGCTCAGGGAACCGATTTCCAAAGCGCTCATTGAATTTTTCGCTTTATGTCCTAGTTCCCGTAACCATTTGACGAGAATTTTGGAAGAGTCGCCTCCTCTATTACTTTCTTGTCCCACACGACTTGCTAATTGGTAATCCCTAAGACCACCACCGCTGTGGATTTGATTCATGATGTATCCAAGACAACGAATTAATTCCTCGCGGGTCTGCAGACTCTGTGCCTTGAGCAGTTGTGATTCCATATCTCTATCGGTTTCTGAAGCACCGATCTGATAGTGATGCTTCATTTGTGGATTAAGAGACTCATCAATGGTCCTTGTATTCGCACCTTCATCGTTATCCATCAATGATATGTCTAGCTTGTTACACACGATACGTCTTTTACTTATCAGGAGGTGAAACCTTCTGATGATTCTTCTAGCCCTAGTTGGTTTAATAATAACTGGTACATCACCTGAAGCTTTCCGACCGGTAATCGTCTTCCTTTTTCTGGAGATCATTGTTTGAACTTTTAATGCAATCGATGAGTATGAATTTTTCATGAAGGACTCATCGCGATGTGAGTGTTGAAATACTTGAAAAATTTCAGAGTCGAAGATGAGATGAGATGAGATGAGATGAGATGGGTTGAGCAGAATAAAAAGAGAATGGTAAACAAGATGGCCAAGAATCGTGGTAAAGTTCTTAAAAGAACCAAATCTGGATCATCCAAACCAGTCAGAAAGGATCAGACTAAGAAGAAGTCGAACGCTCCTCAAGGAAGAGTTGTTGGAGCATCTGAGCTAAAGTGGAAAAAAGTGGATATTCCTGATACGTTAGATGACTATAGTGGATTCTATGGATTAGAGGAGCTTGATGGTGTTGATGTAAAGGTTGTTGATGGCCAAGTTCAGTTTATTGCCCGCGAAGAGTCTGCCATAAAATCAAGAACGGATGAGGAAGAGCAACGGAAGTCAGATGAAGCGTCTGAGGAGGAGGAAGCCCACGAGGAACAGCCTGGAGAAGATCAGTCTGGAGAAGATCAATCTGGAGAAGAGCAGTCTGGAGAAGATCAACAAGAGTCGGAACAGGAACCTGGACAGGAAGACGATAATCAAGAGCTGAAAACTAATGTCTTCAATTCAGAATTAGACTTAGGAGATTTCTCGCAACCAGAACTTCCAGAATGGCAAAATCTCGCAACTTTGTCGCTTGCAGTTCTTCATGGTTTGTCGCAACAGGGATTTAAAAATCCGACCGATATTCAGAGGGAGGTCATACCGTTAGCTCTTAAAAACGAAGATATCATGGGCAAAGCCGCCACAGGTTCAGGGAAGACATTAGCTTATGGTATCCCATTACTAGAGAGTTTAGTACGTGAAACAGATGCTAGTAAACCAGTCGGAATAATTTTCACCCCGACAAGAGAATTGGCCCAACAAGTCACTCAGCATTTGAAGCAATTAGGTCAGTTAGTGGTCAAAAAATCCAAGTTTGCAATTTTACCGCTAACAGGTGGTCTTTCCATTCAAAAGCAGGAGCGTCTTTTGAAGTATGAAGATAGTGCCAGGATTGTCGTGGCAACCCCGGGGAGATTTTTAGAACTTCTTGAAAAAAATATAGATTTAATTCCACGTTTTGCCCATATTAAAACATTGGTATTAGATGAGGCCGATAGACTATTACAGGATGGTCACTTTGAAGAGTTTGAAAAAATATTAAAATTGCTGGCTGGCTCCCGTAAAAGCTCAAACAAAACTGGTTGGCAAACGATGATCTTTTCCGCTACCTTTTCATTAAGTTTATTCAGTAAATTGGCCACTACTCCATGGAAATCTGTGAAAAAGAACGAAGATGAAATGGAACAAGTTTTGAAACACTTGATGCGAAAGATCCGTTTTAAATCTAAACCAGTTATTGTTGACACTAATTCAGAGGAAAAGATTAAATCACAAATTAGAGAATCCTTAATAGAATGTGGGCCCATGGAGCGTGATTTGTATTCTTACTACTTCCTAACCATTTACCCCGGTACCACCTTAATCTTTTGCAACTCAATTGATTCTGTGAAAAAGCTATGTGCATATTTCAATTATTTAAAGATAGACGCATTCCAAATTCACTCCTCTATGACTCAGAAGAATCGTCTGCGCAATCTCGAAAGATATCTGCACAGATCTTCACAGAATTCTAGCCAGGATCGGTCAACTGTCTTGGTTGCCAGTGATGTAGCCGCTAGAGGCCTTGATATTCCTGGGATCAAACACGTAATACACTATCATTTACCGAGAACAGCTGACACTTACATTCATAGGTCTGGTAGAACCGCTCGTGCTGAGAATGAGGGTGTGTCCGTGATGATCTGCTCCCCAGAAGAAGCAATGGGTCCTTTGAGGAAGTTGAGGAAAATGCTGGCCGATAAAAGTGCCGATGAAGAAATTATCAAACGCAAGAAATGGCAAAATGAAGTTCCATTACTGCCAATCGAACCAGATATTGTCAACGAATTAAAAGAACGTGGTTCTTTGGCAAGTGAATTAGCAGAGCACCAACTGGCCACTACATCTATTAACAAGGAAGACAGTTGGATGAAGCAAGCCGCCCAGGATCTCGGAGTCGAAGTTGATTCTGATGAAGAATTTAAAGACTCGAAGAAGAGCAAGAAACAGAACAAGACCATGGGCAAAGTAGAAGCTAAGCAAGCGAGAGCATATTTAAACCAACTTTTGAGTCGTCCTATTAGAAAGGACAGGAGACAGAAATACCTAACAGGCGGATTCGTCAATTTAGCCGACAATCTTGTGAAGAAAAGAGGGCACGAATCTATCATCGGCCATGAGAAAGTTGACGCTCTTGAAACTTTGAAGAGCAAGAAAAGAAGAAAGTAGGTATACTGATGTGTGTATTAAAAATATAGATGTATCTATCTGCTTTATCGTTGGAAGCTTTATTATGATTAAATATGCGCCAGATCGAGAGAAGGTCGGGTAACACATTGGAAATTGATCTGATGTCGGGGTAACAACCAGATCTAAAGTTCGCGTTTTAGAAAGAAGAAAAAAAACATTGGCAATGCAAAGAAGCGCAAAAGGTTTTCCAAACTCAAACTCCCTTTCGTGTTTAAAACAACAAACAAAGAGTAATTGAACAAGAAATTGAAGAAGTTGAGGAAATTGGAGAAACTATTGAGTGACTTTAGTTAGTTTCGGTTTTGAAAGATTTTGAAGGTCTTGAAAGATAAAGAGAAGATAGAGGACAAAAGTTGAACGGAAACGAAGAAGGAGAGTAAGCAACGAATTTTCGAAATTGTCAACTATTCATAAGAGCTTTGTCTTTCGCTTCCTACTACTGTTGTTGTTGATACACGACTTAAGGTATTAGTTGGTTTAAATATGGATCGTACCTCTCCTGGAAATCCTGAAGATGATGGAATTGCAAGCGCTGCTGCGAGTCAAGACGCGGATGCCACTTTTTTTAAGGTGATTTCTGAGAACCTAAAATATGCATTTAATAGTCCACTACCTACGACCCAGTTTCCAACGCCATATTCGAATCAAACGCATCAGCAGCAGCAACAACCACTTCAACAACAACAATCACAAAATTCAAATATGAATTCAAATCAAGAAGGTTCAATTGGAGAAAATGGTGCTAATGATGCTGGTAATGATTCCTCGCTGGTAGAGAATAGCATGCTCGCTGGTTTGCCGATGGGTATAGCAACAGGACCAAGTGGTGAGCCATTGAGTGACATGAATATGCAACCATCGTCCGTTTTACAGTTTGGAAATTCTTTCTCAAACGAGTTTTTGTTAGCATCACCTGAACAGTTCAGAGAATTTCTACTGGATTCTCCTGCAGGCTTCAATCTTTTTCACAAAACGCCGGCAAAAACACCATTGAGATTTGTGACGGACTCAAAAGATGGTCATAACAGTAATAGTGACGAAAACGATGACAATGGTACTAATTCAATTCAAGAGGATTTAAATGGTGGTAATAGTAGTGGTAGTGGTGATTTATTTGGAATTGTGGATTCCAAAAATAACAATTCACATAGTAGCAGAACAAATACAACAGTTTCTAATAGTAACCAAGGTAGTAACAGTAGTAGTGATGGTAACGGTAATACCAATAATATGGGCCATCTGGATGGTAGTAGTGGAATTCCCCCGATTACTACTACTGATGTTAGTGGTAATGAAAATACACAAACACCGTTGAAAAGTATAGATTTGAACTTGATGTTCAATTCTAATCAACTAACGGCGTCTTCACCTTCAAAAAAACTTAGCGTTTCCTTAACTCCTTATGGACGTAGAGTTTTGAACGACATTGGCACGCCTTATGCTAAAAACGCATTAATATCGTCAAATAGTGCATTGGCAGACTTCCAGAAGGCAAGAAAGCATAACGTTAAATTACAAAGCACACCTCCCACGACTCTGGGATCATCAAATCATAGGTCTATGGAGAGAAATAGAGCCGCCAGTGCATTTGGACCCTTATACCGCGATCATGATCCATTAGCACCGCCACAAGAAGAAAATGATGAAAATGATGTTTATGGATCTTCACCAACGACTATTCAGTTAAATTCCTCGGTAACCAAATCAACAATTAAATTAGAACCAGGTAGAGCACCACCTTTTAATAAACTGGATAGTAGCATTAATAATAGTGGTAATAGCAACAGTATCGGTGGGCGCTTATTCGTAAACGATGAAGATCGTTTACCTCTATCTCCAACACCCAAATGTCATAATATCAATGCTAGTAGCGATAACGGTTCATTGAAAATCCCTGAACTACCGAAGATGGGTTCATTCAAAAGTGACAGCAGTTCACTTTCATCTGCCGCTTCTAATATGAGTCATCATAATGGTAATCATAATCATAATTCAAAACCAGGTAAAGTGAAGAAAAATACCAAAAAACAACCCAAATTCCAAATTATAGTAGCGAATACCCAAAAATTTAATGTACCGACTATGAATCAACGATCATCAAAGAAAAACACGGGGTTGAAGAGGTCACAGTCTTTATTATCCAATCCTTCTGCATCAAATTTATCAAATAAATCACAACAAAGGAATGGCGGTATTAGTAGTGGCGGTAATGCTACTAATAACTCTGGTAATGACAGTAATACCAATGTTTCCTCCATGGATGGGAATAAACGATCAATTTCATTTACATCAGGAAAAAGGCAGTTTAATGGGTTTCAATAGACTTTAAAAAAGCAAAAATAATGATAATAAAATAAAATAAAAACGCAATTGTTTGGTTCAATTTCTACTTCTTTCTTAATATATACATCTGCTGTCATTATCTTCATTTAGATACATTTAAGTGGTCTTCTATGGACCAGGGCGTATAATAGTAATTAATAAAAAACGTATTCACAAAAAGAATAAGGATGTAACTGAGTTAAAATGGAAATGGGTATTAAAAGTTGTCTGTATTATAATATAACAAAGATATATCGGTGCGTTGGTCCATTAAACATCTTGAAGTCGGTATGATCGCTTGGTGTTATCGTTTTGTTGTCGATAATTCACATTCGTCCTAAGATAACGGACAACGAACAAGACAAGAACCACATAGTACAGATAAGACCCCAATAGGCACTCGATCCTATCGAATAAATTGAATAGCACTACGCTAGATCCCTCAATTGATTAAGGTTAACAAGATGTATATATATATGTATATATGGATATTCACGTGATTTCTATAAGGGTCTACGATATTTTTCAAATCTGCTTGACAAGCGCGAATGCCTATCTATAAAAACAAGAACCACTCTTTGAATGGGCATCACATACAATTAGGTCCTTCAATAAAGAAAAGGGGATTAGAAACCATAAAGAGAGAAATTGGTGATAGAAAATCCCAGAATCGAACCTGAATAATTGACTGCCAAATAAGAAGGAACTTATCCCTTTAACTGAGAACCAGACTTTGGAACCATCATACATATTTTTTTCAAGAAAAATGGCACTGCATTCTCATGCACCAGCCAGTTTTACTATGAACGAAGATAGGCGTATGTTTCAAGTACCATCTAATGGAGATCTTTCTAGTGGAGACATCACTCAAGGTCAGACTAAAACGGGCACTGATGGATATTTCTCCCCATTACCATACATGTCGAATTATATCTCTGTAACAGCTCCCTCGTCCATTAGTGTCCTTAAACGTAGGATAAGGATCGAGAATGAATATCTTTTAAAAAAATACTATTCTTCAAAAAAATCGATTGTCCATGCAATGTATAGACATGGTAGTGTTGCAAGTAGTTCTGAGACATCGAATGTTCCCAATGAGAGATCAAATTCATACGTTTGGATGAACAAATTTCTAGATGACTCTAGATATACGGTAAATTTATCCGAATCTGGTATGAATTTAGGAGCTCAACCAAACGGCGAAGAAGAAGAAGAGGTAGAGAGAAGACAATCTTTTAGGAGCCATGCAGCTTCTTCATATTTTAAGTATGTTCAAAGATTGTTGGCTGTGGATTCACGAGAACATGAAGTGCTAAAGAGACATAACCTTTGGATACCAATGATTAGAAAGGGTTGGAGGAATCCAATGTCGGAAGAACAAAATGATGAAGATGAGGATACCCTTTATGACGGAAAAGTTTGTCCCCTTTTCATTGACGGCAATGATTACATTTCAAAGGATTATGATCTATACAGAGGTTGTACCTTGATCCCATCAGTTTTTTCAGAATACAAGTTACCAGCATTTGTATATCACTGTGCCGTTGAACTCGATGGTCAAGTTTATATTTTCGGTGGGTTAATGGCATGCCATAAACATGATGATGAGGCACCGTCTCTAAGGGATTTTCACGTAGATGGAGTCAAGAATCTACCACCACCATTGTTGTCATCAGTAGTTAATAATCCATCAATGATTAATAACAGTAGACTTTATGTTATGTCTGCATCTTCGAACACGTTAAGAAGACCTGAACTCTCCGGACAAATTCCACCACCATTACTTTGTATGAAAGGTTCCAAGCTTACGGAAAGACACATTTTTTTTTATGGTGGATTTGAGATAAGGACCGAGACTAATTTAGATGACTCCGATAACTTTTATTTGAGGAAAAGGGCTTACATGAATAACACCGGCTACATCCTTGATACAATGACCTTCAACTTCACGAAGGTGGAGCTAACTGCAGTTCCCTATAAATATGTATCTTATCCGACACTCGCAGCACGTTTTGGTCACCTGCAACAATCTATTTCGAATACAAATAGTAATTTGAACAACGGCATCAACAACAATAGCTATATCAACCACCAAACGGCTTACGATTTCGATGGCAGTGGTGGTGGTTCACCAAGATCACCTAATGAAAGTATTTCATCAGAAGTGTTGAGTTCACCCGCCTTCTCCGTTGGCTCACCACCGGCAAGACCAAACAATGCCCCGCATAACTCAGGTGTCTACTCGATTTTAATCTTTGGCGGTTACAGACAAACTGGGGATGACGATTACGAAGCAATGAATGACCTTTGGAGGATCGACGTACAAGTTTTAGCAAGGGGTAAGCGCGGGCATTATAAATTTGGAGACATGGCAACTGCTACCATAATACCGAAATCCCATCCACACGATCCATGGCCTTCTCCTAGAGCATTTGTTGCTGATTGCATCACTGATATTCCTAGCAATGCAACCAAACCAGACCTTTTGGAAAGACTACAAAAGCACTTCTTTATTGATAAGGATACCTTTGTAACTCAGGAAAAATCAAGGCCGTTTTTAAAAGGTTTACCTCACTCAAGAACTGAACCTGATAGATCAAAAATCCGTTCAAGAACAAAGGAAAATAACGGCAGTGGTAGTAGTCATAGTGCTACTAGCACCAGTGCTATTAGCCCCAGCGCTAGTGGTGTTCCCAATTCTTTTCTAAAACAACGCGTAGCCTCGCCATCCTCAACATCAACCACCCCAACTCCACAGCCGAAATTCAGGACAAGACCAAAAGTCGAACACAAAATTTTAATCGTTCATGGTGGTTCCAATAAAACAAACGTTTGTCAAGATATGTGGTGGTACGATATAGAATCCGAAACCTGGTCAAACATTACAACCTATGGCCAGACCGAATATTCAAAAATGACTCCAATCACATTGGGTCTTGTCGATCATTCCCTGGTATGCGTAGGTGGTATGGCAGTCTTTGTCGGCGGTCTTCTACAAGAAGATATTGATTCCCTTTATTATGGCGTTAATTATCATGACATGCCATTACCTCCGCAACTCGCAATAGGCAGTGACTTCATCAGAATTTTTGATCTTTCTTCTCAATGTCTACTTGGCCACACTGTTACGGGTGATGAAACGAGTGCATATCTCATGGAAGATCCCCACGCAAGAACAGGCATGCTTTTCTCTAGTGGATTTACGGTAGTTCAATTCAACGGTGACATACTACTGTTTGGCGGCACAGCATCAAGACGTTTTCACGAGGCCGGTATATATCTACGTGGTGCCATTCTCAAGTGCGTACTACCATCTATGAAATTAGCCACCTAAGTTCCTAAGTCTACTTCTACTTGCACTGAGTCATCCATATAAAGTCCGCTCTAGAGTCTGTTTGAGTCCTGTATGATACCACGGCTATTATCAATCCATTCAGGGTAATACTGTCCTTACCCGTTCGCTCCTTCTTGGAGGAACAAAAACTTTTTTTTTTTTTTTTTCGGTCGCTTATGCATCGCTTCTTCTCCTTCTGTAAAACACGAACGAAAAAAAAAAAAAAATAAAAAAAATTTAACCCAGGAATTAATTAAAAGAAAATATCAAGTGAAAATTATTCTATGTGGGAGAATAACTCCTTTTTAAACTGTTAGGGGGAAAAGTCTATGATGAAATTTAGAAGCTGATTGAGCGTGACAGCGGATTTAGAAGAACAAAAAGGAAAAGAAGATTTAAATTTTTCATTAGAGTATTACCATTATTGCCAAAGGTTTGTTTGAGACAAAAGGATTCTATTTCTTGACATAATTGTTATTGTTTGGACGATTCACGAAAAGTTTTTCCTAGAGTCTAGATAAATTAACGTAAGATAAGAATAAAAAATAAGAAAATAATAAGTAAAAAAAATTTTCTTTCAAAGGTGCAACAGAGGATTACAAGGCTTTAAAGAAGGTTTTCAGGAAATTTTTTGGTGTTAGGGATTTTATTAGAATCAGCGTTAGGACAACAGAAGAAGATTTGGTCATGTATGCGTCTGAGCGTCGTCCATCTATGGCGGAGCGTAGACCAACTATTGTATCAATGAGCGCACAGAGTGTTGTTCCTCATCTGGCGGGTATTGAGGACCCGCTACCCGATACGACGCCTGAAAAGGTTGATGTTTTGATCGTTGGTACAGGAATGGTAGAATCTGTGCTCGCGGCAGCACTCTCGTGGCAGGGTTCAAATGTTTTGCACATTGATAGGAATGACCACTATGGTGATAGTTCAGCGACTTTGACGGTTGATCAAATTAAGAAATGGGTAAGTTATGTTAATCAAGGATTATTTGCTGGTTGTTATGATAATGCGAAACTCTACGTTTCAACGAATGTTGGTAACGGTAATGACAAGTATGCGTCAAGAGATTTTGGTGTTGATTTAGCTCCGAAGATTCTTTTTGCGAAATCGGATCTTCTGTCGATTTTGGTCAAATCGAGGGTCCATCAATATCTAGAATTTCAGTCGTTATCAAATTTCCATACTTTTGAAAGTGATAACTTTGAAAAATTGACGAATTCGAAGCAAGAAATATTTACTAATCAAAAATTACCACTAATGACAAAGAGGAATTTAATGAAGTTCATTAAGTTTGTGCTTAATTGGGAAGACAAACCTGAAGTCTGGAAACCTTATTCTGAAAGACCGATCTATGAATTGTTGGTGGATAAGTTTCAATTGCAAAGACCGCAAATTTTTGAATTAATGTTCTCAATAGGTCTTTGTTATAACATGGAGACAAAGACACCGGATGCATTGCAAAGAATTCGTAGGTATTTGAGCAGTTTCGATGTTTATGGTCCTTTTTCGGTCCTCTATTCCAAATACGGTGGTCCTGGCGAGCTATCTCAAGGATTCTGCAGGTCAGCCGCTGTTGGTGGCGCAACTTATAAACTAAATGAAACTCTAACTTCTTATGATCCAAACTCTAAAATTGCACTCTTTGGTGATGGGTCCCAGGTTTATGTCACTGAGAAAGTCGTAGTTTCGCCTTCACAGGCGCCAAAGGAGAGTCAAAATACTCCGATTCAGAAACATGAGGTTCATCGGTTGACTTGTATCGTCGAAAAATCGTGTGAACAATGGTTTAGCGAGGGCGAATCGGCAGCTGTCGTTGTTTTCCCTCCAGGCTCGTTAAAATCTGGCAATACCGAAGTTGTGCAAGTATTTATCCTAGGCTCAGGTAGCGAAATTTGTCCTAGGGGAACCAGCATTTGGTATTTATCGACAACGCAACAAGGACCACGTGCTGAAATGGATCTCGACGCTGCCCTGGAGGCAATGGAGATGAGTCTTATTAGGGAATCATCAACTGATTTAGATCAAGATGAGTCCTTGGTTCAGTTTGGTCCAAACGGACAAACATTGGTCAATTCAGTCAGATTAGGTCAATCCTTTAAACAGTATGTGCCTCGAGAGAGGATACAGTTTCTGTTAAAACTTTACTATACCCAGTACACTTCAACACCGGCGTTTAACGTCGTAGATCCATCATTCTTCGATATTAACAGGAGTAACATCAGCGGTAAGCTAATACCTGGAGCAAGTGATAATGGTGTCCTTTACACTGCAATGCCGTCAGGTGAGATATCTTACGATGAAGTGGTCACAGCAGTTAAGGTGCTATACGAAAAGATTGTCGGTAGTGACGATGACTTTTTCGATTTAGATTTTGAGGATGAAGATGAGGGACCGGTGGATAAAACTGATTACGAAAATGCAATAGAAGATGATGAAGATGTGGATATGAATGTGGGCAGACATGAATCTGCTGAGTTCGTCGGCGAAATGGAAATATGACCCAAAATTATCCTGTGTGCCAGTTCCATTTCCATTTTGATTGTTCCTTTTCTACTTACTATTGTGATTTCCTGGTATACACATCTTATGAAGTGCTGTGGAATGTATATATATAATAATACAGTATATGATAACGGAGACTTAATATATTCGACATTGGATCTTAAGCAGTCTCCTTGGAACCCACCAAAAGTGACTGTTACATCTCTACACCCACACCCTAAATCTGTACACCAGGGACATTTCATTTTCTGAAAACTTTAAATTTTTTTTCGAGGAAGCGAAGACCGAAAGCGAGGACGAACCGACGCAAACCCAAGCAATTCCTCATCGAACGTAGTAGTGAAAAATTCCAGTTAAACCTCACCATGGGACCTAGAACCAGGAGTGGTTTAATGACTATTTGGTTCTAGTCCTGTACGGAGCAGTTGATATTTTGAACTGTCGAAGAAGTCCCACTAGCCAAAAAAAAGTTGAACCTTTATTTCAATAATGTCTGAAACCGGAGAAGTCCCAGAAGTCCAAGAAGTCCCAGAAGTTCAGGAAGAACAAACCGCTGAAGTCACCATTGAAGATGCTTTGAAGGTCGTTTTGAGAACCGCCTTGATCAATGACGGTTTGGCTAGAGGTTTGAAAGAATCTGCCAAGGCTTTGACCAAGGGTCAAGCTCAATTGGTTGTCCTTGTCAGCTCTGTCACTGAAGACAACATCATCAAGTTGGTTGAAGGTTTGGCTAACGATCCTGAGAACAAGGTTCCATTGATCAAGGTTGCTGATGCCAAGCAACTAGGTGAATGGGCCGGTTTGGGTAAGGCTGACCGTGACGGTAACGTTAGAAAGGTTGTCGGTGCTTCCGTTGTTGTTGTTACCAACTGGGGTGCTGAAACTGACGAACGTACCATGATCTTGGAACACTTCTCTCAACAATAAGCGAATCTGATTTAGAAGAAAATATATGAATGTTTTTCTTTTTTTTTCTGGATTTGTATTGTGTGTATCTTATACTATTAAATAATTAATACGCATTTTTTTGGAGATACATCTTAGAAAAACAGTGGAATCTCGTTATCGTTTTGGCGTTTTGGATTGGGTTTGTCATTACTGTTATCTGCTGGCGGCGGTAAAAGAGCTTCTCCTTTTGTATTGGAAAGCCCTAGCAGATTATTGGTCGAAGTGTCGTCGAGACCTATAGTGGTAGCACTACCACTTGGTGGAGCTTGTATTTTCCTATTCGCAAATCCCTTTGAGAATCTACTAGTTTTTTTCTCTAATTCATTGATTTCCATAAGTAGTTGAAATTCTTCTTGATCTGATTCTTCAACAGTTTCCTTCTCTAGCATGCAAACTTCAATAACGATTCCAGGATACTCTCCAGGTAGCTGTTTACTACTGCGATTTCCGCCAGTGCCGTGTGATTTTGTATCTGTAAGCATCATGTCTTCATTTCTGCTCAAAATATTAACACTTAAAAGACCGTGAACATCCATCCTTAATAAAACTTTACTAGCCACTTTAGTACTCTGTCTAATCTTATCGAATGAGTTAAAGTCAAAACACCCCAATACTGGTTTATCATAAAGGACACTTATTGAGTCACCATCGTAAACCTCTAATTTTTCCAAGATAGACCTGCTACTTGGCAATTTAATCCTTGAAAATCCTAACTGGGATTTTGACATTAAAACAAGAGTGTTTTCGCCATCTTCATCTATTTTGGCAAATATGCAACACTCACGACAACCAATTTCCTTAAGATCTTTGATAGCAGAATAGAGTACATCGCCTTTAATGATACATTCAAAAAGAACTTGGTCTCTATCCAATTCTAGTCCACTACTATCAAAGCTCGATGCATGGTACGTATGGTATTCGACAGTTTCAGAGACCAAGGAATCTTCAAAAATTAATTCTAATGGGCTACCTGGACCATTATAAGAAAGTGTTGACTCTAAAGCATCATCCATATTTCTATGAACAACATTAAAGCTACTCAATAAATGATTCATATTTAAACACATTTTACTCTGGTCGTCTATTTCGTTATGATAGGAATACGATGCAAATAAATCTCTCGATAAAAATAGCTGGATTCTTATAGTATGGTTACATTCACGGGCAAAGGATAATCCATCCTCATCGATAAATATCAACACATCTTGCTTGTTATCGAAAGGCGTTAAGCAATTGAGAGCTGTTGTAATATAGTCTAAATGGAAGGTAGATGCTGAAAAATGAACGCCTCTATCGTTGTTTATTCTCATCAAATATCACTATGATCTCTCTTCATTCTTGATAGTACGATGAATAGTTAATGCTGAACGATAAAGATGATGAGCTAATCCAACTTTCTGAGGTTCTCAGAAAAAAAAAAAAAAATAAATAAATAAGAAGGATCATCCAGATGGCACACAGGAAACGTGATGGCTCCCTCCCGTGGTATCGAATTGCCAGTGTGGTTGGCATAGTTGCAGCTGGTATTGGAGCTGCTGTGTACCTCTGGAATCAATCGAAAGCAGTCAATGATCATGATAAACCCTTTAGAAAACCTAAACGGCCTTCGAAGGCCATTATCATTACACATCCTGTTGCTTCACAGAAAGATATAGATTGGGATCAACTATTGCAAGAAGATGTAGTCCTATTGGTAACACCTGGTGTTTTGTTCTTGGAAGTTACAACTAACGACAGACCATTAGCACACCGGTACAAGATAATACGTTGTGATACTATGATAGGATTATGGTCTTGCGTCAAACATTTACAAAAGGAGCAGCTGTTGTATGTAGAAGGCGAAATTGCCAGTGAAATTCCTAATGATTTAACAAGGTACGTTAAAAAGTTGATCAATTGTAAGAATTCACAACAATTAAGGGATTCATGCATGTAGTGCAAATCTAAGTAATGTCTCTTTTTTTACCAAATACGATACCTTCAGAACTCTGAGATGCACCCCCCATGAAACCATATTCTTGTGTACTCCAACCGTTTTTCAAATGTGCAGGTTTATTCTTTACAGGTGGACGTGGTTTCCTTTCAGCTAATTGGGGTCCCAATACAGGGAAAAGATCTGGACGTCTCTTGTTAGCATACCTTGATAGAGATTTTAGGGTTTGATACACTATGGCAGGATCCTTCTCCTCATATAAGTCGACAGTCTGAAACAGCTCGTCTTCCGGTACTCCATATTGTCTACAGAATTGTAGGAATTGAGATATCTGATCCATTTGCATGAAGGGTATACTAGTTTGTTTATAGGGTATCAATGGTGGAGCATTTGATGAAGAATCAGCACCGTTAATCGTATTAGCTAATCGACAAAGTACAACCCCGTCCTTAAGAGAATTCAGTAACGATGCGGAAGGCACTGGATCATGTAAAATGGTTTGAAATACCCAGGATTTAATCTCATCGACAGCATTTTGAGAAAACTTGCTATGTCTTAGGTTTTTCAAATCTTCATCTAATGGTGTACAATCAGGCTTCTTCCCATACTCGACACTCATCTTTCTTCAAACAGCTTTTTAGTAGTGTTGAAACTGCCAAATAAGTAAATGAGTTAAGTGACTGAATAAAGTTCACTATCGATCTCATCCCTTTGGTAAGAAGCTCTGACAAGAAAACGAAAACTAAAAAAAAAAAAAAAAAAAAAAAGTTTGAATAATTTAAATAAGATATAGAATGAACCAAAACCATGATTTCGCTACAACTTGACTGAATCGATCAAATGCCTAACTACCCCAGGATTGGATAAAGTAGAAACATCACCTAATTGATCAGATTCACCAGCTAGGATCTTTCTGAGAATACGTCTCATAATTTTACCAGACCTGGTCTTTGGTAAATCGTCTACCAAGACAATTAATTTAGGAGCTGCAAAGGGTCCAATGTCCCTTCTTACAGCAAGAATCAAGTGCTTCTTGATGTCTAACAATTCTGATTCTGATGCTTTCGACCAACTAGATTTGTTCTTTAACACAACAAATGCTGAAACGGCTTGTCCTGTCAAATCATCGTTGAACCCAACAACTGCACATTCTGTTACAATAGAATCATCAAGAATAGCACTTTCAATTTCAGCCGTCGATAATCTATGTCCTGAGACGTTGACAACGTCATCAACACGTCCTAAGATCCAAATGTAACCGTCTCTATCCCTTGCAGCACCATCACCGGTAAAATAATAACCAGGATATGGTCTTAAATAGGTATCAAAAAACCTATCATGATTTTTCCAAATTGTCCTAGCAAATGATGGCCATCCATTTTTAACGGCTAAGACACCTTCAACATGTGGATCAGTCAACTCTTCACCTGTAGTAGGATCCAGGATACACGGATCGATGCCCATGAAAGGGAATCCTGCAGATCCAGGTTTCATTGGCGTAACACCACCCGCTAGTGGAGTCAACATGTGCGAACCCGATTCCGTTTGCCAGTATGTATCCACAATTGGCAACTCATTTTTACCAATTTTCTCGGAATACCATTCCCAAACTTCAGCGGCTATAGGTTCGCCGACTGTGCCCAAAACACGTAACGATTGTAAAGAATGGCCCTCAATGAATGATTCACCCGCACGCTTCAATAACCTTAGTGCTGTGGGGGCTACATAAAATTGAGTAACTTTGTACTTATCGACAATATCCCAGTAGCGACCATAATTTGGATGAGCAGGTGTGCCCTCAAAGACCAAGGTTGTACAACCACAAAGTAAAGGTCCATAAACGACATATGTATGTCCTGTAATCCAACCAACATCACCGGCCGTGAAGAATATGTCTTCAGGATGCGTATCAAAAGTAAATTTTATGGTTAAAAGTGCTAATAAAAGATAACCTGCTGTACTGTGTTGGACACCCTTCGGAGTACCAGTCGAACCCGATGTATACAAAAGAAACATCGGATGTTCTGAGTCTACGGGTTCACAGGGAAAATAGCTCTTATATTTTTGCATTTCTTGCTGCCAATCTAAATCCCTTGGTATTTGACGCTGAATTCTTGGATTATTAGTGCGTCTAAACATCAGGACATGACGTACACCCGGCGTTTCTCTCAGCGCATCGTCAACAATTCTCTTCGTTTCTACTATTTTACCACCTCTTTTAGATTCATCCGTGGTAATTACAACTCGAGAATCAGCGTCGTTGATACGATCTCTCAACGAATTACAAGAAAAGCCTGCAAACACCACAGAATGAATTGCACCAATTCTTATAATTGCCATCAGTGCAATCAGAGTTTGTGGAATCATAGGCATATAAACTGCAACGGTATCACCTTTACGAACCCCCATCGAATAACGAAGAACCTGAGCCATTTGACAAACTTGTTCCAGCAATTCCGCATAGGTTAACGTATAACCTTGACCTGCTTCATCCGACTCGTAGATAATAGCCTTTTTATCGGGAGTTTCAAAGGCATGTCTATCCACGCAATTATAACATGCATTCAATTGACCGTTTAAAAACCATGCATTGTTATCTAACGAAGGTTTACCTGTTCGAGAATCCGGAATGAAAACTTGATCGAAGTCTTTAGCCCAGTTCAGATACTCTCGTGCCTTTGTACCAAAAAATCCTGACGGATTATCAATAGATTCTCTGTACAGGCTTTCATATTCCTTAAAACCGGACAGATATGGCGTATAGTGACGAGCCAATTCACCCTGTAACCTATGACCAATTGGTTTTTGCTGTATTTTAGTGGCACTTATCAAATGCTCGAATTCTCCCTTTGGGTTTTCGGCCTCTAAGTCATCCTCTTTAGCCGCCATTGTTCTCGCACTGACATCTACTTCTCCCGAGGCAGCATGTACTAACTTCGATTTCAGTGCACCAACATTATCACTACCTACGGCAGGACCTGCTGCCGTCGTACTTGGAGACATGGGTGGAAGGGTTTATTTTCTATCCCTCCTTTCCCTTATTTTATTTTTATATTTATTTTTATATTTGTTTTTGTTTCAGAAATCAGAAAACTTCTCCACATTGCCACATAGACGGATGCTCGTAAGACTCTTCCTTATATACAACTTATTGGAGACCCAACACCCCTAAATTCTGCCTCCATTTTGTTGGAGTAGAAAAGTTCTGCTTCCTTTCCTCTTTCATCCAACAAAAGGAAAAAAGGAAATAAAAGCCGCTCACCATTTAGCCGCCGTTGTAAAGACAATATAGAGAAAAAAAAGAAAGGTGGAGAAAATAAAATTTGAATGACCTATTGTCCTACAGAAAAAACTAACCCCTTTCGGACAAAGGGGAATATCTAGAAAGGAGCCCTTTCTACCGTCGAAAGGTGCTCGCTGCTTTAGAAATCTCCGCATCGAAGGAAGACACCGCCCCAATGGATCTGCAAACCTCCGATATTATCTCAAATGCAAATAAAGCACTCCGCGCTTATCATCTCGGCGGAGTGGAGATACCAAGAGATTGCAAGAGTTGAAACGTATAAATACAGGGGTACATAAAGGGATGGTCTGCTAAATTTCTTTTCATTCCTTTTGCCCTTTGCTTCTTTAAAGGAGTACTTTTGGATTAGCCGCCTACACCAGCGGTTAATGTCTCGTATCTCACGTGCTCTAATAATGTGGCTCCACAGTATTCTCTAATATGTTATACATATGTATATAGCACTCATGTATATGTATTTTGTTTACATCTCCATACTTAGCGACAGCATCCCAGTTCTCTGAAGTACGCGAATCATTTCTCCAGAAACACAGCCAACCATGAAGAACGCGTTACAGTGGCGAGACAAGACGCCAAAAGAGAATTAGTTTCGTGTCAAAACTCGAAGACTTCACAACTATCACCCAAAAGAGTGGTGCTGCTAAATTTACGCTGCCGTGCCATTGTAAAAGAGTATAATAAGAGTAAAGCTACGCCAAGATGTAATACTAGGACGTATGTTGGGGACTGATTGAATGTTTCCTGTATCCTGCACACAAGAAAATAATTTAAAACCGTCTGTTTATCAGAGCACTCGAAGAACTGAAAGAGAGCTATATAAAAAATTAAAAAAAAAGAGGAAAGGAAAGAAAAGGAAGGGGGAATAGAGTGTTGAATCAACTCCTTAGCTGTTAACTTTTATCTTCATCTGCGGTTTGCATTTTATCTAAGGAAGAAAAAAAAGGAAACTATGCAGAATCCGCTGCATCTACTGCTTTCTGTGCTATGGGTTGTTCTGGCGTTAGATGTGCATGTAATGGCTCATGATAGTAAGTCTAAATCGCCAGAACTTCATCACAAGCATTTAAAGACATCGTCACTACTAACATGTATGAACAATTCACAATTTTCTGCGACTTATTTCGATGTTAGGTACTATCCATTTAATGAGACGTTTGTATTTAAAATTGATGCCATGACTGCGATCAGTGGGAATATTACTGTGAAGGCGGAAATTATAACTTATGGTATTAGTGTTATAGAGAAGGAGTTTGACCTATGTTCTTTAAAAGAGGCGACGCTTTGTCCGTTGTCAGCAGGAAGAATTGATGTTGCATCGACATATCAGTTAAAGAAGAGTGACTTAACGCAAAACATTCCCAAAGTTGCCTACAGTATTCCAGATTTAGATGCCCAGGTGCGTGTTTTGGCATACAAGAAAAACGACAAGGGTGTTTCGTCGAAGCCGGTTGCGTGCGTACAGGCTTTTTTGAGTAACGATAAAACGGTGCAAACGAAATATGCGGCATGGCCCATCGCAGCAGTTTCGGGGATTGGAGTGTTGACGAGTGGATTCGTTTCAGTTATTGGATATAGCAGCACAGCTGCGCATATTGCATCGAATTCAATTTCACTGTTCATTTATTTCCAGAACCTGGCTATTACAGCAATGATGGGAGTCTCGAGGTTGCCGCCGATTGCTGCTGCATGGACTCAAAACTTCCAATGGTCGATGGGAATTATCAACGTCAAATTCATGCAAAAGATTTTTAATTGGTATGTTCAGGCGACGAAAGGTGTTTCTACGGTTCTCCTAGGAAATAAAGATATCCTTTCCATTAGTGTCCAGAAGAGAGATAATTTTAAGAGAGGAGTAAAATTAGCGTCGTCTGGCGATTATGGATTCGATTCGATATTAAAGGATTCTTCGCTGTACACCACAAATGAGAGGAATACAACAAAGTATTCATCAAAAATTTTAGTTCTTAGAGGTATGGAGCGTGTTGCATACAAGGCTGATATTGAGCTATCGAATTTCTTTTTGACAGGTGTTGTCTTTTTCCTTTTTTTTGTATTTGCCATGACGGCTGGAATGATATTCTTTAAGGCTTTGTTAGAAGTTTTAACTCGTGCAAGGATAATGGCGGAAAGTTCAAACTTCTTTTTATACAGGAAGAATTGGGGCAGTATCATCAAGGGAACACTATTTCGTATTGCAATTATTGCATTTCCACAAATTTCATTATTAAGTATGTGGGAGTTCACTCAAAGGGATTCACCAGCTGTCGTTGTCGATGCAGTTATAATGTTTTTGGTCGTATCAGGTATTCTGTTTTACGGTACAATGAGGGTTTTCTTTAAAGGTAGACTATCACAGAGGTTATACAAAAATCCTGCCTACTTATTATTCGGCGATATTCATTTTTTAAATCGGTATGGTTTCCTTTATACCCAATTTCATGCTGATAAATATTGGTGGTTGTTGCCATTATTATTTTATGGATTGTTGAGGTCTCTATTCGTCGCGGTTTTGCAAAGTCATGGTAAAACCCAAGCCGTCATCGTTTTTGTTATCGAATTGGTTTATTTCATTTCACTTTGTTGGATACGACCATATTTGGATAAAAGAACAAATATTTTTAACATTGCGATCCATTTGGTGACTTTGATAAATGCATTTTTCTTTCTATTTTTCAGTAACCTTTTCAAACAACCTGCAATCGTGTCATCGGTAATGGCCGTCATTTTATTCGTTTTAAATGCTGTCTTTGCTCTTTTCCTATTATTGTTTACATTGATTACATGCACTTTGGCTCTATTGCGTAAGAATCCAGACGCTCGTTACCAACCATTAAAGGATGATCGTGTTTCATTTATACCCAAGATTCAAGGTCCTAATGGTAGTAGTATGTTATTAGATGGAAGGACCGATTCTGACAGCGAATTATTCGAGCTGAGGAAAGCCGCAATGAATACAAATGAAACTGAACAAGAGAAAAATTTGAGAGAAGATGCCTTTAACAATAATAAATTGGGTAGTAAAATAATCTTCGACGATGAATTGAGTACAAATTCATCGTCAACGCCAGGATATCTTACGAGTAGAAATAGATCTGGAAGCGATCTACCACAAGAACCATTAAAGCCCAATTCTGCCGTTATGGGTTTTAATTCCACACCATCATCATCCTCACAACCAAGAGTATTGGCAACGGGCGCTCATCCAAACGGTAGTGCTACCAATCTTCTCAAACCAGAGACAACGTTTTACAGTCATCCTCACCACTCCAATTCAAACCCATATATGTGAATTCCTAACACAGTGTGTCGTTGTTGTAATAATAAATATAAATGTAATTCAATCAAGGAAACGACTTCAAATTACGATGTAAACATAGTAAACACAAACATTCTTGTCCATTTTCCATTATCAATGCACTTCTTCCGTTCAATCCTTGGGATCCCATGAACTCCCATTGATTCGTCACATGGCGAGATGAACGCCTTTGACTCTTCCGCATTGACTTTTTAGGTTTTCGCTGCATTTTAAATGAATCGCAAACTTGTAAGTTACGATGGCAACTGTAAGTTATTGAATTACCACTTAATGATATAGTTGTCAATACCATTTAGATCGAAAGCTTAAACAATTACCTAAATTGTTAATTATTACAGGAGTTTCGGAGAAGTTCGTGAAGGGAATTCCGATTTTCCTTTTTTTTTTCCAAGCATAAGAATAATCATAACATTGAAAAGTTAAAATCCTCACTGTGCATCTACCCAATTGCATTATAGAAATTTAGTCAAAAACATCAGAGAAAGAAAAGATTTGTTACACACTAACATTTACTTTGCTGTTGTTGTTGTTTGATTCTTAGATCAAACGATTCATAATTTATACCATGGATCCCCTAAGACAGATTCAAGGTTCAGAAATCTTCCTAGGCAATTTCTTCACTGGTAATAGTACCGACAATCACAATAAGGATATACATCCTGATCATGGTAATAATGATGGGAATGAGAGTAATAACGTTAAGAAAAGAAACAGGATTTCATTTGTCTGCCAAGCATGTAGAAGATCAAAGACTAAATGTGATAGAGAGAAGCCAAAATGTGGTCGATGTACAGGACATGGAATTCCCTGTATCTATGATGTAGAGAAGCAAGCGGCACCTAGGAATCCAAGTAAAGATGCAACCATTGCAAGACTGGAAAAAGATCTTGATTACTGGAGAGAAAAGGCGATGAAATCAATGCAAGAGGAGGAAAATGTGGCAAAACAACGACGTGAACAAAAGGTAATTTGTGAAGAAGTTGAATTTCCGTAAAGACCATCAAAAAGACCCTTTTCTGTAGGTGGTGGCAGTGGAAGTCCTCTAAGTACTCTAGGTACTGGCGATTCACATGAAACTCCCATCTTGAAGGCAAGTCGGCCAAATATCTCGTCATCAACAAGTTCTTCTTTATCTGCATCAAGATCGTCATATTCATCATCAGTGCAATACTCCACGGATCAAATTAGAATCAATCTTTACAATTCTCATCCTAGTATGATTATGAACAGCACTTCTAAACGTGAAGTTCAACCATTATCCGAAAATTACGTTATTACTCAGGATATGTTTTTGTCAGGTTTATTATCATCTGTTTTTCTGGACCGATCAAGTAATACAATGCTACCTGCATTGAGTGCTAGCGCAGCAATTTCTAGAGCCCAACCGTCAGTTGCAAAAAATACCAACGAATTGAAAAATGTGCTAGCTAATCACTGCCGTACTCCTTTACAGTTGAAAAGATTGCATGAATTCACAGATCGTATTTTAAATAATATTAGCGCAAATGAAATTTTACCAATGGATAGGATGGGATTAATGTTACAGAGTGCATCTGAAAGACATTATTTGGAAAATCATTGCCCTCCACAAACAGAGTATTCAGATACTCTAAAATTATTCATCAGTGAAGTAGAAGAGTTATTACCACCATACTTTGTCATTCAAAATTACAAGTCTCACTTTTACAAAAATGTTTTCCCCAATATCTCATTTCTCGACGAAAAAAGTTTCGAAGATTCTTTACAATCTACACTATTCCCTCATGACTCAGATCCTCAAAGAGTGGTTATTCGCTTAGGTAACGTGAAGTTAAGACACAAGATGGAGAATCTTTGTATTCTGTTATTGGTGTTAAAATTGTCTTACGTTTCATTAGAAATGATGAACGAAGAACCTCACACGTTGAACTTGCACCAAAGAGAAAATTTAGAAAAATACCCAATCAGTAATCAGACTATACTCTTAACCCAAAAAATACTGGCGACTGAAAACTTCTTTAGACGCGCTAATGAAAACATTATCACTTGCCTTCTTTGCATTTGGTGTTTTTTCGTCTATTCACCTGAAGAAAGCGATTTTTTTTCAGACCATCCAACTGATCTCATCCTGGGAATAATAATGCCGTTGTCTATGTCTATTGGTTTGCATCGTGATCCTTCAGATTTTCCACAGCTTCGAGATTCCTATATTAATGAACCTTCAATCATGAATCATAGACGCATTCTTTGGGTTTCAGTAGTTACCGCTATATGTCTAGAAACGAGCCTGAAAGGCAGGCATCCAGTAACTTCTGAATACTTGATGCGTCTTTTTGTCGATGTTAAGAACCCTGATGCTTTGCAATTTTACATGGACAGAGTCAAAAACGACATGCCCTTAAATGCTAATCCGGAGCTGTTAAAACAGCATGAATTCGCTTTCAAAAGGCTTTTACTGAGCCTTTTAATCCTGGACTTGGTTAGCATAACTTTAACCTATAATAGTACCTTTTCCCTAAATTCTATAGAGGAAGCAAGGAACAAGATAGTTCAGTTTTTGGATGAAAATTTTCCCATACCAAATTTTGATCGCGATACGGAAGAGACCAAAGATAAATTCGGTGTCTTTGCAGAAACAAATGCGCTTCCGATGCGAATTATCGGGTTTTTGATGATACTTCGTTCATCTTTGGCACTCTTCTTACATTTTGAATCACTATTGCCAGAAAATCCGGAATATATGCCCCAATATCGGAGATACTTTAATCAGGTATGTTTGGATACTTTCACTTTAATACTCCATCCAAGAACTTTCTTCGTGAACATCCACAAATTTAAATCATCATCAGCGGGAAGTTATAATGTGACAAAATGCATACAAATGGGATTATCTACTTCATTATTAGCCCTATTTGCCATATTTATGAGAGCAGATTTAGCAAGCCAGATGCTTTTTGCACGAGGTCAAGAAGCTATGTTAAATGCCAATGATGAATCAATGAAAGTCAACAACCAAAATTTAGAAATTCTGGACAATTTAAAAAAACTATTGGAAAGCACTATAGAAAATATCCACGGTGCTGTATCTGAACATTTGAGATTTACCTATTTCTCAGTATTCAAGATGCTGGCACTTTTCGATGTCATTGTACTTCGAATGAAGAAAAGCGAACTTTGGGGTGGCGTATTCAAAATGGAGGATTTAGGTAATTTTGATGCTGCTTTCCTTAAGGCCCTAAACATGCGGCTGTCTCTTGACCCTGATGACAGACAAAGCATGGTAGAAAAACTCAAACAAAGGACTTATATTATAGAATTTTCTCCGAGTGAATTGAGTTCACTTTATCAAAGAGTTAAAATGAAATATGATGATCTCCCGCCAGGGTGTGCACCAGTATATCACCATTTAAATCCATCAAAGCCTCCCTTAAGCACTCTCTTCAAACTCTACGAAGGAAATTACAGTATGACAAACCTCGATAAATTATCTTCAGTGGCGACAATGAGCCAAAACTCGAACCCCGGAAGTTTTTATGAACCAAGTCAAGCGGACCCCAGAATTAAAACTGAAATAGCAGATTTTGCAACCGTAGCAACACCAGAACTGGAATTAAGTGATGATAATTATACAGCAGTAACAAGAGACTTTCCTGGTATATTTGGAGGACTCGATTTATTTAATTATGACTTTCTTTTTGGTAATGATCTCTAAAACAATGTCAAACTATCTTTTAGCATGTACACGAGGAAGTTCAGTACATAGTATACTTATGGAAAGAAACCAAATATATCCATCCCATCAGTTTTTGTCGGAGAAAGCGTCGAACCAATAGATTTGGTCAAACAAGGTCTTTTCCTTGGCATACTTAACAGATGCATTATTCAAATCACCTCTAACAGCATAACCATGAGCTACACCACCGAACAAATCAATTTGGTAACGGACACCAATCTTTGCCAATCTGTCAGCCGTTAAGTTTCTCGACTCTGGAGTGAACTGAGAATCCGTCTCAGCAGCTGAGATCAAAAGAGATTTGTCTTTGGAGACAGCCTCCACTTCCTCAATGGTAACAAAACTTGGATGAGCGATGGCAGCAGCATCAGCCAAACCATTTGCGCTAATCTGTTGAATTGCATATTTAGCACCAAAACAGTAGCCAATAACACCAACAAAACTCTTAGGATTCTCTTTTCTGAATTGACCTAAAAACGAATCTACGATTGATCCAGTCTTTTCAGAATTGTGTTTTACTAACCACGCTTTAAAGTCGAGCGAACCATCCATTTTTTCTACCCAATCTCCAAACAGGATATCTGGAATATAAACTCTGTAACCAGCATCCCCCAATTGGTCAGCAATCAATTGAGTGTTGACCAGCTTGAAGCCAAAGATATCGGTCAAAATAACGATAACTTTTTCATTGGATTCCTTGCCGGTAATGTAAGTTGGCACCCCATAGGCGTCCTTAATAGAACCTTTAGCAGTCCCTTCGTGGTAGAAACCTCTTGCACAGCAGCTGCTTGGTGGGTTAGAAGCCATTGTCGTCGTGCAAAGTCCTATCTCACTCTTAATAAGTCTTGTATGGTAGAAGCGTTCTATTTCTAATCGCAACTACAAGCTTTTTTTTTTTATATATGCAAATCTTACCCGGCAGTGAATTTGACCAATAATGAGACATGAAATCAACTTTATTCTACTTTATTCAACAAGAACCAACAAGAACCAACAAAAACCATCAATGAATTTTGTACAATATTCGTAAAGGTGTCTACCAATTGGTACATTGCAATCTTGTAAAACTAAAGAAAAAAAAAAAAAGTTTCCCAAATGAGACCATTATCGCCCATTTTTAAACGGTTTCAAAAGTTTGACCATGGTAAATGACAGCAATGAGATGAATCCAATAGTAGATCCAACGATCATAACTGCTTGCTTGTAATCGGCATCGTTAACTTTGGATTCAGGCGGGAAACCCGGTGTGTTTTTACCAGGATCTAAGGCCGCCTCGGTGATCTTGATAAATAATTCATTTAAAGAGCTAGGCCATGTAGAGGATATGTGTAATGGATGATCCACGTAGAGTTGTTCTGTAAATTCATCTGGTTGGATATAGCACCTCTGTTGTACCTTATCTAAGTCAGCTTTCAGCGCTACGAAAATCACAGGTAAATCCTGCAAAGTTTCATGGATATTGACGAGATCTACCAAATATGAAAAAGATTCAGGATCACTCGAATCATAAACTAAACACAAGACATCGCATTTTTTGATCTTGTCTCTATTTTCCAAAATTGCATTTTCCTGACCACCGAACTCTTGCAAAATCAAATAATACTGTTTACCGCCTTTCAACTCTAAACTGTTGACAGCCATTTGCGGCCTTAAGGTTGGTGAATAAGTTTCTGCGAATGGTCTCCCAAGAAAAGATTCCAATAAAGAGCTTTTACCGCTCTTGGGATTACCCAAGACAAAACAGTTCAGAACTTTGCGATCTGATACTGAAGACCTGTACAATCTACCAGATCTTCTTCTCATTCTACGCGGCCTGGTAATTTGAAGGGCGACTCGAGCATCCTCTTCGAATCCAAAATAAACCAAATAAGCAGTTGTGATCTTGTAGTCAAGGAAGGTTGTCATACTCCATTGTGCCAACCAACCTTGCAATGTAATGCATCCACGATAGTTGACCACTGTGGAATAAGGGAAGTTCGTTTCTGACCAAAGTTTTGGCAACCCAGGCGTACACCTAAACAGTGATATCAATTCACTATCATTTAATCCACCATCGTTGTCTTTATCACATCTTAAGAATAAATCTACCAGAAATCTGTAACCTTTGGGACTAAGTTCAATACTTGAAGTATCAGGAACATTTAATTTTGGATAAAGAGCTCTATCCATTATTGATAATGAATCGGTATATTGAAATGCACGCAAAATCCCCCATGTCGTCTCATGTCTACCCTTTTCAGCGTAGATTTTGTTAAGAACCAGAAATCCGTCCTTTGTAATCCCTTTCGCAGGTTCATAAAGTACGTAACCGGCGTATTCTTGTGATGGCAGTGAAATGTCTACCAACGTCTTTTTAATAAAGTTTAATTCGTTAATATCAATGCTTCTGGCGAAGCACTTCCTTTGTAAAGTAGTAATTTCCTCATCATTTAAGTAATTATCCTGATCCTTATCTGACAGCAAAAATATTCTCTTTAACGCTTGCACAACTAGTGGCTTTAGTTCACCAACCCTGGCATCGAACAGAGGAGCAATCGGGTGCGTTATCGATCTCTGACAGAGATAGAAGGCTTGATTAACATCGAACTGAGTACGCGCACTCGTCTTGATGCATGTGTCTACCTCCTTGTATTCCATAAGTATCGGTATAAATTCTTCATCTTCCACTTTGGTATCATCGGTACTGCTCGTATTTGTACTCCGTTCGCTGTATTCATCACACTTGTTCTTGCAGAGAATTACAGGTAAATTTAATCCCAATGATCGAAATGTCATCATCCAATACAGCGACACCCTCTCATAGGATTCATGGTCGCTATAAACCAACCATATCACATCTGCACTTTTCAATTCCCTCTGTAAGGCAGTTGGATTGGCATTATGGGTATCAACCAAAATGGTATTCTTGGGAGAGTAAGGACTCGAGGAAAAATCCCTTGGAATCGTAACTAGTGGTAAAACGTCCTGTAGATTAGATATAAACCTTCCCTTCACCAGTGAAACTATCAAACTCGTCTTACCAACACCGTCATCACCGCACAGGACCACCCTTATGGTTTCTTTGGTCATGGAAAACTTTAACGGTGCAAAATTGACCCAATTCCTACTCTATATGACCGGAGAATCTACTTTTGATTGGTTATTATTTCACCTCATCGCATTTTCTAAAGTTTGGAAAATTCCATCTCATCGACAACGAAGGAAGCTCTGTAAGTTCCAAGGCGCCTTGGACATCAAAAGGGTGGCAAACTTCAACAACTTCAACACAACTTCAAACAGAAGAAGGAAGATTTTTACGAAGGGAAAAGATCCAGACGAGGAATTCAGCAAACACAATTCAATTAAATCGAGAGGGACGATATGACATCTATAGGTACTGGTTACGATCTTGCGAACAGTGTGTTTTCTCCAGATGGTAGGAATTTCCAGGTTGAATATGCAGTGAAGGCGGTTGAGAATGGTACAACATCTGTTGGTATCAGATGCGACGATGGTGTTGTTTTCGCAGTAGAAAAATTAGTTTTATCGAAATTGCTAGTCCCTAAGCGTAATGTAAAGATTCAAACTATTGATCGCCATGTTGGATGTGTTTATTCTGGCTTGATTCCTGATGGAAGACACCTAGTCAATAGAGGTCGTGAAGAAGCTCAAAGTCATAAGAAATCGTTTAGTGAACCGATCCCAGTACAAGCATTAGCTGATCGTCTTGGTTATTACGTGCAGGCACATACTTTGTACAACAGTGTAAGACCATTTGGTGTGACAGCGATCTTTGGTGGTGTTGATGATAAAGGACCTCATCTTTATATGTTAGAGCCAAGTGGTACTTATTGGGGTTATAAAGGTACTGCGACTGGTAAAGGTAGACAAACTGCAAAGGCGGAATTGGAAAAGGTAATTGATCAACATCCCGATGGTCTATCAGCCAAAGATGCTGTGAAAGAAGCCGCGAAAGTAATTTATTTGGCCCATGAAGATAACAAGGAAAAAGATTTTGAAGTGGAAATTAGTTGGTGTTCTTCGAAAGAAACAAACGGTCTACACAAATTTGTGGGAAATGAAATGTTAGAAGAAGCCATTGAATATGCAAAGAAAGAAGTTAACGGCGATCAAGATAGTGATAGTGATGCATCAAGCGATGACGAAGGTAGAAACGATGGCAATGGTAACGATAACAATAGGTCAGGCGCTAGTGTGGACGCTGAAGGTGACGTTCAAATAGAGTAATAAATAAAGGCGCTATTTTTGCGATGGCAACATCAATAATAATAATAATAAAACAAAAAGATTGAAAAATTTTTTCTCTATTCTCCCCATTATATATACATATATCCATATAGAATCCTAATGACCAGCGATATTTCTCCCACTCTCTCCGCCAGCGAGCCTTGAGCGGCTATCATCGAATCGCCATGTTGTAAAGTCTCTCTCTAAGTACCTCATTTTCGGTTTCAAGTTTACTTATCTGCGCTTCAGCTGCATTACTGTCCAATTTACGACGCTCTCTTTCCGAAACCCATTTCCGTTCTAATTCTTCAATTCTTAACTGCATTTCTCTTTCATGACCTCTACCAATATTAGCTTTGTCCTTTTCTGCTATTACTACTGCCATATAAGACTCTACGACAGACTCTAACGCTGTTTCAATAAAATTGTAAAGTGATTCTAGTTTAGGTTGTACGTTTCTCATTTGAGATAAATCATTCATTTGGTACAACACTTGCAATTTGCGTTTTGATTGGTCTATAGATTTCTTTTGTAGAATCTTGCTTAGTGTCTTGAACATGCTTTCTAAATGGAGTAAAAGATGCCCCTGGAACTTCGTAAACTCAGATTTCTGCCTATGGATCGTCTTATTGATATTTTCTACATTAAACACCAATTTATGCAATGCACTATTTTCATCTTTTAGATCAACTAACTCATCTGTTATCGTCTTCAGCTCGTGGGTCAGTTGATTTCTTTGTTTCTGAGAGGCTTCAGTCTTTTCAGCCGCTTTCTCAAGAGCCTCGTCCAACCTGTTATTCTCTTTTCTCAATTCTTCATTCTCATTGAAAAGATCTTGCTTTTCGAATTGAAAGTTTTCTATGCTTTCTTCTAAATTAGTAACGAACTCCTCCCAAGTATTTTCTTTTTGTTTGGTTAAATCCTCTAAAGTCTTCAAATCTTGTCTCGATCGTTGTTCTCTTTTCACTAACTGGTCTTGGTCTTGCAATTGAGTCTTCATATGTCCTAATTCCTGCGTCTTTTCAGCTATGGAGGATTTTAAGGTCTGCACCAAATGGTTCAAACTATCAACGTGCTCTTGATAAGACTTGGATAAATCTATACTTGCGCGTCTACCTAAATCACTAATGTCTGACAATAAAGAAGCACTTCTTTGGGGTGCATACAACTTCAATTGATCACTATTTCGGTCCTTATCTTCCAGCTGTTTTAAAATTTCCGTCTGTTGAACTAATTTGAGTGCTAAAGTCCTCTCCAATTGAGCGGACCTATCTAATTTTTCCTGTATACTCTTAACAAAGTTATCGTATTGTTCATGAATTCCTTCAATTGCAATTTCAAATCTAGTATCCATGGCAGACTCATTCTCAGAGTCATCTTTCACTACTGTACTCCTTTCTGTTTCTAGTCCAGTACTGTTCGCCATAGCAGTTGCATTTTCCACCTCGTACTTTTTGTTTTCATGTAAATCTTTCATGACTTTGTTTAAGGTAACTGATAGGACATTCATTTTTGCCATTGCGAATTCAGGAGAAGTTGCTTTAGCATCCTGTAAACTATTCATTTCTTCTGGTGATAACTCTAAGTTCTCTGCGAGCAAAGTCAATATTCCATCAATACATTGTGTAATCCGTTCATTAAGTCCAATGTATTCATTAGCATATTCCAAAGTTTCTGCATGCTCCTCCTTAGTCTGATTCCAACAGTTTTCTATCTCTACCAGCTGATCTCGTAATTCTTGTATAGATTTAGTCTTCGAGTCTGATCCAATTTCCAACTCATGCATCTGCGTCTTCAGTTCCTCCATATCATCATTCTGAGCAATGGTAGATATTAATTTTCGATAAAATCCATCATCCTTATGTGTACTTTCCACATCATCGCCGATGTAATTAAACTGTTTAATTAATTCCAAAAGTGCTCTGACTTTTAATTTGTATAACGTTAACTGCCTTTGTAGATTATCCACGTCAGTAGATGCTGATGAAGATGTCGCCGTGTACGCACCATCAGCAGAGAACAGCGAGTTTCGTGTGGTTGGCCTTGAATTTATAGGCGATGCCACTTCAAGTGCGGTACTAGGCTTTTTATCTGCAGGCCTTTCATTGGTCCTCCACGGTGTCATGGAATCCTTCAACTGTGGTAACGTAAATCCTGAAGTCTCTTCATTATCGTAGTTATCCTCAACATCTGATAAATCCTTTTGGGGATTTATTCGCACTTTAGGTTTAAATCCATTTGTCACATCGTCACTATTAGACCTTGCATTGGTCATAGATCGAGTTTGAAGCTCTGCTGGATCCATTAAAGATATCGATCTTATTTCAAAACCATAAATGAACGGTTGCAGAGAGAAACCAGTACGAAGAAAGCGTCTGCTAGCAGAAAAAGATGAAAAGTTAGAAGCACCGATCTAATAATTCCCAGAGGATCTCAAAGCCTTTAACCTTCCATCTTCCTGGTGATATTCCTTTAGTTCATATCCAAGATCTCTTAATATGTTCTCATTACAGGCGTATATAGTGATACAATACATCGTTGAAAAAAAAAAAAAAATTTCATCAACTTCTATAAAATCATATCTCTGAACCAAAGTCGTGTTCACTCTACGTTACTGAAGAAGGTGTCTAGTCTACCAAATTGAATCTTGTAAGTGACATTTTCTACCAATATGGCTACCAGTGCTGAAGAAATTAGAATTGAAGACATCCCAGTCGACGACGTCGATTTTTCCGACTTGGAGGAGAAGTATAAGGTTGACGATGATTCCAACTTTGATCAATACATTGTGGTTACTGGTGCTCCTGTAATTCCAGAGAGTAAAGTTCCTGTTCTTAAAAAGGCTTTAAATGGGTTATTTTCCAAAGCTGGTAATGTTGTTGAAATGGAATTTCCTATTGATGAATCAACAAAGAAGAGTAAGGGTTTCCTCTTTGTCGAATGTGCGTCTGCAACTGATGGTAACAAGATTATCAAAGCGTTTCATGGTAAGAGACTAGATTTGAAACATCGTCTCTATATTTACACCATGAGAGATGTTGAGAAATACAACTCTGAAAATTTCAACACAGAATTTGTCGAACCTGAAATTCCAAAAATGGTCCCTTCAGGTGAATTGAAATGGTGGTTACAAGATGAAGAATGCAGGGATCAATATGTGTTGCAAAGGGATGATTTGACCACTGTCCTTTGGAATTCTGTTCCTGCTAAGACAGATGCCGTTGTGGAAGCAAGAAACAATTGGTCGAGTAATTATGTAAGATGGTCTCCAAAGGGTACTTATCTTTTCTCCTACCACGACCTCGGTGCCGTTGCCTGGGGTGGACCAAACTTTGACCGTTTGATGAGATTCTACCATCCTCAAGTGAGAATTTCTTCTGTATCTCCTAATGAGAAATATCTGGTCACTTTCTCAGCTGACCCTATCAAAGCAAATGAAGATGACGAAGCTTGTCCATTTGGTACGAAGAATGATGGACATCAAATTGCCATTTGGGAAATTAGTTCTGGTCTATTGATGACTACTTTTCCCGTGATCAAGAGTCCTTTCTTGCACTGGCCATTGATCAAGTGGTCGTTCAATGACAAGTACTGTGCACGTATGGTTGGCGATACCTTGGTGGTCCATGACTGTGATAATGGATTTGCACCAATGGAAAACAAAAATTTGAAAGTTCCAGGTATTAGAGATTTTTCGTTTGCCCCAACTGGTGTGCAAATCCAACCAGTTAGACCAAATGATG
The DNA here is from genome assembly GCA_030571545.1 of Zygosaccharomyces gambellarensis. Classification (NCBI taxonomy): domain Eukaryota; kingdom Fungi; phylum Ascomycota; class Saccharomycetes; order Saccharomycetales; family Saccharomycetaceae; genus Zygosaccharomyces; species Zygosaccharomyces gambellarensis. Next base: position 191,248 of record JAJLXU010000020.1, read on the forward strand.
AACCAACCGTTGCCTTGGCCTATTGGACCCCGGAAACGAACAACATGTCTTGTAAGGGTACTATCGTGGAAGTTCCTCGCGGCAGGGTTTTGAAGACTGTTAATTTGGTTCAAGTTTCAAATGTTACCATTCATTGGCAAAACAAATCCGAATTCCTATGCTTCAACGTTGAACGTCACACCAAATCTGGTAAGACCCTGTTCAGTAACTTGGAAATCTGCAAACTTACTGAAAAGGACATTCCTGGTGAGAAAATCGAGTTGAAAGATTGCGTTGCTCAATTTGCTTGGGAACCTAATGGTAATAGGTTTATCACGATTTCTATTAGAGAAACCGGTGATGATAACCCAGCAATCCCAAGACATGTCATCGGCTTCTGGGCACCAGAAACAAAGGATAAATCTGTGGCCAAGAAGGGTGAAATTAAACGTTGGAGTCTTGTTAAATCGATCGCCAACAAATTTTCTAACACTATCTCATGGTCTCCAGCTGGTAGATTCGTTGTTGTTGCTACTTTGGTTAAGCCAAATGTTAGAAAATCTGACTTCGATTTCTACGATATGGATTACTCTGGTGAAAAAATCATTAACGATTCCAACGAAGTTGCTGCCACTTTGAAAGATGTTGCACATCCAACTTTCTTATCCGCCACCGATATGGTCTGGGATCCATCTGGTCGCTTCCTCACACTTTGGTCTAGTTCTCTGAAGCATAAGATGGAAAATGGTTTCAAAATGTATAACATTGCTGGTAATCTCGTCCGTGAAGAAGGAATTCCAAACTTTAAGAATTTTGCATGGAGACCAAGACCAGAATCCTTGTTGACCAATGCCGAAAAGAAGAAGGTCAGAAAGAATTTGAAAGAATGGTCAGCACAATTCGAAGAACAAGATGCTATGGAGGCTGACACTGCAATGAGAGACTTGATTTTGAGACAGCGTGAATTATTGAAGAACTGGAACGATTACAGAAACTCGACTTCCGAATCGTTCAAGAAACAGTTCGGTTATGGGTCATTCGATGTCTTGCCTGAAGATCTAAACAATCAAGACTACACCGTCGTCGAGGAAGTTCGTGAAGAGGTTTTGGACGAGAAAGAAGAAAAAGTCGATAAAGTCGCTGATGGAAATTGAAATCTAATCCGGTTTATGCAGAATATGTTCTACTGGAGTACAAAAAGTTGTATAGTAGTAAATAAATATATTTGAAATCTTCCTGATTATGCTTTGGTTCGTAACTGTAATCCGTGCCAGCCCTTAATGTCGTCTTTTAAAACTTCATTGACGATTTTATGCTGTTTAACCATGGGTATCCCTTTGAATTTATCACTCATGATATCAATGGCAAACATCGATCCGCAACCGCCGGATACGTCAAGCACTTGTAGCGATTTTGGTTCGAGTGCCTTCACGAGTTTGTCATAAACTAATTTTTCCTGTGGTGTTTGTGAATAAAGACGTGGAAACCATAGAGGTCGAGTGCATGTAGCACTGCGTTGTAAAGACCTTAAAAACATGAAAAGATGTGGATGTTTACACGCCTGTTTATCGGCTCTATAATTTTGGTTTTAATGGTAGAAATCGTTGAACTTTAAGTCGATGAGCCCGAAATTTGAAAAATTTCAAAATCTTAACGTAAGCTTAGATTAGACTTTCTTAAAAAAAAAAAAATAAAATAATAATAAAAATGAAAAATTATATATATATATATATACATACAAAGTCAATGAGAAATGTTAAAGTACTGGGTCCGTAGTATGAGTTCAGTAGCATCAAATCGTAGTACCAATGGTCCAATGGCTCAAGCCATCAGGGCTAAAATCCAAAAGACTTTCCCCAGGATGACCCATTTTGCAATATTTAATGATTCATATAAGCATGCAGGTCACCATGGCATCGCTGACGTCCAAGACAAAAGCGAAACTCATTTTAGACTTGAAATCGTCAGTGATGAATTCCTAGGTGTACCACTTCCTCAGAGACACAGAATGGTTTACCAACTGCTTCAGGAAGAAATGTCTGCTACTGGTGATGGCGTACATGCTCTCCAGCTAATAACAAGGACAAACGTCGAACAGAGCAAACGTGAGAACAATTCAAATTAGACAATTGAATATATTTTTGTACACATACCTTTATATATAAAATTATTAATCGTCTTCCTTCAAGGAACGTTCATATTGTTCCAAACTCAACAGACCTTCTTGAGATTCAATGGAATCGGGCTCGGCAACTTTGATATGTGCGATCCAACCTTCACCAAGAGGGTCAGTATTGACTAACTGCGGCTGTGATTCTAATTTTTGATTAGCCTTAAGAATATCCCCTGTCACTGGTTGGTAAACTTCAGAGGCGGATTTGACAGATTCCACAGAACCATAGGTCTCACCAGCTTCTAATTCTGTACCTTCTTCAGGTAACTCCACGTAAGTTGCATCTCCAAGTGAATCAGAGGCGTATTTAGTAATACCTAAAAATGCTGTTCCATCAGAATGTGCTGCTAACCATTCGTGTTGGGCTGTGTATTTAACTGTTGATGGTCCACTTGGTGAGTATGTAAATGGTAATGCCGTCTTAGACAATGCATTAGAAGACTGAGCTCTGATGGAGATACGTAATGGGGTAAATGTACGTAAAAAGGTTCTAGCGAACATTTCGATTGAGTTTCTACGGTTCAGTTCGAGTTTATCAGCTTGTAATTCATGAGATGCACTTTAGATGTAAGAGGTTTTACCATTTTTAAAGGATAACTAGCGATTTCAACTACTTTTGACTCCTAAAGAGCTGATAGGGAGAGAAGTCAAGTCTTCTGTAAGAATTAAAAAATTTTAAAAAGGTTCTCTCGGGGGCGATTCGAACGCCCGATCTCCAGATAACTTTTCCACATTACAGTCTGGCGCCTTAAACCAACTTGGCTACCGAGAGTTAATAGACCGTTGAGTGAGAGCTTTCGTAGTCAGAGGGGATCACAAATCAAATGGCATGTGCCTTAGACTTCCGTACCTCCATTGAGCACCTGTTTCTCCCAGTCCCCCTTTTCTTTTTCTCTTCTTCGCTGTCCGTTGCTACATGATACGCTGTAACTCTCCTGGGGTTCTTTGCGTTCTGCAACCATTTTCTTTTTTCCGCTCTCTATCTGTTTCCCCGAAGGGCTTTCTGATCAGTAGCGGGGTCATCAAGCAGAAGCTGCTTCTGGAAGCATGTTCCATGCATATAAGAAGAACTTCGATTAAGTTCCTAGAGAATGATCTTAAGCTTTTCCATCTTTGAAAATAGAAGTAAACAGGAAAAAGAAGTCAGAAAACTGAGATTAGGGATATCGTCCCTAGTGATGTAACAAGGGCACACGTATTATGTGACTGATAGCACGTGGTTTCTCGGACAGAGAAAGGAGTAAAAGTGGATAGGGTTAAACTCGGACACCATCTTTCCGTCTGGAGTGATCTCAAAGTTTTTGAAACCGACTGGAGCAAAGCTCCAAAAATGTCCTGCTGTGAAGAATGAAGACCAATATTGAAAGCCGACGATGAGGTTGAAGTTATAGATTGCTAAAAGGGTAGAAGTAATAGTAGTTCTGCTTCTACTACTGGCATAAAAGATAATAGTTATCGTCACAGCTGCAGAGAAGTGACAAGAGTGGTTTTAGAAGGTAATAATAATAATAATAATAATAATAATAATAATAATAATAGTAATAATAATAGAGGTAATAGTTTGAGAAGGAACCATATTGATAGGAATCGTGATATTGGGAATAATTTTAAAGGTTTAAGGAGCAGAAGGATTGGCACAAAATTACGGGATGTCTACATTATTTCTCGCTGGAGAAGCAGGTCAAGGACCATTACAAGATGCTATAGACACGAAATTTCCGAGTTTATTCGATCGGATAGTGGTAATCGACGACATAGATCAACTTCTGTTATATCTCTATCGAGAGAGAATAGGAATAAAGCATAGTGGTGGGGATGAAGGTACTGGTAGCGATGTGATAAAACCGTGGTCATTTGAAACAGGCATTGCAGTTATCATTTATAGTTCAGATGGTAGTCTTAAGGACATAAGTCCGATATTACAACGATTTTTTCCGTGTTTTAATAGTATTGCATTGAACGAGTTTGAGATTCGTGATAGTGGATCGGTTTTATCAGTTCTATCGCATTTCCAGGAGGTTGTAGTGGATTGTCGAGATCGCATTGCCCGTATGGCACATTGGATGTATGATAATAAACCTTATGATGGAATTTATCAGATGATTGAACATTTACGGTTTGTTCAGGGGTTAGACCAACAGAAAAGTGTTGTTCCAAGAGCCATCAGAAGCATAGATTTTGCATCTTTATTGGGAGTGACGCCAGGAATGGAAGCGAAGCTTTGGGAATCGCTTGATACTTGGTCATTTCAGCCACATTCTTTCCAAACTAGGGAATTAGTGTATTGTAGTTTTATTCTTCTGCGTCAATGTGCGAGGGATAGCAAATCGACGGTTCAGGAGAATAAACTATTACTGCTTGTGTTTACGTTAGAGTCATCGTATCATCAGGTTAATCGGTTTCACAATTTCCGTCATGCTGTTGATGTTATGCAAGCTGCATGGCAACTCGCGAAAAGACTATTAAATGATCCATTACAAATTCTTCTAGTTACACTTGCAGCTTTGGGTCACGACGTTGGTCATCCAGGTGCCAATAACCAGTTGCTGTGTAAATACGATTCACCTGTGGCATTACATTACAATCAGGAATCTGTCTTAGAGAATTTGCATACAGATATCTTCGCTTCGCTTTTATCAGACCATTGGCCTCAAATAATGGGTAAAAATTTGCAGGGTCGTCAGCATATGGAATTGATGTCTGAGGCTATTTTGGCGACGGACATGGCGTTCCATGGGGATTATGTACGGCAGCTACAGGAGTCAAACGAAATTGCTCATGATCCGAAATTGATATCATCATTGATTTTAAAAGCTGCTGATATTTCTAACGTTACAAGGCCATTGATGGTTTCCGCTCAATGGGCAACTCTAATTACTTTGGAATTTGATGATTGTGCATTACTTGATGGATACCAAGCGATGGGTGGTAAGCATGATTACAGTACAAGTGGTAGCCGTAGAAATAGTTATGATGAGACCAAAAATACACCGGAATTAGAACATGGTATTGGACATTTCGATGATTTTTGCAATGCTTCGCCTGGGCGACTTACAAGGGATTGTCCGACGATTCCTGCCGGTCAAATATTTTTCATCGACACTTTTGCAGAGCAATTTTTTGCAGAATTTTGTAGAAGGTTTCCGGAGGTTTGTTTTTTGGTGGAAAATGTTAGATCTAATCGTGAGTTTTGGGTTAGTAGATCTTGATTAATTATGGATTGTTGACGGGTGCTTTAATAGAATATTTCGAAATAATTAATCATAATGGATAACCGTTAAAAAAAAAAAAATAAGAAAATAAGACGAAATAATAAAATAAAATAAAATAAAAATAAAACAAAAAAATACTAAATAAAATAGAACAAACAATACTGAATAAAAAAAAAAAAAAAAAAAAAAAAAAAAAAAAAAAAAAAAAAAAAAAAAAAAAAAAAAAAAAAAAAAAAAAAAA